>CM067068.1:1762500-2192500 GCA_033980235.1 Diadema setosum
AGATGTTCTTGGCATTCTCACTCATTTTAGAATGTTTAATCAAACCTTCTCGCCATTTTCAGTGCACTTCGACAAAAGTAAAATGGATTTAACAATGGATGTTGACTTACTGCATTAAAGAATTGCGAGTTTCACACTGTCTAGTTATGAGTGACGTGCAATTTTTTTTACATTCATTCATGCACTTCATCGTCAAATGACTTTATAGGAGTAGAAACAAGGTGTTGTTCAAACAACGTTGTTCCATGTACATTCGAACGTGTTATTTTTAGGCTGCTGTACTGGTACTAGTTCTTGGTCTTGTGTACACCCCCCCCCCCCCCACCACCACTCAGAGAATAAAGAAAAACTCAAACAAAACGTCTCTTCACGCAATTAAGTTTTTCTGTTATCTTTACATTTGGGTAAACTTAATGTAGACAATTGAATCTTATAATACAGATAGAGGATTGCCCGAGTCTTTACCCGACGTAGCAACAACCAGTGCCTGTTATTTAAGCTTATTATGGACCACAAAAGTCCAGCATATAAACATTCCAGAATGTTTTCGGCTTTAATGCCCGAGTGATGACGTATCTATTGCACCTGCTTTGTGGAATCCTAGTTCCATGGCTTGGATATGTTGTGCCTACATTAGCCGACAAGCCTCAGGCATGCTGTTTTGTTGCTAGGATCCTCTGTGGATGATCGAAAAGCATCAAATCTGAATGTATAAGTAAACTTGGATGGAGGGGGGGTGGTGGTGACGAGGTCCTGGCTACAAAAAAAAAAAAGAAGGTAGTTGGCATCACTTGAGTGCAATTGTGTTTATTTGCTTTTGTTTTTATTACAAAATACTGCCATGAGCAAAAGCTTTGTGGTTTTCTGTATGTGTATAATAAGAGTAGCCCTATATTTATTGCCACTATAAGAAATCATTAAAGCAAGTTTGCATTCATAATCAGTATATGTATATTCATATCATTAAGTGAAAACAAGTACTGTAGAACACACTTACGCTTTGCATGTAAGGTTGTGGTACAACATACGTGTATGTGGTCAGATTACAATGAGCAGGCATTTTATTATCTGACATTTGCCAGCTGGAAATTGGGAAGAATTACAAAAGCGCGCCAAATTAAGGATAAGAACCAAGAGCAACATGATTTATCATTTTTTTTTTGCACTGCTTAACCATAATCACACTGTAAAGACTGTCATGCACCGGTAGACATAGCGAAGCATACACACCATGCACACACCTGCACAACATTATCTGTATTACTTCCGCCATGAGACACGCAGAGGGCTTCACAAACAATACAATTCCGTAACGGGTAGCGACCTAATACACGTTGCTCATAAATGCCATAGTACTGTATGGGAAATAAGAAGAACGTAACCAAATTCAATTAAACGGCTTATACCCACCTCCAAATCTCGGCCGCAATCGAATGTCATAGTCATGGAGCATGGATTTGATTGCCGCTGTAATGTTCGCTATTCGATGGCTGTTGTCGAATTGATACGACTCGTTGTTCCTGCATGCAAATGATTGAATTTGTAGACAAAACAATAATACACCAATCATCACTCTCAGATTTCAGCAAGACTAATCACACATTAATGGCACAATTTACCGGGTATAACTAAAACGTGATGGTCGACATTTTATACAGATTTGTTTGTTTTCCGTCACTTCGCATGCATCCACCCAAATCAAGCATAAATCCGACGGGAGAGCTTCCCGTACCTCTGCGATCTACATCCGATGTTAACTGACTGTGAAAGGCGAGAACAGTGGTTTTGGATGTCTTACCTACATTGCCCGAGCCCAGAGCCTGTCGTCAGCGAGAGAAGAAAGATGAGCGGTGACAAGATGAAAAGAACCACTGTCATGATTTTTTGAGGTGGCTATCTACCGAAATTCCAAAGACACGGCCCTCAGAAAATGCTTACTACACTGCATGTACGTTCCCCGTGTCATTTAGCCGTACCGCCGCCATAGATTCCTCGCTGCACGTCACGGTATGGGGCCGTGTTTAGTCGATAGGCCAACGGCGTATTCGCGCTGAGGCGTTCGTAACACGTCGCTTAACTTACGTTTCTTACACCACTATAAAACCGTTCTCCAAACAGACGACACTGGCCTGGCGCTATTGCGCATGCGCTAATCGAAAACTATAAACCCCCTCTCTCGTATCACTATAGTAAGCCTCAGAAGATGCCTTTTGGGGGCTCGAACGAGAACTCGGCCAGGGCTTGTAATTTCTTTTTCTTGCAGCTTACTGAAACATTATTCTTTCTCTTTATCGTCCCATTTTGCTGGTGGAAGGATGTTTTAATTTCCGTTCTAGAATTGCGAAGCAGATGCTACTGTGAGTAGCTCTAAATTAAACGTAAACAGGAAAGTTCCCCATCATCAGCTTCCATGCAGCGCGGTTGAAACTATAATTTGGAGTTTCTTTTGTGAGAACAAATGTATCGCATTTTAACTGTAGGGCGGTGATGGCTGAGAACGAATCAATTTATTTGTTGATAATCACATCGTTGGATGACAAGCACCCGTGTTTTCATCAATCACCCTTTGGGCTCAGGTAGCCTTGCCGTGAATGATTAGTTTGCGAGTTAAGGTTCAAGTGCTCTAATTAATTGTTTAGGCTGACAACAAAGTAGCTCTATTTTTAACCCCATTTCCATGTCTGTACTTGATATTTGTTTCTTTTTCTTCTTCTCCTGATATTTTGCTTTGGCACCAAATTATTTCATATTTTTCTACTTGTCGGTTACAACGATAGGAATGTGATGATAACTTATTCCCTCACTTTGGAGCAAACATTTTTTCGGAAAGAAAGTTATATAGGGCCTAATATATATATTTTTTTTTTTGGGGGGGGCGGTTGGTTGATCACATGCAGCTTACAAGAGTGCATTTATCATTGTATTTGGGGTTCACATGATTGGTGAAGAGGTTTTTTTTTTTTCATCTATGTCGAATGAACTTCATGTCCTCTAATTCAAGTAGTGTTCTATGATCATCCTTGATATGAACAGTTTGATATTATTCATTTCAAACTAGGTCTTATTAACGTATTATGCAATAAATTAGGAGGAATTTCTACTTTTTCTCTATCAAATGATTATTTTTTTTCTCTCTCTCTTTGCACTCTTATTTTATGGAAATTTTATGGAACATATCCTTCAAAGGGGGGGGGGGATCATTTACCACAGTCTTATCGTTACTGGAAATTTCGCGCGTGAGGCTTGTTATCTTCTTGACGTATTTATATTTCGCTGCATAAATCGCGTTTTAAAAAGCAGTGCTACTTGAAATAAATAACAAGCGAAATGAATTGGCGTGAGACATACTTGTTCCATCAAGACAGAAACAACGTCAAAAACAGCACACTCAAAGACAACAACGACTTAAACACATGAAAAACCCTAAAGATACAGTCACGGTGATAACACGTCTCTGGTCACTCGCAACCCTTCCAGATTTGGCGTAAAAACCACTGTTCCTCACTTCCGCTGCGGGCAGACGGCGGGCCTGCATCTCTTCATGTCATTTTATGCTTGATGTTAACTCAGCCTTTAATAGCAAGGGTACTCCATAGAGAGAGATCAGAATCCGCTGGGGTGAAAAATCGCATAATCCGCAGATATTTCATTAGAGTGAAGAGTTCACTGAATCGAGATTAAATATCCGTGATAATTATGCCGACCTTTAAGGCATCGCCTCCATTATTTGCCGGCAACTGAATATGTATCTTTACTCGAAGCTTTGATGATGGATGAGTGAATACACAAAACTGATTTGGTATTCAATCATGAAATGAGTCGGCGCCGAAGGACTAAATCTGCCGAGACCTAACAGACGTTTGCAAGCTCTCCTTAATACTCGCGAGTCGAAGGAGAAAAAGGGGCGGGAAACCATTACATGATTCGAAGTCGCCTTCTTCGACGCATTCGTCAATCTCTCTGACATCGCCTTTATGCATAGTCCTGTTCAGTGCCGAGATGAAATTGTAACACTGCTTTCCTTTCTCTGAGATTATGTGACAGTTTGCCTTTTTCAGCTGTTGCTGTTTTAAAGACGTGCCATTATCTATTACTTATGACATTAGACATGAGAGCGTAATAAAATGTCAATCAAACGTGTGAACGAGCCATCAATTTTTCTAAACATGAACCACTGTTTGGGACTCTGGAAACAAGAATCGGGTACAATATTGTTTGTAAATTTGTTCACACAAAGGAAGTTTAAGACAGTTAGTGATATTGAATCATGGTGTATTATTAAGTCCTATGGAACAGTCAAATCTAATCATAATGACTTAGTACTGCTGAAGCGTATGTACTCCAATCAATATGTATACAAACTTAATTTCCACGCTGTTGTAACTAACTGTAGATGGCAGGATCTGATTTTAGATGTCATTTCCAATTGTTAGCACATGGTGCGTACTCACGGCTGATGTTCAGGTCTGTATTCAAAGTCGTTATTTGACTCGACACATGTATTCCCATACAATATGTATTGATCCCTCTAGCAAAATATGTGTTTATTTTCCTTGTCTGAAATGTATCATCAAATTTACATTTGATGTGATGCATTGTGAAGTCTTCCACTTTTTACATCATTGTTTTCTGTTGTTTAAGCGACGGTCTTGATCTCGATTTCGCTAGTCTTATTTCATGACTTTTTTTTTCTGGCTCGAATTTAGCTTTCTCCGCAATGATGCCCCCTCCATTCCCAAGTTGCCTATGGTGGCATTCTACATAATGCGTATTGTTACCAATGCATGAAAGCCTGATAGCATTGGGCCATTCATTCCATGTCTTTGTAATTTATAAATCAACAGACCAAACCTTCCTATATACGACATGTCATTCGTCACAGTTTATTTCAAATTGTATACAAAATGCGACGAGATAAGCACAGTTTAGGAAAAATCGTAAGCAACCAGGAGATATGTATTCACCAACAGAATAGTTTAATTAATGACTAATTAATAATTAATATCTATTATTAGAAATAGATGTCAAAATGTAAGAAAAGTTATATTGCATGGATGTAATGATTCTTGACAGGATATGTCGAGAACTATTATTTGTTCACAGTTGTTGTCGTTGTATGTGTGTGTGTGTGTGTGTGTGTGTGTGTTTGTGTGTGTGTGTGTGTGTGTGTGTGTGTGTGTGTGTGTGTGTGTGTTTGTGATATAATATATTTCTGTTTGGCAGCTCATCACAAGATTTGCTTTCTTGATGTTCTGCCTCCCGTTGTATGATTTAATGTTTTGAAATGCAATATGAAGAACATTATTATTTAAAAAGTTTTGCAAACTTGAACCTGAACTTCACAGAATATTGTTGTAACAGGTTTTTACTTTATGATTAGGATTATGAGTTTGTGTTTTCGTCACATATGTCATGAAAGAAAAAGGAGCACCTGCCATTTTTAGCGTTGAAAACATAGAATGGGAGGAAGTTGATGCTTTGCTTAATTATACTTTTCTCCAGGCAAACAAAATACGCGCGCACACCCCTAAACACAAACAAGCTCACAATTCACATCAGATTGGTGTCCTTTAATGAAAGGTCTATTACTTTTCATGTCGCCACGCTTGCATGGTTTCTGATCTTCAAATTGTTTGACCAATCATAGATTGTTACAGTACTCGTGACTGATTAATTGTTTAGACAAAGTGCAACATATACAACAAGAAGGAAACTCTGACGTTGAAGTTGCCTTTCTAAGCAATAAAATGTGGTGGTCACAGTAGACAGTTACGTCATGCAGAACATATAGAAAACACACACATACATATAACAATGCAAAACATGTACCTGGGTCAAGTGATAAAACATCTCGCATTGATAAACTGCATGCATAATGATCCGTTCCTCTGACGCCAAAAGTACGCACTTTTCTGCCGAATTACTTTCATTGACTGAGCCATCGAAAACAAAAGGAGAAAAAAGAAAATTCTAGCGAAGGCTGGAATTGCAAAACAAAAGACAAAAATAGTTATCTTCCACAGGGAAATGATGGTATGGGTTGATATATGATGCTTATCGCGTGAAAAAGACGTGCCACCAACTATACCGTGCCATGCTCTTGATGAGTACTTCGTGTTTGCATAGTTATCAAACCATGATCCACCGCGAGAAAGAAAAAAATACTAATTTGTATACATTTGAGCTCCATGCACGCATTGTAATGTGTTCTGCATAACTATTACTCATCATCAAAAAGAAGGAATTAGTATTATTGAAATTATGTAGCATCATCAAGTGCAGTATGTGTTTTTAGGTTATTCTCAGAGCTCTTTCCTCAAGTGATACTCTGATATATTATCATGACTCGCTTTCTCAAACGCCAAGGTAGACAGTGAAATCCCTTACTGAGAGGGCCAATAGATTCATCCCACATTAAGATTAAACTCCCTTCAATGAATATCGGAGTATGCCGTTGCCTTACGAGACAGTGGGTTTTTATTCGGGACATAGGAAACAGATAATAACTGATAATTGTTGGTATTTACAGTAAAAGTATTTAGATATAAGACTAAAACAAATGGCATTTATAGTAAATGTAGTAGTTTAGCTGAAATAGCTTCTGACAACGCAGAGGGCAAAACGAAATGGCGTTCTTGTGCTGTGTCATTCTACATTTACTTTAACTTTAATGAATTAGTCTCACTACTAAAGAATAATGGTCTCAACTACACTATGCGAATTAACTGAGGAGATATTAGTGCATATATGTATCATTAAAATCATGCTGAAGCAGATAGTTTACGTTGGTAACTTAAACGTGTTTTTTTTTTTCGTCTGTTGTTATCGTCTGTTATTGCTGCGTAACAAGAAAAGATTAAAATAGGATTCATATGTTTCTTTAAAAGGTCAATGAGAGATAATGACGTCACAATATCATTATCGCCTCATATCTCACCGACTAACATATCTACTACACTATCACTGTTACGTAATTCTTGTGATTTTCTTATTGCTGTAATTTGAAAAACTCTTGATCATTCTGTTCCTTTCATTTTATTCTTTTCATTTAAACCCAACTTGAACTTGGCAATGAATTTCATTGGCAGGTTGTGGATTGTTAGCGTAAAGGGATGGAACAGCAGTGTTTGGTTATAGCTGAAGGCATAGTCTTTATACATCTTGCAGACAAGAAAAGAAACGAAAAGGTAGGCATATGCATACATGTATATGATTGCGATTTTCCAGAGCCTTTCTTTATGTAGTGTATCAATCAGGAAGATTTTATTTGCGTTCTGCAATTGGTGATTGCATTTCGTCTGGTGCGCGCCCCCGTGGATAGCCCAGTGCAATAGGTTAAGCAAATAAGGGTCACCGTAGCCAGGGCATCACGTCTTTTGCCAGCCAAGCCCAGACTGCTTATAGAGACAAATAGAAAGAATAGAGAAAGAGGAAAGATATAACTTCGTCTTGGCAATCATATAATACACTTACACCTTGTTACGGCTTGACGTTGCTGATATAGATCCAGCCGCATGTGATCCAGTTTCTGATAGACGGTAGCTTAATAGTGCCCTAGTTTATTATTTTCATGTTATTTGTGTCTAGACTTTTTTTTTTCTCTCTCTCTCTCATTCCATTCCTCATCTCCCACTCAGTCTGTCTGTCTCTCTCTCTCATTCTCTTGTCTTCTCCCTTACGTCTTCCTCCTTGGTGGTTTGACACTTTTTTCTCTCTTCTCATTTAATCTAGCAGATGAGTAGTACATGAGTATGTTTTCATATTCTTTGTTGCTGTTGAATGTATAGCTGTGGGTAGGCAAAGAGATACAGAAATAGATCGAGAACAAGAGAAAGATATAGATAGATAGAGAGATGGATAGATAGATAGATAGATAGATAGATAGATAGATAGAGATAGAAAGATTGAAAGATTGAAAGGTTTCTCGGTGTAACTTTTGCCTGAAGGCATGTCGTGTGTTTTTTTAGAGCGAGACATCTCTTCATTCTGATGCATTTTTGTCAGGTTTATCTCTGCCTCCTTCTTATGTTTGTGTGTATATGTGTGTATACACACATGTATATACTATAATTATATATATATATATATATATATATATATATATATATATATATATATATATATATATATATATATATGTATATATAACATGTATATACTATAATTATATATATTTGAATATACATATTATATGAACATATATATATATATATATATATAGATATATATATATATAGATAGATAGATAGATAGATAAAGGGAGGGAAGGAAGGAGAGGGAAAGAGGGAATGTAATATAGAGAGGAAGAGAGATGGGAGGAATGAGGAGAGAAGAAGGTGATGGCGTATGAACGCCAGTGAGGGTGTCAATGTTGACTTTTTCATGTTCATAACTAACATGTATGAGTGCCAGCGATGCATACACCACTTGTGAAAACATCATCTTTAGCAATACACGTGACTGGACATTGTGAACACACACACTCTCTCTCCTCTATTTCCCAAAATAGACAAAATACACAATTTATATCTAAGTTTGAAAAAAAAAAAATCTCCGGTGTCAGGTAATTTGGTTGTTTGTCCACAACGTTCAACTTTATTACATTTTTGTTTCGCTGCGATTGTCATGATTGTCACATTAATTTCCTTTTATCCTTGCTCCATAGCAAACACTGAAAGCTGATACGTCCAAGCCGGTACCACACATGGTGTGTGGATAAATTTGTTTTATCGTTGCTATTGCAACCAAAGTCTTTTTTTCCCCTGAAGAAAGAAAAGAAAGAAATAAACTCTTCATGCACCTGGACAAAAAGAGCGAAGTCATTATTCAGTGGCTAATATCATTTGCTCCTCTTCTCTGCAGATGTTAACGGCTTTCCACCTGCATTGCTCAAAATATACAGTCAGGAATTTAGCAAGCTATCTACATGAGATTTAGAATTTGGAGATAAGGTCGCAGATTTCTTCGACTTTGTTGTCGGTCATTCTTAATTTTGTTTCGATCCATGGCATGCATTCAATGACTGCCATCATTTGTATCCGCGTGTAAAGATGAATGATACCATGTAGGCAAGTTAAAAAAAAAAGAAGAAAAACTCTCATTTCGGCATATTACCCAGGTATACTGACCCATCAAAGCTACTCGGGAGACAGTATGGAGCACAAGGAAATAATGAGAATATCAGCGTTGGTCTGACCTAGCTACTCCATTGAAGTACTTTCCGACCTCAGGGCTTTGTGATATGCCATTATAGTAGGTTATTGTGCTTACTTAATGGATCTAATCTTTAGGATCAGACACTGACACATGGGTATATTATTCTCGTACTGTCGTGATACTGTCATGAATACTCACTGATTTTGCTTCATGCCTATGTACAGTACCTTTGCGACAGGAGAACGCTGTGTATTACCAACAGACGACATGATTGAATAATGAATGACTCGTTGTTGCTGTATATTAGTAGTTGCTTTCAACGTCTTCGTGATGTAAACGTATTCAGCTGTGATTCCTTGCAGGACTTATAAAATAGAAATATATATATATATATATATATATATATATATATATATATATATATATATATATATATATATATATATATATATATGTAGACGATGAAGACAAACAAGTTGACATAATGCATTAGAATCCAACTTCATTTATTTGTAAACCAAATTTTCGACCCTTGCACGGATCTTCCTCAGGGTAACAGTGATATTTGTATTTGAAGCTCAGCACAGAAAAATAATAATAATAACAAAGAAATGTTGTTTACAAATAAATGAAGTTGGATTCTAATGCATTATGTCAACTTGTTTGTCTTCATCGTCTTCATGCTCTTATTCCAACACGCGGATAATAATACCTATATATACATATATATATATATATATATATATATATATATATATATATATACAAAATCATATTGCCCTCTGATTCTTTTTTTTTTTTTTACTTTTTATTTCTGTTCAGCTCAGTTCAGTTCAGTTTATTTTATTTAATCACGGCAATTTGCTTCAGCAAAGCTGTTCTTCTGCAAATCCGTGAACAACATAAAAATAGCAGAAATACATACAAACTGCGTTATACAATAATAAAGACAGGAACAAGTGTCAGGTAACAACAAAAACAACGAAACATTAAAAAATACAGCAAAAATAAAAATGGAAAACGGAGCAAATACTCTACAGGAACATGTTATTTCAACAATTTCTCTCTTTCCTCTTCGATTTCAGACAATATATCACTCTTACCTCGCTCTCTTCGTCGGTCCATGCTCAATCTGTCTATTGATTTATCTATCTATCTATCTATCTATCTATCTATCTATCTATCTATCTGTCTGTCTATCTATCTATCTATCTATCTATCTATCTATCTATCTATCTGTCTATCTATCTATCTATCTATCTATCTGTCTATCTATCTATCTATCTATCTAACTATCTATCTGTCTGTCTATCTATCTATCTATCTATCTATTTGTCTGTCTGTCTATCTATCTATCTATCTGTCTGTCTGTCTATCTATCTATCTATCTGTCTGTCTATCTGTCTATCTATCTATCTATCTATCTATCTGTCTGTCTGTCTATCTATCTATCTGTCTATCTATCTATCTATCTATCTATCTGTCTATCTATCTATCTATCTGTCTATCTACCTGTCTATCTTTGTCTCTTCCACATTCCCTCTTCTTTCTCGCCTCTCCCCTTTCTCAGTTCCCCTTGCTTTAATTGACTGCCATTCTTACTTTTTCTCTCTCTTAATGTTGAAACAATCTGAGCCCATTAATTTCAAGGTTGCTGAAAGTCTATTGACACAATATCTGCCATAAGAGTACATAGCCGCTACACCGCTACCTTCACCTCCAAATATCATCCCATTACTTTGTTTCGACGATTTGTTTGGAAAAGATATTAAGATGAACAACTTAATTGCGCTTTCCCTCGCCGGGGCAAGCAGCGCATTGAAGGCGCTGAGGTATTCACACTGCTCTGGGCGAGCTAGCGTAGTTGACTTTAACTATTTTGCTTCGGAAAACAAAGCTGACATTTTTTTTTCTCCATAGCTTATTGACACTTTGGGCTAATATGGTAAACGTCGACTCAGAATCGCTTCTAATTGATCTGTCTTTCTCCAGTCATTTGGACGTTTCTGAAAGGAGAGCATGTAGAAATTTGTCGAGTGGCAAAATGAGAATCTAAGCTCACAATGACACTTACAGGGTATCATCGTCCCCAATAGTCACTTTGTCATTTCAGAACAGCCATGCGTATATTGGGATCGTAATAAGGATCTTCTTTATTACATGCGTATAGAGTGTTTCATGCTTCTTATAAGTATGATTAATATACTGGTATAGTATATTTGGGCCTTAGAAGGAACCTGCCTTACATGCTACAAACCATTTGTTTAAGTACAAATTTCTGATATCAAACTATGAGTTATTGAATTAAATATTGAATAAAAAGGCAACTACACGATGCCACATGCACTTACAATGGGGGGGGGGGGAGTTGAAATTCTTGTCCACGACTTACTGCTAAGAATATTCTGATTTTTATATAACAAACCTTTCTTTGTTCATTTGATCGATAATGCTTTGCTATGAATATAAAGTTTATTTCCTATTCTAAGGATTTGGTTGTGTTGGTAATTTGTTGTTTCTTCGAATCATGTATATTGTAATCCGTAAATTGACGTTTTCTATAATATCACTCAAATAAATTTCACTTATTTGTGATTTATCTATTATACATTTCATTCATTTATTCCAGGAGTGTCCCGGGTGTATTCGGAGGCTACATGCAGGTACACAGTGTCTTTAGGAAAAATACGGATTGTTGTTGGGTTTTTTTTTTTCATGTGTGAAACCCAGGTTCAGAAAAAAAAAATCTTGTCCTCCCCCTCCCATGTGAGGGGACGCCAACAATTACATCAGATACCTCCCCTGTGTTTTCACGGTAATGCCAGAGATAAGACGGATGACACCGGAGCAACGATCCGAGATGCGATCCGTGAAAGTGTGAAAGGGGATTTAGACCTTGCTTACAGTGAGGGTATTATTAAACTGACTGTACGACTTGGTGCGCTCATGAAAGGTGTTTTATACTACTGACTCTTGGTTCGTAAGCTTTCACGTATCTGATAGGTAGAAAAATGAGAAAACCAACCTAAAAAAAGAAATATCTACGTCTACGGAGACTAGTTCAATTGACTACGTGGTTCAAAAAAATAGGGACAACTTTGTGGGAAAACGCGTAAAACCTTATATCAACCGGTTTGCCGACGAATCCTTATTTTCAGATCTACTGGAAAATTCACTACTTCGACCTTTTCTCGGTTTTGTAATGCAAGAATATATCTAGATTTTTTTGACATAAAGAGAAGCAGGGAGAGAAAGAGAAAGAGAAAAAAAGTGAGTAATTAAGTTTGATTTGAAATTTTATCTTTTTTATCAAAAAACCCAATGGTTATTTGCACTCTCATTAACACAGAACTGTCAAAATGATGAATCAAATGCCGCTACTTAAAATGGTAACGGGAGCTGAAATGAAAGTAGAGAGCGTATAGATATAGATAAATCTAAATAAATAAATAAATATATATATATATATATATATATATATATATATATATATATATATATATATATATATATGTATATATATATACATATATAGATATAGATATAGATATATATATATGAAGATTTTTTTCTATTTGCTCTCGAGTAGTTTTTGTTCAATTGACTCGATCATGAGATTACTTTGTTGAAAGCGGTAAGCTGCAAAGCTTTCTTAAAATAAAGCAATGCATTTCATTTTTCCACTTGACTTTAAGTACCAGCGGTATATTGGTGAATAGTGCTAACATTTATCCTATGTTTGGATTCCCCCCTCTCTCTCAAACACACACACTCGCACACACACAAACACACACATCCTCTCTTGCCCACCCACCCCCTCTCTTTGTCTCTATATCTCGCACTCTCTCTTTTCTTGTAAATCTTTCTCAGAATTCAGGTATATCTTTTCTTAAAGATTATCACCATACTTTCTTTGTTGAAGTCAATCATTCTTCGTTTATCTTTTTAGTGCCTTGCTCATTTTGTCTATAACATGTTACAATGCGCTCATAAACACGCTGATACGCAACACACACTCACTAACACAGAGACTTGCATGCCTACATCACTTCATCGTCTTTTATATTTTTTTTTCAACGGCAGAGAAACATTCTTGGAAACGCCAATAGGTCGTGAAATATCATGCACTCATGAATATCGTTGAGCACCCTCTATGAAAGTCATGAGATCTAAGTTTCGTGTCTCGTCTTATTTTTCCCCCTTATTTTGGGCCATAAAGGAAACTCGGGTGTCCTTTCGTTTGTGATTTCCTTACTCTCATAATTCCAGTGCGAGATTTGTCAATTATTCAGCGATCACGAGGCGTCGAGATAATTCCCATGCCATGATACAGCGCCAAAGTGCTAGGGTCATACTAATAGAGGAAGCTGACCTCTTCGGTATTCTCTCCGGCACGTTTTTTCTTTTCCTCGTTCTTCTTTTTCTGAAGAGCGCATTTATAAACAAAAAAGTGAGTTTGAAATTACGTACATCGCGCAGACTCTCTATGACAAAATATTACGCCTAGATAATCACTTACATCTGAAGAACAACGATACATAATTACTACAGTATACATGAACACTTGACACAGACAAAAGCACATATTAACATTACAATTATGTATATGTTGATTATGTGTTTGTTTATTGACAATGATCCTGTATTCTTTTCATTTACTAAAGTGTGACAAGGTCACGATGTGACATTTATCATGGTCTGACATTTTTACCATTCCCAAAAGATAATGGATGGTCTAATAGCCTAAAACATTGCCATGCATTGATCTCGATTACCTATTAGTGACAACGTATAAGACAGTTGAAGAGGTTTTCCTGTTTAGCTATTTCTCCCTCAACCAAACCTATTCCCGCCAGTATTAAGCCTTCCGTCCTTCCTTGTTTAAGCAGTGTTCTTGTGTTAATCCTTTTTTCCACTTTTGCTTCTTTATTTCTTTGTTCGTCTTAGGTAAATTTGATGGATATAATCTTCGGTTGACTCAGCGTGGACATCTGAAGAATTTTAGCCCCACCAGTCCATCTTAAAGCCCTTCATCTCTACCTCGCTTCACCAAGTCCGAAGCCATACGTTCCATGATTGAGAGATGGAGATGTCTTTAATTGAATTGGCTTCGATTCGGCCATCCCTTTGAAGTCGTCTTCCCGGACAGAATTATCGCTCATTCTTATCATGCGGTCCTCCAATTACAACGAGTGGAAAAAGTAGCCGTTAATACGGTCATGATGAGGAAGAACTTAAAGGGTAATGGAAGGCTTCACAGCATCCATTAAGATGTAACAACTCGTCGTTTACTCTAGTGACCCAAATGACTTAACTGTAATCACCGGCATTTGTGCCATACACGATGTGTATTTTTATCGTCCTCTTTTCTTTGCCCTCTCCATGAACGTTGTAAAGATGGAATTCTGCCTGTCCTTGAGCAATATCTACTAATTTGACGATGTTACATTAAACATGATGGGAGAGGGAGATGAGAGAGAGAGAGAGAGAGAGAGAGAGATGGGGGGGGGGGGAGGAAAGAACCAGTGTGAAAGGTTTGAGAGAGACAACGAGAAGAATCTGGTATAGTGAAAGTTTTTACACAAACGCAGTGAGTCACCAAGTATTTGGGGTAATTCTGAGAAACACTATTCCTCACTTCTACTTTTTATCTCAAAGGTTCCTGTTCTGTCGTTCTGTTCATAGCATGATGGGTTGTTGTTTTTTCGTAAACATTTGTTCGCATTTTTGTTGTTATTGTTTTGCCGATTGGTATTATGCAATGTCCCAGTGTCTGTGTAATGCGCACCTTCGTGGTGTTGGGTTCGAGTGTAGAACAGAACAAATGAATGAAACAAATGAAACAGAATGAAATGGAAAGTGATTGGAAGGGAGTGTATAATATACACTATAATCATTATGGTCTCCATTTTCTTGTACGCCAAATTCGTTAGACAAAAAGAAAAAAAAAGTTATAACTAACAGTGCCTATCCAGACAATCTTTTCTTTTTTGCCGATTGCCGAAGTTCATCCTGCCAAAAGAAAAAAGAAAATCATTTAGTTCTGGACTAATGGTTACCGGCATTACATCTGAATCCCTAAACTTCATCATCGGCTTTGTAAATATACACATTTGAACATTCCCCATACTATCAGCTCACTGGAGTACTCTAATTATAATGCCCTAATCTTAAGATGCACATTATGATGCACATTATGATGCCCTATTACCTTAGATTATCTTTGTTATTTTAATGGGTTCCATGCTATAGATGGAGCAGTGCACTGTATTTTCTAAGTTGCATCATGGTTTCGTAGCGAAGAAGGGGCTGGGATGGCGACACCCTAACCGCATACCCCACCCTACACACTTAGCCCTCCCCCCCCCCCAAAAAAAAAAAAGGTGATAAATAGGTAAGGAATTTAAAAAAAAGAAATAAGATACAAAATTACAAAAATATTTCCCTCGACCCTAGATTTCCAGGGGATCGGCAAAAAAAAAAAATCCCTGGGTCTCTATGCATGACATTATGTGAAATCCACCCTACGAAATGGAGTGCTGGGTGAATTATCTATTCATCACGGCAACGCCCACTCTTGGAGGATTTGAATCGAATATGGATGTCATTACTAGCCAATATAGCAAAGGAAAAAAATCCTGGGTAATGGTTGAATAAACCTGAACTGTAAAAAAGTCTATGGGAATCGAAAAAAAAATCCATCGCCCGAGTTTTCGGGGTTATTTTCCTCTTGTTCCCCTATTCCTCAGAGATGTCTTCTGATCGGTCACTCGTCAAAAGTTAATTTATTTGTTTCTAGCCACCAACCGAAGTCTAATGAATCCGATTTGTACTGGTTGACTATACAATATCAGGTCAGTGTCAGACAAATCCTGCGGTGGTCCGATGAGGCAAGATCGTCCGATGAGGATCAAACGCGACATGTCTGATACTGACTTGATAGTCGACCAACACTAGTCGATTCATCAGACTTCGATCTTACACTTACACTTCTGTAAGTGGTCGAAGCAACAAACTTTGCTTCCGACGAATGACCGATGAGAGAAAAAAAAAATATCTGTGAAATGGGGGGTATTCCACTTACCATCAGAGACTTATCCGATCCTCAACATACCAGATTTAAACCCCCTTTCATAGGGCTTTAAGCTCATCGGCTACCCGTCGGAAGCAAAGTTATTGTATTTTTACTTCTTCTTCCGGGTACCTGCTGAACTATATCGTATCACAGTCTGATAAGTCCGCAATTTGTTGGTCGACTGCAATATGTCACCCCAAAATTACAATCGGACTTTCGCTTTGATAACTTTCAAAATGATGAAACAATCTGAATGCTATTTCAGGAAATGAAAATATAACCTCTTGCCTACATTTTAGAGGAAACGCCATTAAATTTGGTTAAGTGAGCACAGAGATATGTAAAGCATCTCATGGGTCCGTTTATTACAAGTTCAGCACTTCGATGCTCTTGGAACTGTGAACACAATGGACAAAACTTGGAAAGACGGGATTCCTGACATGCTATACAAAGATACTCATTTCTCTTTGAACACTGATGCAAATCGAATGGGGTTTTCAGTAAGATGTGACTGATAAGTTATAGTTTCATACCCATGAAGGAATTAAGTTCGGACTTATTTCGCCACCAGATGACGTTTCCGACGATCACAAGTCGTGTCAGTGTCGGATTGTGTCGAGTCAGTCCGAAGTTGATGTTAGATTTGTGTTCAATAACTATGAATCATAGTTTGCTTCAGTCTCTCTTCTAACCTCTTATGGCATTGATATCACTCTTTGTGAACTTTGTTGAAAGTCTCTGGAACTTCAGTTCAGATTACATCGGAACTCATCGAAAAGCCGAAATTTTTGCATTAGGAGAATCAGGTGACGGTTAATGGAAAGGACCATAAGCTCCCTGCTTAGTTCTTTTATTATCTCGCCTCATCGGGTCACCCCCGACACGTCTGACTCTGACCTGATAGTCGACCAACACAAAACTGATTTTTATTTTATCGAAATGTGATACGATACACTTTGGAAAGGACGCTTCAAGTACTGACAAAGTTAAGGATTGGCACTCTCCACATCTTCAAAGTTTATCTGTCTTTCTCTCTATCTGTCTCCTTTTTAGAAAAAGAAAAGATTTTCTATTTCTAGCGATTTTTACAGTTGATTTGATGGAAATGATGGCCATCAGTCTGGCGTTTGCTTTTGTTGGCTGTATTTGATTGCAAAACAAGGTACGATATTGATGGCTGATTACGAAGAAGTGCAACATTTCGAATCGTGCAGACCAGAAGGGAGGAACACACAAACTTTACTCTCCAATAAGTCCGGGTTGGTGTGTTAACATAAGATCCTGTTTTGCTTCTGTTTGGAAAGAATATACCTAGTGATAAGGTGGCCAAAGTACTGCCTCTATACATGGTATAATACTTCTTTGCTTTTCGTTGTATTTTCTCATACCTCCCGATCAGTTGTTCCACTCACACAAATTCCGCAACCACCTCTGATTGGAAACATTGACAACCGTGTCATCAGGGATAGCTGTCAAAGTCTGATGGACATGATACTAAGGTAATTGACTCCCTGGGCGAACAAACCCTGTGACATTCAAATTATTTAGACAATTTAATCAGCTCGTCTTAAGACTTGAAGGTAATCTTGTGCGACGGGGGAAAACCAAGCTTTAATTCTGCTTGTATATTTTTCTCGTCTTATGTCTGAAAACCAACATGCATAGATAAGAAGTTGTGCCGTTTGCAGATTACATTGGAGTGGATCTCTACCGCACAGAGACGTCAGTGTAGAACTTTTACAAGATTCACAGCGCCTCGGCAAATCTTGTGGAATTGCAAAGTAGGTGTTTATACCTCAGCTCGTATGCTTCTTATTGCCACAGCTCAAGACTCATTAGATTCTGAAAAGATTGAGTTTTACATGGCTGAGAGCTTTCGACATATTATTACCATATGCCGCTGTACTTTTATTGAAGGAACAAAAATAAAGGAAAAAGAAGAGAAAGAAGACCAAATACAAACTTTAGAACGTAAATCTGTAGGCTTGACAAACAGATGTATGGATGAAGTTAAGATGTACATGCTTGTTAGTTACGACTTTACACCTTCAGTGAAATAAAAACAACTTTTCAGTTGGTTCTGGTAGTCTTCGTTACGATACTACAGAAGCTTGGAAAGTTAATCAGAGGTGAACTAGGCGCGACAAGTTCCTTGTGGCTGGTACTTGAAAAGACTATAATAGAGTGCCGTTATACGTAGGTGCCCTTGAATAATTCACCTTTTTTTTTTCTGCATCTGGGCTGGTACTGAATAATCATGATAATTATAATAATTATGTTGCCATTGGCAACCCTAGTGTTCTTCTAGGTTCAGAAGACATAAGACAGAGTTCAGCAGTCTTGCTTAAGAGGAAATCGCCCCACGACAATAGAAAACCTGTACTCTTCGGAGTGGCATTCTTTTTATTCCCTTGTTGTTCGAGTGGTTTTCGACAAGATATCGCATGGTAACTCCATTTGAGTCGGTATTTGTAACTCAAGAGAAGAGGCTCTATATAAGGTTGCAGGTGCAATAAGAATGGGAAGGCTTGAAAAGGATATTGTGTGACGGTGAGTTTACGCACTAATTCTAGTTTCTTCCTTCACAGGTTTGGACGACGTAAATACAAAGATATGAGGTCATTTCTACACAACTCACGTTACATTGTTAGTGTGTGTTTAAGGGGCAGGTTTCCTTATCTATTCTTTTTTTCTGAATACGTCTAGGCCCTTGTACATTTCCAAATTTTTCCCTTTGTTCATGACTTTTCAATTTGTGCCACATTTAGAAGTTTCATTCGGTAATGTATAATCAATAATCAGTTGTATTCGCAGTCAACGCATGTTTCACGTGCTCGATTGATTAAACTTAGGTAAAACCGTATCCGGTAATCAAAGGAATTCGAAATCGTACATTTTTTAATCAGGTGAAACATGAGTAATGATATTGTTATATTAAAGCTTTTGACGTTTTTTCGTGTCCCTTGCGAGCCTAACGAGTGTTCAATACTTTCGAAGACAAGTACAATTATTTCACACACTCACACATACAGACAAACCAACACCCACACACAACGCCCCCCCCCCCAAAAAAAAAGTAAGTATTGTCAATGGTAAACCAGGTGTAATGACTATTCCATTAAATTCTACTTGAAATTTTTTGTTTTCGGGAACAGAATTCATACCTCAAATCTATTCTCTCAAATAGAGTCATTATATATTTTCGTATTCAGCACAGACAATCCCCTTTTGATTTGATGAGAATTTGAATTTGAATTTGAATTTGAATTTGAGAAAATGTTGCACCGTGTAAAACTAATTGTCGTTTTTTTTCTGTTAAACTTTAGGTGGCCTATTTCAGTTCGGTGGCCTCTGTGTTGAAAGGAGATCTACAATCTAAATAAACTGGTAGAACTGCAGTCTCCTGGTGTTATCTCAGACATTATCGAGAGTAATGATTCGTTTACAATGAAGCACCCTCTACTTTGTTGTCTCATTTTTATTTTCGGCATCATCCTTGCTACACCCCCGTGACAGCCCCCTGCTCATGTTCCCACTTGGGAGGCAGCTGCTAAATGGACTATGTGGACGTTTGTCACTCTAACCTCACCACTCGGACCTATTCTAGCCAATCAGATCCTCAAATTAAGCAGCAATGCCAGCCAGCCACTCAACAGCACTCACAAGCTTGAAGTGGACAGGAAGAGTACAAACCCCGGAATTGACAATCCTTTCATGCCCCTTTATAGTATGTCTACCCAAGAGTGCATTGCAAGTGTGTGTGTGTGTGTGTGTGTGTGTGTGTGTGTGTGTGCGTGTGTGTGTGTGTGTGTGCCTGTGTGCGAGAGAGTGCTGACAAGATACCCTTTAAAAGACATCATTATGCTGGTAAATGTCAGGTCTGTGTACTACGAGGTGCACTGCGCCAAAATCGTCTACCCCTTACCCCTTAAAAGTTTCACGAGTTGAACCTTATCATACTACCTACCATTCTGCGCCTCGTCTCTAGTCATATCGCGTTCTGGTCCCCGCATCTCCTTCTTTCTCTTTCCTCATCTCTCTCCTATTTCTTTTCCTTTTTTTTTCCTTTTTTTTTTGCTCGTATCGAATTCAGATCAATGATACATAAATTCAACATCGAAGTGGAAAGCGAGCCTCCGTGAGGCTGTTCGCGTATTCCATGCGAAGCCCTCGCATCCAGACTCGTTGGGGCTTGTCCCTTATCACGGCTTTGCGTGGGCTTTTCTTTTGTTGGGCTGGGAGGAGAAAGCAAGGTTGAGATCGTTAGCTCCAGGAAATTAAAGGAGTTCGCTATGAAAAGGGGTGCAGGAAACGACACGGAAGAAGCGCTGGATTCGGGGCAAGGATTTTCGGCCCAGAGTGCGATACTCCTGGAATTACGTGTGGAGAAGAAAAGAAAAGAAAAGAAAAATCACCCCGCAATCTACCCAAAATTGGGCGACAGCACACCTTGTCCTTGATGTCAATATTGCGGAGCTGATCTTTTCATGGGCCTTGACTCGGAAGACTTTCAAAATGAGAAACTGTTGATGGGGTTATATCTTGATGTTTTCTTAACGCCGAAATGGGCAATGTCAACAGTGGAAGTAAGAAATCGGTTGTTTGTAAAAATCATTAGTGGGACGGCGTCATTGATACTCTCTTATTATTTATGTATTACATAAAATCGATACCACCTGTCCAGCCTTTTTATAAAGCTATTTTTATACACTTGCATTCTACCGAACTCTCAGTTTCCACCATCTATCACACTTTTACCTATTAGCTTTTAGATTATGTACTTTCAGGTGACCCTGTAGCTGTCGCAGTATATTGTTTGATTCAAACAACTCAGATGTAGGCCTATAACACCTATGGTTCACAGGAACCGAAAGTGGCATGCATAAAGTCTATAGGCATTAATAAGAAATTGCAATGTTTGGGATGCAAAAATCTAAAACATTAACAATATTTCTGCACGAGCTTGTCCCTGGTTCATTTACCATCTGTGTTAAGATGACAAGGAACGTTAAAAAGTTTCTATGAGTTTCCAAACTCGTATCAAACAAGTAAACAAGTCATGCGTCGTCCTCCTTTTATTTGATATTACCATTATTTGTTCTCGCAGCTGCTGCTTCTGCCGGCAATGGCAATGACAATGGGGGGGGGGGGGGGGGGGGGGGTAACTCAACATTGATATCAATGAGTAAGTGATACACTAAGGAATGGACGCGAAACCGATAGTGACTCATCATGGGACTGTCAAACAAAGTCAAGAGCGATGATGAGAATAAACAGAAAACTATTAAAATTAATCATTAATGCGATAAAGACTTGATTGATAATCATGTCATGAGTGGTAAAGACCTCGAACAAGCTTTATATACATTCTGCAAATGAAATTACTTAAAATTATTTAAAAAAAAAATGCTTCATGACAGCAGCAACAGCAGCAACATTTTCAACATTTCAACACCAATAATTGTCCAATAAATCCATTCAAACTTCGCCAGTTGCTATTAATTTAACTTAACAACACCATAATCTAGGCAACTACCTCTATCATTATCGCGATTTTACCTGCTAGTAATACCACTAACGTGGGGAAGCTGTAGGACTGTTTTGACTATATGTATTCCCATGCCGGCTCCATCTCTGGCTCCAACTCACTGACCTCTTCACTAGCCGGCCGGAAAGGCGAATGAGCCGATAGTGAAGGGATATCCTATAGGTGTTTGAGCGGAAGACGATAAAGCCCATCCCCCGAGAGGTTCTCTATCGTGTTTAGAGGTGGATAGTGCAGCATGCCAACTGGAAAAGGAGAAAAAAAAACACGAAAGGGTGCTAAGAATGGACTTGTCAGGATGTTGAGAGAAAGGAGGGGGTGGTTTGAGTAGATGTCGGAGGCACTGTGGATGTTTTGCCGCTATGGAACAGGGAACGAAAATCATTACTCTATTTTTGCTTAAAGAGAACAGGGACTTTTAGAGGTTTTTAGAGTTGTTCTCTTCCCGCATCATTGTAACGCGTTGGGAATCCAGCATTTTGTTGGAGCTCGTAATTCAACATTAAAGAAGTTTCAATAATTATCATCATTATCATCATTATTGTTAGAATCATAACAAGCGGTGACATTATTACTGTCAATGTCATCATTATCTGCGTAACCAATCTCTTGACAATGGTCATTATCATCATTCTTTACATAACAGGGAAATTAATTAAGACGTATAGTCACTTCTTTCTTTTGTTTTTATAATAGCAAAATTCCTGTGCAAAAGGTCAATACATATCCCTGATGTTTTCTTTATTGCTGAACAACTTAAATCACATTTTTGCCCTCCCCCCTTCCCCCCTGTCCCTCTTTCTCCCTCAATCACCCCTCACCCAACGGGTCTTTACTCCAGGGTGAAAAATACACGACTAATCAGGCGAAAGGGTCAGTTTGTACACTAATAGTGCCACCGAACTTTGACATTGTTTTGGCCTAATAAACCATACCATGGGTCCATCAACCTTCCTCTAAATCCCCTGGATATTTCGGCCACTTTGCCAATGTAAATTCTAATAATGCAACCCTTCTTCCTGACCACGTTATGACCAACGGTTTTCTAAAAACGAAATAGGAAGAGAGAGAAAAAGTGAATAAGTCTTTGATGGCCGACCCGTAAAATTAATAAGCCCTCCCTATCTGCACGCCAGAAAACTTTATTATGGACTTACTTGTGAAGACACTGAAGGAACTGGGTCAAAATTGAAACACCCGCACCGTTAATAACGGTAAAGCAATGATAAGGAAAAGAGGGAGAGAGAAAGAAAAAAAAAACAGCAGAAATAACTGAAGCATGCACGTGCGATATTTAATTATGAAATTTCGCTATTATGAAGCCAAATTAAATTAAACCGATAATATGAAAGAAACATTTGGGAGTGGCCTGCGATAATTGTTATGAGTGCGATGCAATGGAAATCAAGATAAAGATGAAGCCAAACGAGGTGAAAATTTTATGTTGATACATGCAACCTGAGAATGGTATTATGTTTAAGATATAAGATACTCAGATAGATACCGGGAACCATAATAACAGGTGTTTTTTCTCACACTACATTCTTCCTCCTAGCATCAGAGAGTAATCTGATGGAACTGTATTGTAAAGAATTAGATTTTGCATGTGATTAGGTATTTGAACGCAATGTGTTACGGTCCAATCACCTCAGTAACATGCTTCTAAATAGAAATAAAAAAATGGATACTAACTCCAAAATGTTTGAAAAAAAATCACACCACCATTTTTGTTCTTTTTTAATTCAACGAAATCACGAACCATGGTATGTTGCGTTTTGAGTTTACGGAGTACCGCGGTGACTGGACATATACACATCCTTGGGGACGTCTATGATTTATATCTATTTATCATTCTCTGTCGGTTTATTGTAAATTTCCATCAATTTGATTTACTTGTTGTGTATAGCTTCTACTATTCGCTTGAGAACGCGTTCCCCAAGGCGTGGTTTTTGAGCAGAGAAATAATCTAAATCATAATGTGTGAAAGCAGTCACCACCATGGGCGAACACTTTCGAATAGATCCTTTCCAGAAGGACAGAAATTTAATTGAATCTTCTGCAAGAACTATGCAGAAGACTTGCATAAACCAAAGTAGATGGAATTGGATATCAACATTGTGTGCATCATTTTTTATGGTTTTATCTTTCCATCGTATTTCCTTAGCATTTATACTATGAATTGAATTGAATTGAATTGAACTGAATACTAATTTAGATTCAAGCTTTCAAAGATCGACAATCATGTTATGTTTGCAATATTCTATTAAGCATCCTAGCTGGATATCGTGTATCATTTTACTCTATTATTACTCTGTCATTTAATGTAGTTTTTATTGAGAAATATGAAATCAAAATAGAAATAAAAATAGAAATTGTATTTGTTGCTCTACGTGAAAAAATACAGGAATAAGGTTTAACCATGATAACATCCTGGAATCTCCGTAGACTTGGGTGTCGGTACGAAGAAGGTTAGATTGAAATAAAATAAATTGAATCACATCATCTATCTGGTGGGTGTCATGCATTACACACGCACAGAGCTTAACAAGTAACACCAATACTCAGCGCTATGATCACATTTTGCAGTGATCTCCCCCTTCTAGTCTATAGACTCCAGAGAGAACATGATGTCCGGAGGGGTTCTTCACGCTACGAGTGGGACGTTCCGATATTAATTTACTTCCCGCATAACAGGGAAATGTAATAAACTTATACAAAACCCCGTTACCATCTCCAGCCACACAGTGTGGGAGTCGAAAGAGTCAATTTTGGTCTTGGAGTTGAATCATGTATATATATGCATGCATTAACATACACAAAAAGACAGCTGCTTACACACAGAGACCATGCATTTTGTTCCGTTAATGTTTAAATACTCCAAAACTTTGAAATATTGAAAGCGTTTGATTGATTGCCCGTCGGATTTGATAATGTGATGACAATACTGTATTTTGTGGATTAAAAAAAGGTATTCGTTTTGTGGCTTGTGTTTTGGGGCATTCTATGAAATAAAATTTTGTATAATGGCGTTATCATGCCTTACTTGATATCACTAAAGTTTGTTCTGGAATCTTTCGGTTTTTCTTGAGACTTGACAAGTTTGTGAAACCAAAATACATCTAATGTCAATCTTTTTTTATTGACATTTTTTTCTCTGATTGTTTCTAGATATTAATCACTTGTGACTATTCCAAACACACTATTACATACATGTAATTATTGAATATAGAGTGAAATACCAAGCTATGGGTATAAATCTTGACATCTGGAGAATTATTATTGAAATATAAGACCGAGTGACGCCAAACCTGTGGCTTTGAAAGGCTTTTGTGGTGAAGGGTTACGATCACTCATGGAAACACACACATACAGACGTTTGTAATATCATATACACACATACATGTTGTAGCTGATAAGTTATCTTAATTGATTATTGTATGATTGTATTATGTACTGGTCATGCTGGTTATGTAAGAGCGCCATGAACATCATTCTTGATGGACTTCAGCGCATTATAAGAGGTCACTATTATTATTATTATTATTATTATTATTATTATTATTATTATTATTATTATTATTATTATTATTATTATTATTATACACATACACACATTAATATATGCCTACATACAGACATACATTCCAGTAGGCTCTGACTGACCTTTTACAGTGCCAGCTTCCAGATACCCCCAGGAGAAATACGAAAAGGACAACAAAAAGTAAGAGATGATAGAGAGAGAGATAGAAAGAGTGAACGAGAGGGGTTAGAGAGAGTGAGAGAGAGACTTAGAAAAAAAAGGGTACAGAGAAAGGAAGATGAACGTGGCAAGGGGTTCCTCTTTATAGCTCTCAAACATGGGATCCTTCTTCCTATGTTTTCCCGCCTTCTCAGATTACCACCGCACAAGGCCGACTTCAATTCCCGCCATCCAATCATTAACATAATTGATGGAGATCCGACCTTCTATGGCGGTAGAGGGGCAAGACATTTTTCTTATCTCTTCCTTTCTTTTTCCTATTCCCGGAGGAATGGGAACACAAGCTTGAAAAATCAATATCCAATTATCCGTTTCAAATCAACAGGCCGTTTAACACTTGTCATCCCAAAAGCTCATCTCTTCGAGTCAGGTGTAGACCGGCTGCCGTCTTGGGGCTGGTCAGCTGTAAGGCGCCGCACAGAATCCCTCAGCTCCCAATCGTGTTGAGAGAGACTGTGTAGCGTAGGAATTTGCGCCTTCAAGAAGAAACTAAACCAAGCAAACAAAACAAAACAAACAAACAAAACAAAACAAAAAACACAGAGATGTTTAACTCCCATGTATACACACCCGCATAAATGTTTAAAGACAAGCTCACGGATTCATGTTTGTCAATAAATTTTTGATCTCTGCTGTACATTGTAAAATAATGCACTGCTTCTGAAATCAATGTTTGAAACGTAATCAATGATAATACTCTTAACAATAAGGTACATTTCCGTAACCCAGCTACATGCAATAGACTCCTGTCTGCTTGGTTGTTGTTGTTGTTGTTGTTGTTGTTGTTGTTGTTGTTGTTGTTGTTGTTGTTTTCAAATTATATATATACCCAATACATTAAAAAAAGCAAAGATTAGAAAAGTTCATTACATACTCAAGACGGTTGCATATTATGTCAAGTAGCAAGGTATCAAAGCGCTATTAGTATTTAAAAGGCAATCAAGCAGCATACATGTATTACCATTTTAGTCCCATAAAAACAAAGTACACACACATGACGCGAGTAAGAAAATTCAGATATAGCCAATTTACCTTTATAATGACAAATAGAATAAATAAGAAAGGAAACCGATAGGCCTTGTAGAATATGCTTACTTTAATATTCAACATTATAAATTTCTAAAGTTGAACTGCCGTAAATGGCTTGACAAACAGGAAAAGGATAGGCATTAAGATATGAAACCTATGAATGTTCTAAAGTATGTATGCTGTGAGTAAAACTACCGGTAGTCAAGACTTGACAAGCAAAGTACCACATTAATGAATATATTTTTGTTTCTTCTTAGTCGTTCCAGACTGAACCTGCCGAGTGTGCCCCCTGTGTGTTCATTTTCATACTCCCCGCGAGCGACGAGGGCGAGGAAAAGCGAATCATGTTCGCCCGCCCATCCGTTCGGAATCCAATATATCCCGTGCATCCCACTCTAATGGTCTTGGCTACCGTTCATCCATCCGTGTCATAACCTCCTTCTTTGTTTACGTACCGCCATACCGCCCCGTGATGAAAACGGTTTACGCGATGTTTACTACTGCACGACTTTCGTAGATCGCCGTTATTATTATTATTATAATTTTTCTCTCTTTTTCCCCTCACTTCTCTCTGTCTAGCTGCTGAGAATCAGGGTACCACAGCAGACAGCGATGAGAGTTTTGTGTCTGTGAAAATGTGATTAGTGCAGAAGAGACGGAAACTATATAGGGCCTACAGACGGATGTCTTTCCGTCTAGATGACATTAAGTGAGGGACGCAATGATATGTATATGCGCGAAGTGGGTAATGCTGAGATGGATGATAGCAATTGAAAAAAAAAGAGAAGAAGAAGAAAGAAGTGAAAGAACAAATCCTCAAAAAAGTGGAGAAAAGAAAGAAAGGAAGTCCTGAAATTACATCGCGATTTAGTTGACTTCCCATGTTTGTTGGCAGGGTGAGATGGATGGGGAGCGGTGTATGGGATTCTTTTTTTTTGGGGGGGGGGGAGGTAGGGGCAAAGCTTTACTGACAATGTTTTGTGTTCTGATTCTTTGGAGAAGTTAGCTCATCACCTTGACACCTGATCACGTTGAACATAATTTCAGTTGCACCACTATTCTCTTGAATTATTCTCCTTTTTTTTTGTATTCTGCGAAAATACTTGCTCTTGTGTGCTTCCGATTTATAGTTGTTGTTGGTTTTCTCTTTCAAAAGGCGTCTAATCGTTGCATTAGGCACGTTTCCACGTGTGGCTTGAGGTTGCCTTTCGCTATCTAGACAGTTAACGACGAGCCGCCTCACACGGAACACTCCATGCAGAGTGATGGTCTTAATTAGTTCCAGTCGATTCCAGCTGACAAGGAAAAGTGCTTCTCGAAGCCACCGAAAGTCGACATTGACGCAAGAAATCGATTCATGATGGAGCGAGACAAAACAGGGGGAACAACCTCCTATTAATATTAAACGATAACGGATTTCTGCTCGTGAGTGAGAGAGCCCTACAAGAAAATTCCTGCACTCGAGTCTGTGGCTGACATTGATGTGGCAGTGTTTGGTGTGATGAAAAGTCATTTTAAGCGATGCCCGTTTGATTAAATCAATCGCCAGCGAGTGGCGCGGTTGCCTTATTGGCGTCTCCCTCCATCATAACACTGCTCGTACCCAGGATGAGCGGCACTCGCCCGTCGGGTCTTGTCTATTTTAAGACGCGTTTTCCCGCCGCTCTTTTGTTTGTTGAAAGGGGTGTAGGATTATGCGTCCGTGAAAGCCCGTAAGGATACTCTGATTGCACGAAACGGATAGCAATCTGTGTCAATAGATCGCCAAGGCTCTTCTATGTTTCTTTATGCAAGATATGGTACACATCATAGCTTGCGGTCGACTGTTATCGGTTTGAATATTTCTTTCTTATGCATATATATTCACTGAAATTGTGGCAGTTTCTACGGAGATAGAGGGAGAGAATATCAAATAAACAAATAAACTAATTTTCTTGCGTGTTTGCCCTCTGTGTAATGTAAACAGCCAATCTGGAGCAGCATCGAGTGTGTCTTTAAGAGTAAGGCATCAGCTTGGCCGAAGAGGACGTTAATACGTGAGAAGTTTAGCAATCCCAGCATGCCACGCGTTTCCTCGCACCTTCTCGTCACCCTCTCGCATGCATCGTCTGCTAGCACCACAATGATTGTGCGCGCACACAGACCGCATGTTCCTGCCGTATAGCAACACACAAACAAACAGTTATTCGCCTGGCTCAGTCACCACTTGCAACCACGCGTACACATATGTTACTGCTTCTTGATTGTGGCCAAGCTCTCTTCCTCGAAGGTCGAAAGTTGAGGTCAAAGTTCACGCTCTTACACTGGAACTTGGTGGTGATTTCCTTTGCTGTGAACAAATCAACGTCCATTGTCGACTGGAATGAACACCTCGCGTGTATCAGCGTAAATGCCTATGAATATGTGCTGCTAAACTTTCAATCATAATTTTAGCAGTCTACCGCAGCACTTCTGGAACCGCTTCAATTGGTAAATGTTCTCGCTTGAACTCGAAGATTTATGAACCAGTCTCGTTTTTTTTTTCCAGGCCGGTTTGTTGTGAGAGAACTCTGTAATTAAATCAGAATTTAATTTGTTGAGCTAAAAACAAACCAAGAGTTTACTGCGACGCCAGAGCAAGAGAGATAGAGAGAGAACACGGAAGAGGAGAAAAATGGCCGTCACAAGGAGATTAGTTCTCGTCCTTCTGATCCTGTCACAGTATTTCAGCAGGTAAGTCGATCTCTAAGTGAAGGATGTGTGATTAAAGTGAGTCTATAAGGGGGTGGGGGGGGGGTTAGGAGGGGTAAATGTTGGCGAAATGACGAATGTTTTGTGTTATGTCTTCCTTTTGATGGTATACTACCACGCGGTAAAGACTTATATTAGATTAGCATGGGTCCCTTAGTTGTGAGAGAAACTTGAGGAGCACATGTATTTCCGCTAGGAAGAAAAAAAAAAACAGATACAAACAGAACCAATGATATCAGTACATTCTTGAATAGAATGTGAATGTGTGTGGCAACTTGAATCTTGCGTTACTAATGGGATGTGTGCCAAAGACACACATGTCGCATTTATCTCGTTAGGCAAAGTCAATGCTTTTCTCTCTGTACTGAACTGGGGGAACAGATCTGGTGAGAGACATATTAGTATCGATGGATAGAGACCTCAGTATGCATAGTGTAACAACATTGTTGCCCCCGTATCTGGGTGCTCTGACAGCTGCGTTATCACTCGCCATCACCCCTTACGAGAATGATTATTAATTGCAAAAGTTCTCTTCTGAAAAGCCACCCTTATCCATTTCATTATCACGTGGCATTTGCGTCATGCGGAGAACGTATACGATTTCATCTCAACCTGCCCATTTGTAGTGCACCGAGAAAATTGTAGTATTAATCACATTGCTTTCTATCCTATACTTTGCATGGTTAAAGCGCGTTGTAGTAGCTTGCACGAGGGGAGAATTTCTTCCCTAGTATACTAATATGTCAGAAAAGCAGTGTTGGGACGTTACCTATATCACACATAATGTTTACTCCCAAACATACATTAGAAGAGAGTAGTGGGAGTGAGAAAGATAGAAGGAGACAGATAGAGATGGAGAGAGGTGGTTTCCTGGTTTCTCCGTGTAACTTTTGCCTGAAGGCATGTCGTGTGTTTTTTAGAGCGATACATCTCTTCATTCTGATGCATTTTTGTCAGGTTTATCTCTTCCTCCTTCTTATGTTTGTGTGTATATGTGTGTATACACACATGTATATACTATAATTATATATATATATATATATGTATATATATAACATGTATATACTATAATTATATATATTTAAATATACATATTATATGAACATATATATATATATAAATATATATATATATATAATTATATAATGAGTATAATACCATCCGTCTTCCTTTTCCCTCGAATCCCTTTTTTATTCCCTTTGTCTGATTTTAAATTTGAGGCATAGGGAGCAAAGAATGTGTTGAGTGTTGATATGTGAAAGATCAAATGTATCGAAAATCAATGCACTTTAAGAAAAGAGATTTCTGTTCTAAAACTAAAAGGCATGATAACAATGATGTCATTATCATGTGAGAAATCCTTGGAATATTTTTGGTTTGTACTTTAAATGTGAACACAGAAGAAATCAGAGAGTATGCTTCTAATGCATCCTTTAACAGGTCTTTTGCAGACGTGTAAAGGATTTCCGAGTGCTTTACGATCTACCGTAGATAACATTCAATGTCTTTTTTCCCCTCTCCAGCAAACCACTCACGTAACAAAGTGTTTCTCCCTTCAACATAAAAACCACTTCCCTCCAAAGACAGGTCATATTTCATTTTCTCGTCGATCAGACGGTAAATATTATTTTCCTGACGGTTTCCATGGAAATGCGTAATCTGTTTAGATGCATTGCCGATGGATATTGTATTTCGTACAAGGCTGCCTGCGAAATGTAAGTGTTAATTCTGTGCAGCAAGGATTGAAAAAAAAAAGAAAGCTGAAAGAGAATTTCGATTGATGTCACCTTGAAATTTCTCTTGTCTCTTTTCTTGTGTTGTTGTTGATTGACAGATGTATCGAACACAATGATATAGTTTTGGTATAATTATAAAGAAACAATCTGAACAAGTATATAAGATCAAGATTTGAAACTACCAGGATGGGCGTTAAGAATTATATTGTTGATTCAGTAAGAAGCAGATAACTACTTTTTTGTAAACGATGTGTTTATGATATTTCCATGTTAGTGTGCGTATGTTTGTGTGCGTACGTGTGTGTGTGTGTGCTTTTTTGTGTGTATGTGTGTATCTGTGTCTGTGTGTCTGTGTGTTTGGTGGTATAAAAAGACGAGAAGTGACATATTAACCAATTGAAAAATATGTGCGAGATACGCAATGAAATAGGAATGGTTGTTGGCATATGTTAGAACATAGTGAATGGCTTTTTACAGAATTAGAGCGTGAAAGTAATTATCTCATAACATATTTGTTTTATCCAAACCTTGATTATTGCAATCGTATCACAGCCACTGGACCCAGAAAAGTTTGTATGAAATCAGGCCCTGGTGCACCGGTAACAGCAAAAACAGCCTGGACAAATGAGGGCGGTTTACCTGTGTGTGTACGCTACCTTTCACTGCCGATGCATTTCGAAGCTGTGTGCGAGAGGAACTCTCGCAATAACTTAAAACTCCACAGTTTTAAGTTATTGATCTCACTTCTGAGGCATATGTGATTCTTTTGGACTAATAACATCAGGTGGAGCTGAATGAAAATAATATATTTGTTTATATTATACGCTTTACTTCCGTATTTGTCGAGAGACCGATTTCTGGCTATCATTGCTATTACGTCTCGCAAAATATCCTAAATATCCTATTAGTTTTGTCTTATTTTTTTTTTCAGTTTTCGTGTATTGGTTAAGGTTGGTGACTTTTTGTATGAATTTATTAATTCTTCTGTGCTATGTGATAAGGGGAGCAACATGTTGTTTGACTTTGTCTTCTAGACCTAAGGCCAAATCTTAACACAATTATGATTCAAAATTTCCATAGTATCCCCTCTGAACTTGGAAATATATGTAGACATAGATGAGAAGATTACGACTTGATCTCCCTCCTAAACGGAAATAGCTTAAACTAGTTACTATTACCCGTTTTTATTGCAACTTATAGACAAATTTCCCTACATCGACGTAAATATGCACATAATTAATCTGTGCTTTTAGTAGTAGGCATGATGAAAAACCATGGACATTGATACTCGGGAAAGATTCGAACCTACGACCTCCAGATAAGCGGACAGCCATCTTATTCACTAGACCACGGAACTTCCGCCCAAAAGAGAATGTTGGCTCTAATCCTCGTAGCATGCAGCGGGCAATGCGTATTTGATATACAAATTAATGAAATTCTTACGTCGAGTTATTTTTATTTCATTATTTACTTTGATATAGGGCAATTTATCAATCAGTTGCAATAAAAAGTTACTCGACATCAGAATTGCATTAATATTAGTGTAACCCTTTTCCTATGGAATTTTCAAAATTCCAAAAGACTTTATACAGGAGTCGCTTGGCGCCGTAAGCTAGGAGTTAACGTTTCTTCTTCTTCTTCTTCTTCTTCTTCTTCTCCTCCTTCTACTCCTCCTCCTCCTCCTCCTTCCATGTCCTTGTAAAGCGTCGTTTTGAGTCTCGAACGACGCAAGTTAACGACCATCAATGGGTAGTCATGTCGGCACCACTCGCTGCGAGTACATCAAACAGAAGACTTTGAGACGAGTCGTGGCTCTTTAGGAAATTCAAGTCCCATTATGTCTTAAAAAGGAGGATTCGAAGCATTTAATAAAAAAGATATTCTGGTATACGTGCAGGATATTTCACTACATTTCCAATTCAAGAACTTCTTTTTAGTCTACATGCAGAAATGGATACTAGTATCTGTAATTAATTGCTAGCCATTTCATAACGAAATATTACCCTAAAAATTATATGGCGGACTTGAGCTAACTATATTTATAGATCAATGCATAATTATATGCAAAAACATATTCATACACATGTGCACACATACATAAATATACGCAATTTAGTGTATCAATGTATGCATAGGTACATACGCACATACATACCTGTACATACATACACACATACTTGCATACATTCATGAAATACACGTAAACTTATTTTACAAAATAGTTCAACAAATCTGTGCTGAAATAGGCAACGGATTAATTTTGTAGTTAATACAACCGTTTACCTTTTGGGAAATAGTATTCATCATTTTATTCGTAGGCAACTGCATCTTTTTACTAATATACAGGTGACAGAAAGTGTGTCTATGTTTAAAGAGGAAATCCACTCAAGAATATTATCAATTTCATAAGAAACAGAATGAAATTTCTTGCAGAACAGTGCAAAAATGATCAAAATCGGATAAGAAATAAGGAAGTCATGACATTCTGAAATTTGTAATAAAAAACTCTATTCAAATGAGCAAATTGATGTCATGCTCTCAAAATATCTTATTCCTTTTAATATACAGAAATGACAAAAATTTCATATTTCAGCTATATAAATACAAAACTTGCATTAACACCACCCAAAATGAAAATGAACAAAATGTTAACTCTGATATTTTTGTTTGTTTGTATGGGAATATGGTTTTAACTGTTTTAGCTACATATAACATTTTTTTTCGAATTTAATCTATTAACATAGATGACAATTTGTGAGGGCATGACATCTCCAACTCGTTCATGTAGATATCATGTAGATATCCAACTCTTGCAATATTTGGAACGTTCTGTAAGGATTTTTTTTCTTTTTCTTTTAGATTTTATTCATTTTTTTGGGTGGATTGCGCTTCCTCTTTAGTGACAACGGGGCTTGAAATTTTGTCAGCGAACGGTATACAGGTAAAACAAAGCAAAAGTGACTGAGAGGATGAGAATTATGGTGTATATATATATATATATATATATATATATATATATATATCAGGGCATTTTTTTCTCTGATGGCCCATCTGGGTCACTACTAAAATGTTGGTGGACCGAAAAAGAAATGTATTTGTGATAAATAAAAGGAAACATAGCAATGTATTTTCAGTCTTGGTTGCCCGATGTGGCCACTAAAAGATATGCTTTGTGAAAGTTTGGTGGCCCTACATTAGTTTTTGGTGGCCATGGAACGCCCCGGGCCACAGGGCTACAAAAGATTCTCGAGCCCTGTATTGGCCATTTTCAGGCCCTGTATATGTTTACACGATCCACTGTCCAATCAGATTAATGATGATCATATGGCCTTGTAGTTACAATGCTTTTACTATAACAGGGGGGAGAGGGACATAATAATCATACATTGCTTTATATATGTAAGTATATAGTATATATGCATACATACATGTATATATATAAACATATTATATATATATATAATTATATATATATATATATATATTATATGAGAGAGAGAGAGAGAGAGAGAGAGAGAGAGAGAGAGATTGCCCCATGTACTAAGAGTGTTTTCCTTTCAACTATTTGTGTGCCACATTTGGTCGGCCAACAGAAAAGTTGAATTAAATGAGAAATATAATTATGAACATCATGTGAAGCTCGCAGTTGTCTCTACAACTGTGTTGTATTCTATTTCTAGCACAAACATTTCTATATGAAATTACATGGCATTGAAAAACAGAATATATTTACAAAAGTGCTCATGCAATTAATTGTGGTCTCAGAATAATGTGGCACACAGGGGGTTTACACCATGGCACGCAAAGAGTTAAGCTTACCGGGGAAATTATGCCGCCCTTCATTCAATATACTTCATCAAAGATTAAGGCTGAAATAAAAACCGGCAGAAGCCGGCAGAAGCAAGAATGGAAACTTTGTTTTTTTTTAATAGAAAAGCAACGAATATTAGATTTATCAGTTAAATGAAGTGTTATGGCATGACATAATGGTCCCCAGCTGCATAAGATTATTCGCATCGAATCTTTCTATCTTGGCGTCTTGGTTCCTCCTTCACCTCTTCATGTTTTAACCTCCCCCTCTCTTTCTCTCTCACTTTATCTTCCAAGCTCTCGTCTTGTATAACTTTTTGTCCGTTTCTTTGTTCCTTCGTTTAGAATAACATGAGTTACATTCTCTCCCAAGAGTTTTTAAATCACTCTCACACAGTTAATGTGACGACAGACATCTGACGCTCAGCCAAGAAATCTGAATAATAGCGAACACTGAATATTCGTTCACTGAATGCCCGTTTCTTGAAGTGCGTAAATTGTCTTCAAATTGCTCCAAAGCGAAGGAACCTATATTCATTGACTACCCGCCACTTCCTCTAGATAATAATGATTACTCTAACATTTAGTACATGTCACATCCCACTATCATACGCCACGGGTTTAGATACAGTTGGTTATTTTATCACGAGGGCGTGACAGTTCATTGCTCCGGCAATCTTGATTTTGCCCCCCCCCCCCCAAAAAAAAAAAAAAAAAACACCTATTTTCCATTATGTTAACATAGACCTATTTCTTTTTGACATTACCCTTCTCTACCCTTCTCTCCGATAAACACACACACAAACATACTAACGCATACAGACACAGACACACACACACACACACACACACACACACACAAAGATGGGCAATAATCTCTGTTCTACATACACTCGAGAAATCCCTATGTCATTTGGAAAAGCCATACGATACCTCCTGTTATTGAGTGAAGTAATCTCCTTCCAGCCTCGTCAGGCTTGGTGAGGAAATCCTGCCATTGCCTAGGATAGTCCAACTTTGACTACGCCGAGCGAAAACATCTCGCAAGCTTACTGGTAAATAATTTCGCCTCGCAAAACGCTTGCTGTCGGAACACCAGATCTTATTTGAAAAAGCAGTACTCATCCCATCAGTCTGAACTCGAAGGGTCTCTTTTGTTATTTCTTTTCACCGAACAACAAACTAGATGTCGGAACCACGTACATTCAGTCAACCAAAGACAATTATAATGTTTGTGAAAATATGTTAAGCTTTTTACGGAACATCGTAATTTGTCACTGAAAAAATATTGAAACTCTTGGCGAGAGTGATTTCAGCAGGTATGAAAATTCACTGAGACTAAAAAAAAAGACAATGGAAAACGAAAAAAAAAATCTGGATTTTACAAATATTGTGTGATATTCAAACGTTTTATATTATGATAAGCCTGGTTGGGGAATTTCGCGGTATTTCATGAAAATAGCGGAGAAGTCATGTCCCCATAGAGAAGATAAAAATGATGAAATTTCATTGCCCTTTGCCCTACCAAGATAAAATGGTTATCATTGTACACAAGTAGAAAGCAGTTTCATTTGTATTCATACTACCGCGGAACGCTCCCAATCTTCAAATCTCAACCTGCTTCTCTTCTACAGTGGAATAACATCCCTTCTTGTGCAAGTATACAAGAAGCAAGGAGCCCAAAATGTTTACATGTCAGACGTATTCAATGTCATCCGATGAGGATCTGGAAGGGGATTATGAAGCCATCTTATGTCCAGGGGCACAATACCGTGATTCTTAGGTAGCTGGAAATGTATCATACACTGGTTCTCTGTAATACGGAAGAGAATACTATACAATCCACATCGACACTCAGGAGAATAAAGTATACATCGACGCAACTGTACAGCACGGGGGTGCTAATGTAAAATGTAGCAATACGGTTGTGTATTAAAACGTTCTGTAACGCCGACGTGGCTGTCAAAAAGAGTGACGTGTATAGAATCTGCAAAGGGAAGGGATGGTGGATGGGGAGGGGGTAGGAGGGAGGGAGATTCAAGTGGCGAATGGCTCACTGCAGCTTATGGTACAACTCAAGTAGTGGTGTATATCATTATATCACATCATTCACTTCGTTGTCACTGTATACCATTTACATGACAAAACAGACTCTTTTAACATCCATTAGGCGAAGGAGGGAGAGACCTTTAGGCTCGAATATGTTTTGAGCAAACAAAGCAGAAAAAATACCAGCATCATTACGATTCCCTCAAAACTACTCTGGTCATGAAAGATACCAAGAACACAATTTACCAATATTGTACGCAAAGCTCAAAAGAAAACGTATCTGTAAAGCCAACATTCTAGCTACGTAATTTCTGACATTTTCAGAGTAAAACTTCTGTTATTTTGTATTATGATTTATGGGGTGCCAGGCCTTCCTAAACCCACATTATTCTTCAATTAATATTGCTAATATTTCACAACAGGGAACATAGGACTTACAAATGCTTTCGGGCAATTACTAATATAATGTGCATAGTATACAACCAAAATCTATACATAACCATATGTATACGTAATGTACATGATTATAGTATGACCGAAACATCGTTACATCATTTTAGCAGGGAAAAGTAGCTGCCTTGTTGTCATCGTCTGTGTGTCGGTATGGGTTATACAAACATATATATATATATATATATATATATATATATATATATATATATTATATATGTATATAAACATACATATATGTGAGATACGAGAAAGGAAGGAGAAAATGGTGCGTAGCTTTATCGTTATTCCTCTTACTGTTCCTCCTTTTCGGAAAAAGTGCAAGAGTTTAAAAGTTGGCCTATATATATATATATATATATATATATATATACATACACACACACACACAAACATATATATATATATATATATATATATATACATATGTGTGTGTGTGTGTGTGTGTGTGCGTTGAGTGTTTGACAGAGAAAAAAAGAGATAAAGAGAGAAGTCATATACAGATTCACATAATACTACCATTCAATACCCTTCTTGTCGTTAATGTTTGTTGGGTTCTTTTTTTTTTAACTTGCAGTGCATCGAATAGGTCTTCAACTGATAATACCTCCAAGCCATATCACTGGTGTAATGGCCGAGTTTTGAATAGAGCCTTCCAATATAACAGAAAGTTGATCCCGCTGAGACATCAGGAATAGAAGCCCCAAAGACGTCGCACGAAACATGATAAGTAGTGGCCACAGACTCCACATATAAGGTTATTTTCCGTGACCCTCTTTTTTATATGCGTGTGTTCTTGTAATATTCAGACAGAAGAGGACTGGAGTGGCTGAATACACCCCTGTGCATCTCACCAAACCTCATGTTATCTCTTTCTCTCTCTCTCTCTCTCTTCTCTCTCTCTCTCTCTCACCTCTCTCTGTTTCTCTCTCTCTCCATCTTTCTTTCGTCCGTCTCGGATAAAGGAAATACACATCGGATATATTGTGAGAAGTAAATTGTTTACATCTCACAGCAAATAGCCACCGATATAAACCTTGACTGCAGATTTCTCAAAATATTGAAAGATGACTGCTCCGGGAGTAACCCCCCGTTCACATCGCTCTTTAAGCCTCTCGATCCGTCAAATGCTGAGGCACTCCTGCACATCTCCTCTAGGCGTCTCTGAACTAGATCTCTGGGCTACAAAACAAAAACATTTGATGAAGTGAAATATCGCCCCGATCACATTTTGTAAAAGCACAATACATCATGGCAGTGACGCTTTACTTTTACCCATTTATAAGCAAAACCTTTCCAATGTTATCAATTTTGCTGTCATGTTGGAAAGGAAAGGACAGTAGAAAAAAAGTTTCTGCATAATTACGATTCGTATGGATTGATAACCTTGCCATTTCTGGAGGAGAAAATTATGTATTGGGTGAGAGAAAAGCTTTTACTTGTTATCCGTGAAATGATGGAATGAAGTCATACATTTAGTGCAAGGCATCGTCAGATAGCTCCCAATTGTGTTGGTAATTGCTCAAAAGTAACCCAGGACAGCGTCGCATAATCAGAAATTGATAAATTGATCGAGTCGCTGAACGCGACATAGCTGCCCGCCGCGACAAACAGCAATTTTCGGTTGATATCAATGCAGCCATAAATTGCAATTGCGGAGCATAACTGAGGGAGCCCGCTAGTCAGCCGAAGTCAACGTGTTGAGTTGGGGAACATTTTATACCTTGCCTTCTTCATGGTGAGCATCTTACGTTCCTCTTCAAAGCTCACTCAATACCAACAAAAATCCCTCGAGCAGCACGTATTCTCATTGTGAAGGGCGTGACAGATGTAAAAAAAAAAAGGCAGAAAGAGGTGTGAGGGGTGATACACAACAACAACAAAATACAACGTTTGACGTAAAACTATCAAAGATTCTTGTTGGTGATTCGATGCATGCCTGAAAGAGCATTGAAATGCCAAGTACAGAGTCTTAATGAGTGCTTGACAGGTTGCTATCGTTGAATCTCAGAAAATCACAGCTACAATATAACCTTCACAAGAATGTGTTCGAGGAGTACTGTTTTCTGTCTAGTCATAGTGTGTGTGACTGTGTGTGTGTGTGTGTGTGTGTGTGTGTGTGTGTGTGTGTGTGCGAGGGTATGCATGTGTGTGTGCGCGCTATCGTGCTTCCTGCCTGCCTAGTCTATACGCTTATCTAATTCGTTTTGGTAGTACAATTGTATGTCATTATACATTTATACAATGACACAACTCAGTGCTTTTTGTATGTAACAAATCGGCTGCGTGTCTCGCCATCAAAGGCTCGCGGTATACTAGTACCCTGTTAACGTAACACGTGGTAGTATGACGTAGCTTCGCTGACCATTGTCATGTTTGCAGTACCTCCGTCGAGGCTAACATCTCATCCAACCAACGCATGCAGAACCCCTCTTGCCAAATATGCAGATTTTTGCCTTCTTTTCTTTACGCCTTTTTTCTATCATCGAAATGTGTCATTCTCCCTCGCTCCTTTCCTCTCTCTCTCTTGCTTCATGCCTCCCCTCTTGATTTTTGTTTCTCTCCTATCTCTCTCTCTCTCTCCATCTCTATCTATTTTCCCATCTTTCTTTCTCTCTTTGACGCTGTCCGTTTCGAGGGGGTGGAGAGGCTTTGATGGGTGTTTCTGTTGTTTTACATTTGGCGTCAAAATCGTTTCTCCCATTATGGACGATGGCTCTGCTCCCAAATCCTAAATAAAAGACTTTGAACAGATGCAAGACCCACATCTGTGTAGATTTTAGGTTACGATGTACAGCTTTGGACGGAGAGAGAGAGGGGGGGGGGGTGGGGTGGGGTGGGGTGGGAGAGCTAGACAAGGAGAGAGTGAGAGAGGAAGGGAAATGCACAGAACGTATGAACATCACCTGTTCACATGATTTACGAAAGATCCTTTATTCATCAGCAAATCAGATTTACGCTTCAAACCATGGGAAGGGGAAGGGAAGGGAGTGATGGGGGGGGGGTGTAGGCCAGAGAGATAGTCGATAGTGATAGCATTACTCTTGATGGAAGCCAACTGATAGATGACTCGTGTACATTACAACCTGCAGTGTACATTGCCTTCAGTTGTGAGCGTGGCTACAGCAGAAAACGGGCACCTTCTTATGATTCTTGAAATATCTTCTGCTTCCATATTTTCGCCATCCTATCTTTCCGTTACGTGTCATAACACCTAACACATTATGATGTCATGTTGGCTGATTGCGTGCTTGATTTTACACAAGAAAATAAGTAAAACTCACACCTAAATGGATTTCCTCATCTATCGTGCATTGACCTGATAAAAGAACGCTCTGTTGTTACCAAAATTGGCCATTGTGCACATCCCTGATGGTCAGTCATTTCTGACTCGTGTAATCACTTATTTTTGGCTAATTGTAGGCACATTGCTGGCTCTCTCCCACACCATCTAAAATGAATTATTATGATGGAGAAAGCCCCTTGTAACCATACCATGAGAAACCCCCTTCACAATATAATAACATACACGTTGAGAACATATAAATTACAGCCACTCAACAAAAATACTTATCAATTTGATTAAAAGAAAACAAGTTTCCTTTTTAAAAAAAATCTTCTGTACAAGAAGTTGTATTTTCAGTGCCAGATAAGATGCACACGTCCATTCAATCATCAGAGAAAGCAGGCCTATACTTTCAACTCAAATTCTGTGCCCAAAACGGATAATATTGTTTTCTCATATCCATGGAATCAAGGCGAAAATGGAAAATAGAAACTAGGACATGTCCTACAAAAAGGGGACAATGTGTCCTTCCCTAGAGTTGACTTTGCAAACTTAAAAACAGCCTGACCTGGGGCGAATTCCTTGAATATCCGAAAACAGCAGCCCCACCCGTAGCGTTTTGTGCTATCGCTGTAATGAATTATTCATTTAGAAGATCCGCATTGGAGGCACAAAAACCTCAGGCGTTTTTGCCCCCTTAACCCTGTCATTCCCATAGGCAGCCTGTGTATTCACATTGTCAATAGCGTTTTTACGTAATGGCTATTAGATAATCAAGGTAACGACTGTGGGTTCAAAGTTTCAGTTGAGATGAGTAAAGATGGCAGTTAATTTCTGATCGTACTTATCATGTTACAGCCAACGCCAGCTTCATGTTCTTTCTCGCTCTCTTCATCTATTCCAACGCTGTCCTCCAGTCGGCTAAGATTAGTGACACGAGTAAAAATGTTGTGAAAATTTTATTGGATGTTTTACCCTTGAGGAAAATTTTAGCTTCGTGAGATCCCCAGGATGGAAGTGGCTATTTCTTCCCTTTAGTTTCAGATGTAGGTGATGTAGCAGTCTTGCTCTATTGTGACTTTCCAAACATGCCAAAGCTGCTGTAGAGATGACTGCCCATGTGGTTTCCTGAGGAAATATGAAATTTAGCACCCCGTTTTCATTTTAATAGCGTAATGTTGTGCAAAGTGAACGGTCTTGATAAACATGTTATGTTTAGATACCTTGTGAACACATACGTAGAGGGGCATTCTGTTTGTAAACGTCATGGAGATGTAACCCTTCGAGCTGTTTAAAATTCATATTTACCTTTACAAGTACAGGCCAGTGGGCATCACACTCGTCACGTAGACTTCTACCCATGGTGCATTGCGCCCATCGGGCACTATCGATTTCAAGTTGAGTGGGGGAACTAAATAGTCAAGAGGGGAACGATCGAGGCAAAATATCTCTCTCTGTACATATTTCTCTTTTTATTCTTCATCTATCTAGCCATCCGTCTATCCATTAATCTACCTATCTATCTATTTATCTATCTATCTTTTGTAACCCAACATAATGTAGGCCTGATCAAATCACTGAACATTATTTCCCACTTTTGGTGTGGGTGAATTCGTGCGCATTCAAGTTTTTGTTCATTTATAACTTGTCGTAATTGGTTTGCTTTACTATAATATACCTCCGAAATGGCTAGATGAAGCTGAAATTCGCTTTGTGGTTTAAGTGCGGCCAAGCATGGAGGACATAAACCATTTATGTCCATTCAAATCCGAGTAACATGCTTTACCAAACATTGCCAAAGACGAATGTGTATGTCTATTAATCCGTCTCTCTTTCTCTAATCGCCTCAAAGTTCTTACTTGCTCATTGATCCTCGTCATGCCCACAATTTGAGGTTATTATATCGCTCTAATCCTCTACAGCAATGTAAAGGCACCTCAACAATAATGATTATGAGATATGCAACTGAAGGCTTCTTTACATGATGTGTTTCGTCTTACACCCGAAAGAAAGAAAAACGAATAGATGCTTAATGAGCAATATATAATCCATACAACTATACTTTTACAGGATTATAAAGTGAACAGAGGAATAGTCAAATATGTCTGCCGCTGCAAATCCGTTGCTTGCAAAGCATATGTACACGATGGTGGGAAGGTGCGTTACCCAAATTATACACTTAGAGAGAAGAGTCACCGTAATTGGAGGAGGGAGGGAGGCTGTTAGGAGGGTTAAGTGCCATTTTCACGGTCCAGCGGTCGAGAGCTCGCCAAGGTGATCCCACGAGGGGGTACCCTGCCCAAGTTCTCTGCCGATGGAGGTAATGCTAATCATACTTTGTCAAGCAGATCGAGAGGTGCTGCTTTGAGGCTCAAGTCAGGGTCGCTTATATCAGGGTAAAGGGCGAAGAGGGAGGAGCGGGGTGAGGGAGGAACAGCTACCAGCCTTGACGTGGCTGTTTCATTTTGCCGTGTGCAGAACAAGACATTATAGTGTATAATGGTTTTAAAGGTAACTATCCGACTGAAGCTCTATACCACTTCCTCATCAATTTGTACTAAAGATATATAGTCATCGTCCTTTAAAGCGATTGTATAGTTTCGGTTGAGATGGGGATTCAGATATTTACTGTTTGCGAGATAATTACAGACCATTTATGAAATATTGTAATGAGCATACAATTCTAAGACGAATTCAAACTTTGTTTGATAAAAATCGGTTTTGAAAATGCGGAGATATCCAAACACGAAGTTAAACAAAGTGGCCCTGATGAAAGATGGGTCCCACCTTTTATTAGGACCACTTTGTTTTTGGATATCGCACCCCATTTCAAAACCAATTTTCATCAAGTGAACTAGGAATTACTCTTAGAATTGTGTGCGCTTTCCTATTTAAAAAGAGGTTTTTAATTAACTTACAAAAATAGAGTTGTGAACCTGATGTCCCATCTTAACCAGGGTGATACCATCCCTTTAATGAATTTTCCAATAAATGGAAAAGAGTTTTAATTGTTACAACTCGATAGTGTTTTCGTGCCAATGATATGACGTGATGTTTTGCAGATATTCTGAAGATATTTCTCAAGGTAAAAAGTTTAAATGACTATTGTTCGCAAACCAATAGGAAACTCCTGAGGCGATGACATCATCACTGAATTCAATCGGTATTAATACGTGACTGTCACCACTTTTAAAATGTTCTTTTTATTTTGTCAAATTCTTCTAAAAAAAACTTTTTTAAAGAATTCTCTATTCTGAGTACAATAGACATGATAATTGAAATTTGTTGCTCAAGCATGGTTGTACCCGTGAAAAAAGCTCCTGAAGCTCAAAGCTATATTTCGTGGGACCACTGTGTTATGGTGGATAAGGCTCAGGAAAGTTTGGGGTTCAAATCCTTACTATATTTTTGAAGCATACCGTTTTATAGTGTAGGGAATGTGTAATGGTAATTCCGTGGTGTTATTAGCAAGTGTAATTCTGCCTGTTATGTGTTTTCTTTTCTTTTCCTATAACTCCCTGGACACTTTGCACTTAAAAGAATTGTTTACCATTGGGAGTAGTGATTTAAAAAGATTTCGAGCTATCACATTTGGTGACTGTGTATGTGTAGGTCAGTTTTATCACAAAACACCCTACCATATAAAAATTTCTCAATAAAGCCTGAAATGATAATGAGATATCACTGTTTTTTCTCACTAAACCATAACTCTAGACAGTTTAGTCTAAAAACAATTTCATTATAACTATTGTTCACATATTCAACACTGATAATAACGCTTAAAAACTTTACATTTATTATTTTTATTCCTAACTCACATTTTAGAGCTATTTTTGAAACACCAAAGCAGGGGTTTTTGTTCCATCTGCAAAAGGTAAACAATGCCTTTAAAGGCAACCTACTCGAAAACACTAAACATCTTCCAGGGAGATAAATCATGTTGGGAAGTGATAGGTTGGAATAATGTTCTGCATCTGAAGTCATTCGCATCTCTCACACCACAGGGAACCATTTGAGTGGCAAAAAAACGTGCATCAATACAGAACTTACACTTTTTATCTTTTCTCTAACGATCACTTTAACTTTGTGAAAGGCTACAGCAACATATCTCAAAATTTATTCAGGTGATTATGTTACCATTCTCACTGTCATCATTACTTTTGCATCATTCTTTAATCAGCTATTGAGCGTGATCAACACGACCATTAATCACTTAGCATTGGTAAAGACTTTATTTACGATAACTTCAACTATATGTGTGTACCTGATAAATCCATACCAAATAGTTTTATCAACATTTATCCATGATCTGAACTGCCAACACGGAGAGTGACCTCGAACCTGAAAAGAGGTGAACACACAGGTCTCGGGTATTGTCTGGAACCCCCCGGGGCATTGCTGTCTGATGTCGTCTGTGCTGGCATTTATTCCAGCAGCAATTCTCTCCCCCTTGGACTCCTTTGACAAGCATTCTTCTGGTGTACTGGATATATAATTCAAAGAACCTCTTCTGCTGCAATGCTTTCGGTTTCCACGCTGTGCTGAATTATGTATCTGCCCCGATCAATGTATTCAAAAACAAGGTACGTCTTTTTTCAACCATGATGGCTTAACTTTTGAAGGTTTCCCCACTTGGGATTTGTTGCTCAGAGATTATTGCTTTGGATAAGGCGTTCGTATGTGTACAGAAATCATCTATACTACACAAATCACTGCTGTGACGCAAAAAGGGGCGGTCTAGAGGCATTGGCTGGGAAGCGAATACCTGATTGATCAAACCCATGATAAACATTCCTAAAACAAGCGTTAAAATAACTACCGTAATCAGAATTAAACAAAATGCAGTAACGCTTTCAAATTGATCGTGATGATGGGAATGATAAAGTCATGAAACGAAATATCATACAAAGTTGACATCAATAAAACTGGCACTAGTATTTTCCCTCAGAAATGCACAGTAGCATGCCTAGTAATACTTTAATAATGATAACGGTGCCAAAGAAAAGATACTACATGTACCTGGGTTTCACTCAAACCTTTATTAAAATGTCAAAATTTCAATTTCAAAGTTTATTTCATTTTTCGACAAAACATGTATGTTTCACTTCCTATGATAAAAGAGAATAAGGTAAACAGAAAATTGTGAAATGAAAAGATACTAACTGAGTTATATGTTTAAAAACTGTTATATCTTATTTATCTTAATGCATTTTCTTGCAACATATATGCTTGCATGTTTGACGGCAGCAATTACTCATTCCATCATTACGAAGCGAAAAATGCACTTTTGTGTGTGATTGTGTTATGTGCAAAACAAGCATGTGTTTTTGAATAACATGTGGAAAGCAAGAACCATTGGACAGCTCTTACATAAAAGGCAAAATATCTGGGCTGCAACCATTCTGCTCCTGACGCCTTATTTTGCAAAGTAGGATGATTATGTTACCGTCGATCGTGTTACGTAATGAAAACATAAAATCTATGCGCCCTTGAGTGTCTCTTTCTATTCTGTATTGTTCTGTTCTTAATTTGACAGAATAATGACATGTTTATCGATGTGAAGTTTCCTTGAGCCAAAGAAAGGAAAAATGTGAAATCATCCTCATTAGTTCTTGCACAGATATTTGGGTGATTACTGGAATCATATCTTATTCTTACATCAACTTGTTTTGCAATGGGATGCATCGCGATTTCGTGTTTTCTAACCTCCTCTGACACTGTCAAAGGAATAATATCATTCAAAGCTTACGTAAGCATGGTAAGCTCATGAAAAATTGGCTCACATGAAAAACATAATATTGTTTTGATTTTTTTCTTTTACCATACTAGTCATTACTGGAAGTCCTGATTAAAGTTGACTTTGCTCTAGGTCCCGGCGCTGTCTTGCAAGCAGTCTTCACGTGTGATTGAATCACACGAAGCAAAAGTGGGTAGAGAGGAGGAGAAGGAGGGGGAAGATTTTGGAACGCAGGTGCAAAAAGACACCAATCGTTACGGAGATTCGATTCCGCTTGGATAGTGATGGCACGGGCATTAGACACGTGGAAGGTGTGGCGAGAAATGTGTATTTTCGCGCTTGTGTATCAAGTCTGTGCGCATATGCATTTATCTGCACAGGTCGTATTATATTTCAAAAAAATAAACTTTCAAAAGGAATGAGGCGGGCGGGGAGGGATTACTTTCATAACTCTTATGACCCAATGATATGCAAATGTGTTATATATATTAAGTCATATATACATATACATGAAATTCGTAAATACTAATGATATGTGTGTGTATTATATTTTATTAATCAAATTACACATAAATGCAAGATAATAGTACGTTGAGGGGGTGAAGGTTGAGGTTTCAATTTTCTTCTACTTAATATTCTCTTTCATGTTATATTGTTTATGGATATAATAAAGAATGTTGAACAAAAAAGCCTCGTCGCCTTGGATTACTTAACATAACAATGGCGGAATTTCGGAGATTGGGTATTTGTTCCAAGTTCATCGTATCACTGTCGGCAACCAGGGATAGCCTGGTGGCAGTGTCGCTGCCCAGGATGACAGGTTTGAACCCCACTGGTTCCTTTTTTTCCGACATGTTTGTTAATTCATAGATCAGCAGTTGCTATCTTACAAATTTCATTTGTTAGAGGGAGACAAACTGAAGAAAATTCAAACCTCAAATTATACATCTTTAATATTTTGTGTATAGTGTATTAGTGTAATCAAAAGGCATATACTTTTAAAATCGGGATCATCACTGACTTTACATTCAGAGATAATGACTGAAAAGAAAAAGAAGTGTGTGTGATTTGGTGTGTGTTTATGTATGTGTTTGTGTGTCTGAGTCTGTGTGTTAGGGGAAAAAAAAGTTGAATGAAGTGCAATGCCTCACATAAACCAATAATAGTAGCTACTCCCGTAAGCAGATGAGCTGGTCTCATTATCTAGCATAGTGTCCCTAAGCCAAATAATCACAGAGTGAAGTGAACTTACTGAAATCATTCAAGATATTGGCGGACAATACATTATGTTTACCCTGTAGCAGAAAAGCGCTAAGATTTTGGTGATAGTTTCTGCTTATTCACCTCTCTGCACCTCCTTTCTGGAATTCTTTTACTTTTACGATTCTTGATCACTGACGATAATCATCATCATCAGTATTATTTCTCATACTGATCTAGAGAATTCAGTGCAGAGCACGCAGAATATACATTAAATTTAATGTCAAGGCCGTGTTTGAATCATATTTCCTCCGTGTAAAGCACACTCCTAGACTGCGAATTCCCCCGTCTAGGAATGTGATGACATGGATATGTATGAAAGACTTAAGAACCTCGCCGGGCATGCCGGGTGCTGTGGGAGAGGTAGAATGGTTATCAAGGGCCACGTAATGAGATAACCAAATTTGTTCCGTGCCGTCCTGTCCTTCCTCAGTCTTAAGAGACAAAACCTGGAGGGTCGGTTTGAATACTGGCATTATGAAAGAGACAAATGAACATGATTACATGATCTAATTTTCATCACATGTCTAATCATGCGCGTATACCTTATCTGATTAGCGGCCAGGTTGCTCTGGCAACGCCGGCCAATTTCCCACCATTTTTCAACGACCAAACATTCTATTCCTGACGTCCATCATGGGTTATGGTTGATCACTACCTTATCGCCCAACAGGGGCAACGGCCGCAGTCTTCCATTTAAAGAGAGAGAAAACGTGACTGTTCTTTTATTACTCTTTTATTACTCTGCCACTATTGATCACACGTGTAATTATCATATCATGTATGGCACATAATTTGAAAACAGGGGATAGAATTCTGTGAAACTTCAAAAGCTGCCCATTCCCCAATATTTTATTAAGAACAAAAAAAGAAAGGTAGATAAAGTGAAGGCAATGGCTCTTGTGTTTCACAGTAAAATTGTGAAGGGTAGACAGGTTCAGTTTCATATTGTTACGTAATAGCCATGGCAACTATGCGCATTGAGATAGAGAGTGGAAATGACATTTGATATGAATACAGACAGAGACAAACAATATATATCTATGTATTATTGTGTGGGGCGCTGTGGCATAGTGGATAAGACTCCCGACTCCCGATCGGAGGACTCGAGTTCGAATCCCGCCCAGTGCTTAAGTCCTTGGACTATATTTTTTTACCCATCATGCCCCTCTCGACCAAGGTGTATAAATGGGTACCTGGCAACGCTAGGGTAATAATAATGGCAGGGCCCTCTGGTAGAGCAGTGGCAACACTGAGGAGGCTACCCTGGGTAAATAAGGCCTTGATTATTATATATATATATATATATATATATATATATATATATATATATATATATATATATACATATGTGTATATATATATATATCTATATATATATATATATATATATATATATATATATATACATATGTGTATATATACATATGTGTATATATATATATATATATATATATATATATATATATATATATATATATATATATATATATATTGTATACATTCCTTTTTACCATAAGCCCGCAGTTGATAATAGGTGCAATAAACCCCCTCTCCTTTTATTTCCCGTCCTCTTTATGCTAGCAGTTCGGCCATTTCTTCCCTCCTTTCATCTCTTATCCCCTCTCCAGCTAGTCACCCAGTTAGTCCCCCAACACGTACCCCGGACATGTCAGCATAATCTATTGTGTGTGGGACTACAAGCACATCGAACCCTGATTAAGCCCCATCTCTTCGATATGGTGACAAGCCCTCTTTTTGCCAGACATTGTCTGTGTATAGAGCAAGTCATATTATTCTTTGAAAATCACATGATTCCGATTTAAGTATGACGACGATTCAGAAACAAATGCATAATACATAACGTAATATAAGACAGATATGTAACATGTTACACAATACATAATATATTACAATATACATTACACAATGGGTTGACCTTCGGGAAAACATCAAAACGACACCGCCTGAGCGAAGGAAATAAACGTGAAAGAGCTGTATACGAGTCCAAGGAAGATCTGAAAGACAGCCTTAGATATCTGTAATTCCTCTTCCAGTATTATGATAAATAGCAACCTTATCAAATATTGACCACATCATGTGTTTTCATATTAAATAAGATCTTAGTACACGATAAAGGACTGCAACATTATGTCCCTCTTCTTAGGCCGTGACCAGTAATCGTTGCATCATAGTTGAGATTTAAAAAAAAAAAAAATGTGTCTCTAATGGTAGCATGAATTGCATTTGAAAACACCGTGAAGGTAGTTTATTGTGAGCCACGTGACTCACCGCGTAAAGTGAATGAAGTATAGAAATTCATAAATGCACTTGCCTATTGCAAACAAACAGGAAACATGATATCCTTTGTATAAAATTATGTAAAAGTAGGGATATCTATCTCCTCTACAAATGCGATGGTGTTTGAATTATCCCAGGTATGAGAATGATTTACAAACGGGCTGTACTGTTAACGAGTCGGAGGTACTGGTGGTAAGGGGGGGGGGGGGGGATGGGGATTGTAGATTTGGTGTCCGTATCGGTTTCATTCGCTGGAAAGGAGACTGCGTTCGCTCATCGGTAAACCACTCAACAGCGACATATGAGCGCAGTTCCGTCCTGTCCCCCAAAAACGGGGGAAACGGGAAAAGAACTATGAAATCTGTATAATACTCAGCAGGAAAAAAAAAAAACCCAAACCAATCGATATCCTTCATATTGTTGACAAAATTGCGTCATTGCCTGATATGTAGACATGCTGCCATTTTGAGCAATGCCGTACACTGTAATTGACCTCAGTTATGTATCGTCTGGTATTCAAGTGGCTGATATCCAAATCAAGTTCTGTTCAGCGTTTCAAGCATAGACTAATGTTGGCTTAATTTTTTACGAAGGAGAGTATCAGTTTGAAACATAAATACATCCATGAACACACATACACACACAGTATACACATGCATGGTAAATAAATACGTATTTCTATTTCTTTTCATTGAAGTTGTTGATTTTAATCTTAACTTCATTCCGCATTAGGTAACATGAGAAATGAAGTAGATTAAACTCAAGAAGAATTGTGAAAGGCCTTTAAATGGTCTGCCCTAAATTTCATAACTATTCAAAGTAGTCTCCGGTGGAGATTTATTGGTTTCCAAGGGGGATCGAAAGAAAAGAAAATGTGCTGTAATCGAAGAATTATGCCAATATCAAGTTTTCCCGATGTCTCTACCCCACAGTTCCTAACGTTAGTCGGGTCCTCTTTCGCGATAGGACGGGTGTCTTTCGGTTTGTGATTTATATATTAGAGACAATACTGCTCCAAAATGGTATTTTTTTTTGGGGGGGGGGAGGAGCAGGGCATGCATGCAAGTGTCGTTCATTTCAGAGCGTGTAACACATGGAAAAGAGTGTCATGGTTGAAATAAACAAAGGTACACGCTTCGCTTTGTACATGCAAACAGGCTGCACAAGGAGGAGAAACGGAATTTTGTAGAGGTGCAATTAAATGACTGTATTTACCAACCAGACTAGTACTCTTCTCAGCAATGTCGCAGATCACCTCATTATTTTGTTTGCCATAGATAGCACCTGCAGCATCTATATAATTTTCGCATTTGAGACATCAACAAAATACTACCTTTAATGTGAATACTTTTTTTTTTTTTGCTGGAAGGAACAGATATCTTGCCAGAAAAGATAATCAAACCCATTGGTGGGCAATTCTCCATTATGTGCATTTTGTTATCTTCAGGTGTGCGTAAAAATGTAAGGGAAGGAGATAAAACACCATCATATAATCACCTGCAGCCCGTTGTCATCTCTGCACTATAAATGACCGGCTTGGAAGCGCGCTGAGGCGTGGTATTATTCCTGCATTAAGTTTTGATCTCCTGCGTGTATTCAACCCGCCATACCTCCTATACTCCCTTCCACACCGCCTCCACCTACATTACCCTTCTCCATCGCGCAGGGCTTTGCATCAAATTCCTCTGACGAAAGTTCTTTGTCTATTGGCATCCAGGTCACAGTGGATGACCCGGCCGAAATTGATCAGCGCGATAACAATGTCCGTGCTTGGCGTAATTAGATTTGTCGGCGCCGCGCCATGATCAAATTCCGATTTCTTTTGTAAAGTGTTTGGTAAACTTTTTTGTAAGTGTGATTGCTAGCGGTCAAAGATAAAGATAGAAACAAAATTATGTTCAGTCTAAGCAGATCGATAGAACTCACAGTAGGCCCTACATCTTAGAAAGACTGCAAGAGAATAACGGCTAGGAGATATTACCTACTTCCGTATTACTGGAAGCAAGTAAATGCAACATAAGGACTGCTAAAGCAGCCAGTTATAGGAGTAACCTGGTGTGCATGCATGCTGATTATACACAGACAGACACACACGCATGCATTCCGACAGTCTATTATTTTCATTAAAAAAAAATTAAGATTTTATATATATATATATATATATATATATATATGATTTACATATGTGTATCATTATCATAATCATTATACATTATTAGTATTTTCGTTTTTTATATTTCGTCTTTATTGATATTATTATTATTATTATTATTATTATTATTATTATTATTATTATTATTATTATTATTATTATTATTATTATTATATGAAATGATGAGGTGAAATGTGAAACTATAACAGAAACTGTAAAAGAAGCAACGCGTTGCACATAATTCTTCAATGACTCAATGACGTTCGTATAACAGCATGTTAATTGCTTGACTGCCAACAAAGTGAGTTTGATGTATTTAGTTTTGTAGATTATAAATTGCACTATTTGTATTTTTAATTTTGAGGTCATAGCTCCTCTTTTTTTCCTCTCTATTGGTTTTATGTCTGACTGTGTCATGTATAGAAATACCATCCCTGAATGGAAAGAATACACAAGGTGTGGTTTTCAAACGTTTAGCATTGGTACCATCTACAGCTTTAGCAGCCACCGCACAAAGTGCACACCAATATATCATTTTCGTATTGTTATTTGGGAAGCATCCGTCTAATGATAACGAGCCCGTGAATGACATAGTGGAATTAAAAGAAGGCAACATTCTTCCATCACCTCTTATTGTCCAATCGTCAGTGGCGTTAAAAGCGATTTAGGTCGTTTTATCCTTACATTGAGGAAAAAAAAACACAACAAAATGATAATCCCGCGTGGTATTAATGGATATTACAATACAAAGAGGAGTATTTTTCGGCTTTTTTTTTCTTCATGTGTGTAAGCCCATTTGTTATAAACTGAAAGGTAAACGACATTTTATGAGAGAAAGAATAAACAAACAGAAAGCAGTATGTGGAAGAATAGCAACAGCCTTGTGACAATGAACAGCAGATCATATCCATATATTCATATTTCACATTTGAAATTGCTTTGAGGGGACGTTGTAAGTAGGTCACCACAATAGGCCAATGTCAATTGGCTTGAGTACGATAATGCATCTGTAACACCTGCAGCATCCCTAGCACACTGCGAAGTTATGGTGCGTAGTTATTCAACAACGATCGTAATTTATATGACAGCTCCTGAAACGGTTGATTGGCTGCAAGAGGTGTTTAATATATTCAGTATTGTAAAAATTGTACAGTAAAATTTGTATTTGAAACGCCATTTGGCTTTTTTCTCTTGGGGTGGGGGTGGGGGAGGGGGGGGGGGGAACTCATTATTTGTCGATTGGTTTCATCCGGTGTCTGGCTGTGCCACGCATAGAAATTACCATCCCTGCAGAGAAGAGGTTACACCAGGTGTGGTTTTCAGCTTTGCACTCATCAAAAGTCACCACGGTCGCAGCAGTCATAACATAAAATGCACAGCAATGTGATATCATTTTGTTGTTGTTGCTATTTGGGGAGCATCCGTCTAAAAATAACGAGTGCATGAATGACAAAATTATGGAATTGGGTGAAGGCAAATTTCTTCCATCGCCTCTCATTGTTGTCTAAGCGTCAGTGGCATTCACAGCCACTTAGATGGCTCTATTCCTACATTGAGACAAAATATTTATCGAATCCGGCGTGTTATTGATGGACTGTTCATTCGCAAGCTTTTTATTCATGTTGCTATCCTCCACCAACCACCCCCCACCCGCCCGTCCCTTGTGAATCACTTGTCTAATGGTAGTTACCAGTATCGACAATTTGTCTCGCAAATCTATCACGTGTGTACAAACTGTGAAATCGTGACATGAACCTCTCTCGCATTTCGTTCTCACTTCGTATTTCAATGTATCAGTTAAAGAAGCCCACATATATAATGCATCAGATACAGATAGTGGTAAAGCACGGGAAAGAGAGTGGGGTGGTTTCATCATTTTGTTTGGCTGTTTTTACTCTATTTTCTTCTTCTCTTTTTATAAAATGGATGTTCATCAAATTACAATTGAGAAACCACAGTTTAATGACGCCGTTTATATCTGTAAAGGTTGTAACACCTGCCTTTTAATACAATAATTTGCTTTAAAGGGCGTGGGGTGGAAATGAAAGGAATAGAACAGCAAAATATGAGCAAAATCCCAGGAACAAATATCAAGATAAAGAAAATGGTAGAGAGTCGTTACAATTCTAACAGGAAATGGTCGTAATTGGAGTTTTTTTTTTCATGATATTGTCATCATACAACTTTTACCCCTCATGAATGGATAAGGAAACAATCAGTTTTGAATGCCATATTCTTGAACTATTATAGTGTTGACAAATTTCTTGATGTTGATCAGAATGATGTCTGATAGAAAAGTGGGGATTAAATCATTGCTGTTGTTGTTATTGTTAATGATTATGATGATGATGATGATGTTATTGTTTGTTAGTGTTGCTGCATTAACAGAATCATAGTCTTTTTTGCGGAAACGTTCTTTTAGTAGACGGATATACAAGTTTTCACTGAAGAAACACTTGCTTGCTCTGCGATAGAAAATACTCACCTGTCCCTCGAAATCGTAAATCCCCTGCACTAGACTGAGATGTTTCCATTAGTTCATCTACACTTGTACATTATACAGTATTAGAATTTTGCCCTCAGCTGTTTAAAATCTCATTGATTAAAGTCAACAATGTAGCACTGATTAAAAACGGAAAGAGCAAAGCAGCGTGGGAAAGAAGGAAGAGAGAGAGAAGGAAGAGAGAAGGAAAGAAGATGACAGGAGAGAAGGAGGATGATGCTGATGTAAAGGGGCTGTTTGACAACCAGATGTTCCGTGAATCATCCTGTGAGGGTCGTTGGTCGCATTCCTGACAGGGAAGTCATCGTCGATATCATCACCCTTTTCATTGCCATATAGCATCCTAGCTGAATGTTATCATTGGAAAATTTATAAGAAACCTTCTGTATTGTCATTTTTCCTTATCTTTCTCTTTTTCTTTCTCTATCTATATAAATACATCTATCTATCTACCTATCCATCTATCTATCTATCTACCTATGTATGTATGTGTGTATGTGTGTATGTATGTATGTATCTATCTATCTATCTATCTATCTATCTATCTATCTATCTATGTATCCATCTATCTACCTATCTATCTATCTATCTATCTTTCGATCTATCTATCTATCTACCTATGTATGTATGTATGTATGTATCTATCTATCTGTCTATCTTTGTATCCATCTATCTACCTATCTATATGTCTATCTATCTTTGTATCCATCTATCTACCTACCTATCTATCTAGCCATCTATCTATCTATCAATCTATCTATCTATCTAGCCATCTATCTATCTATCTATCTATGTATCCATCTATCTACCTATCTATCTATCTAGCCATCTATCTATCTATTTATCTATGTATCCATCTATCTATCTATCTATCTATCTATCTATTTATCTATGTATCCATCTATCTATCTATCTATCTATCTATCTATCTATCTATCTTTGTATCCATCTACCTACCTATCTATCTATCTATCTATCTATCTATCTTTGTATCCATCTACCTACCTATCTATCTATCTATCTATCTATCTATCTATCTATCTATCCATCTACCTACCTATCTATCTATCTATCTATCTATCTTTGTATCCATCTACCTACCTATCTATCTATCTATCTATCTATCTATCTATTTATACCTATCTATCTATATCTCCCTCTATCTCTCATTCGTTAACTCTGTCCATCTGTGTGTATGTATCTCATTTGTTTTTCTCTCTTTCTCCCTGTTTCTCTTTTTCTCTTCATCTATATATCTCTCTGACACTCTCTCCTCCTGTCTCTATGTACCTCATCTACTTCTCTCTCTTATACTCTATCCATTTCTATCTATATATTTCTAATTTGCCTCCCTCAAATCCCACCTTGTCTCTCTCTCTCTCTCTCTCTCCCGCTGTCTATCTATTCGTCTCTGTCCATCTGCCGTATCTCTTGCCAAACAAATCAAGATCTAAAATCTCGCGATTGAGTGCACGAAGTCCTGTAGAGCGAAGAGACATCATTGAGAACTGCCACACCATTATTATTACCCCTATGACGTGGCCTCATTGGTGAATGTGCAGGCAAATTTTACTCCCCATTTCTCGGAAAGAACCACCTATTATTGGCTTCCTGCCTTCCTTTCTCTCCCCCCCCCCCCCTGCCAAAAATCAAGCTAGTAGGTGTCCTCTGTAGAACCCTCTCATCCAGCTGGTCTGGTGTGTTTGGACGGGGATGCACCGGCCTGATGTTTGGCGTGGCGCGTTGGTCTGATCTCGTAATGGCCGTTTGATTGCTCTTCTTTCCTTGAGCGGTGCCAAATTTCGCAGGTTGCTCCGCTTTTCCCCTTCCAAATAGAGAAGGAGCAGGGACGCGAGCATCCCTTAGCCAGTTTGGATAAATAATAAAAGGTTGGGAATTGAGTTGGCACCTCCTCCCCCATCGCGTTGTGTATCTCAAGATGGCTGGCTGTGTTTACTCGGGGTATACTGGAATTTGACATTGTCCTTTTGTCTGACGAAAGAGTTCAAAGGGTTAAAGTAACGTATCAAGAGTCGCACACTTTTTTCTGTTTATGTCAGGAACAGTGGACCTACAACGGCTACACCAGTCAGAAGCTAACAGGTTACCCTCACGGCCAAGCTCCGCGTTTTCAAAAGTGTGTGTGTGTGGGGGGGGGGGCAGTTTATATTTTGGGTGCATCTTCCGGGTTTCATCAGCTAACAAGCAAAAAAAAAAAAAAAGGGGGGGGGGGGCTTTACCCGCAACTTCCTGCTACTGCCTCTGAGCTTCTTCAGCTGACAACCAAAAAAATGAAAATAAAAAATAAATAAAAAATAAAATAGACAAGAAGGGGGGGGGGGGTCCCCTATGTATTTCTATGTATTATCAACAAAAAAAGTGTGGGGAAGCCCCCCCTCCCCCCGTTCCGCTGACCCTGGCCCCGATGCACTAGAGCGTTCGACCAATAGTTATAACAAAACGATATCTAAAGCAATCATTTAATATCTTGCTAGTAAACAGCAAATTACAATATTCTGATAGTGTTATCTAAGGTAGATGGTAACATGCTGGAATGCTGGCTTGTTGTGATTGAGGTTGAAAAAAGTCTCTGACGTTTACTGGACACATTAAAAACAAAATAGGGAATTTCCCCGCCATATTTTTATTTCTCTCTCTCTCTCTCTTTCACTCCACACACACACACACACGCACATAACTATATATCCGTGTGTGTGTGTGTAGTTGTATGTGTAAGTGTGTATAAATGTGTGTATACTTGCATGTATCGTGTATAGGTGTATACACATTATTCCTGCTAAAAGGACGGACAGATAGAAAAATACATGTACAAAAGATGAATAAACATTTCATGTACATTTCTTTTTGCGTACTCAGGGAAGGGATAATACAGTGAAATTACGTTTTATTGGTTGCTGCAGAATCTCCTATACTGTCTAACGCAGAACATATTAACATGCGCTCAATCGTTTTGAGAAAATCAAATTCTGGTAAAACAATTGTCCGTATCGCCGCTAACATGTAAACGCGGAAGCATTCCTCTTTTTTTCTTCGCTTCAACAATTAATGATGATGAATTATGCTCCCCTCTTTTTTTCAATAAAAGTGTTCATATGATTAAAGCTGTACTGACTGCATATCTGGAGGCATCCTTATCTACTGCTACCCCGATCTGTCAAAATTGGTGTGGCAGAAAAATTATGGAAGCGGCTGATGTCGTTTTTATGATCCCTGAGGAGTATTAAACTATTCCCACAATAAAACAGTTACAAATCACCGCAAGTGTTCTTTGAGCTAGCTGTCACAGTGATTTAGAAGGTTCATTCGGGTAAATCTTTTGTTATTGTTGTTGTTCTTCTCCTTCATTTGAATAATGTAGCTGCACGATGAAGTCCCTACTTTAATGTGTATAACCATGATAGTCTCTGGAATAGCAGGTGTCAGAAGTAAACGCCAAAAACACTAAACAGAACTCCGTGAATCTTGTCCTCAGACATTTTTCCTCAATCCCTTGCGCGCTTACGGCACTGCATGAGTTAATGTTTTATTTTTTAACGTTATTGTTAATGCATGTATATGAACTTAACAGATAGAACAATTGAGAATGTATTTTAGCATTAACCGAAGTATGATGGGAACACTTGTGAATCCATGTTTCTTAAAAAGAGGAATACGGCAAGAACAAAGGTTTCCGCGCCTAGAGCATTCTACAGAGTGGATTTGGCGCTATATAAATCATATCAATTATTATTATTATTATTATGTCAGTCAGTCTTAAGTCTAGTGTTCTTGTTCTTGTTTTGTTTTGGACTACATTGCCTGCACTAACTTGACATCTAACTTAATTACTTATAGTATGCCAATTTTAGAACTACCTAAAATATGCAGACAAGACTTGCCCACTGCAATCGAATTAAAATGGAACAGGTGATATCTCGGAGGGGAGGGGAGGATCACCATGCAGTGAGGGTCAACAAAAATACAACAAAATAAAGTCAAAGGTTTCGGAGGCTTAGTAGTGGGGGTAACACGTATCTGAACTATATAATTCATGGGAACTGCTCAGGTGAATTTTTGCACTTTCTCCTATCATGCGGGTGTGAGGATTTCGTTCATACACAGTTCTTTGTTAACTCATTGACCACTGAAGGGTGCTGGTGGATGCTTTGAAAAGTTTAGGGAAGTTAAGAATCCCGTATTGAACGGGGTAAAGTAGTTGAAGCCGACCCTGACTCGCTGCTGTTGGCTGACATCAAATTGAAATCGGGAAGGATAGAAGGGGTGGGAGATGAGGGAGGCGTTGAGCTTAGAATTCTCCTGGTAACATCACTCCAATGAAGTCAGGGGAGGTTTGATTTCATCCGTGTGGGTCTCAAAGGACCTACCTTGACCTTTAAGTAGTACAGTGAATTGAACGATTTCTCTCTCTTTTTTTTTCTTTCCATATGAAAACTGTCGGCCTGTGCACAAAGGAATGCAGCCAGCCAATGTGACTCTGCCCTTTATCTATGTCACGGTCTAATTTTCTTGATGATCTTCAATCGCTGTGAATTTGTTCGCAGCGTGTGGGTCCACGGGGGCATGTTGCTTCCATCCTTACGGGAAGGAAAAGTTATTAGCGATGATAGCTTCAGGATGCTACCAACACAACATGATATTCAATGGTAGCCGTGGTTGTCATATTTTTTTAAGATAAAAATCTAAATTATTCCGTCTTTCGAGAGGTGAAATGCAACAACACATGGTGTTTATTATTATTATTATTATTATTATCATTATCATTGTTATAACATATTTATATAGCGCATTTTCCATAAACCAACATGTTCAAATGTGCTTTACCAGTGGATTATTGACATTGATTAAACAAGTGACTTTTTAGATTAGATTATCAGATTAGATTTTTGACTGTCAGATATCCCAGACAAAACAGAGTGGTTGCCATGCAGAATAACTAATGTTTACATTTTTTATTTCATTTCTCCTAGAAGTTGCAAAACGTCACTCTACATTCACCAGAATAACATGGAGGAACAATCAACTTCAAATCTTACCAGTTAATCAAACTGATTATCCATGTCATCGCTTAATCTCGTTGATAGATGTATGCTTTAGCAGTGGACCTATTTGCTGATCGCGATATAATGTCCCGTTTGAACCAACGCAAGAAGACAACTGCAGCTCAATCCATTGCAAACGATGTGGGAGCCGATTGATAGCTCCCTTCTAAATATTTGCATTCATGTAGCATTTCATTTTGGGTTACAGAGAGTGCAAGACGAGCAAATTTCTCTTTACGCATTCTTTATATTCTTGACCTACTAACCCTCTTGTCATGAAACTGACGATGACAACGTCTTATATTTTAAAATAGTGCTAGTTTTTATGTTTGTTATGCTATTTGTGTAAGTCGAAACTCGAACGAATGATAAGAGCCTATGCCAATCAAAATTGTAATAAATCATCACCTGTCTTTGAAATTATATCATCCTGTCACCAACCACACGCAGATATCAGAAGTTTTATTCAAAGGTAAAAGGAAAAAAACACACACCAGGAAACTCTTCTTGAAATTCATAGAAGTAGATCTGGGATAGTAGAGTAACGCGTAATTGTGCCAAGGTGGTGGTTTCGGTACTCGATATGGAAATGACACACTCGAAAACAGACTCGCTTGGCAGCGATCGTCACCAACTCCCGCCCGTAGATTGAGGCTCATTTTAACATTGCGCTGCCTACACAAACACTATCAATGATTCAGGGATGCTGCGTGGAAAGAGATAAGACAGGTAGACAGAAAGGCAGAAGGGAAAGAGGGGATAGCTGAGGTGCTCTCTCGTCGGTTTCTCTGCCATTCCTGATGAATTTTGTCGCCGACCAGGTGGCCTATCCATCTAGCCGCTCAGTTGATCGCGACATATCACCTGTAATTACGATAAAATTACCTGTGTTTGTGTCACGGAGCCGATCCTGACAGTAGTATAATGAAAACTGACAAGTTGATGTTTCTTCACGCGCCTTGTGTCAGGCATCAATATAAGCCTGGATGTGTTGACGCGTAAGTGCAGGAAAGTGTCATGTCAGTGTGTACATTCATTATATATGATCACAACAAAATGGGGGAAAAAAAAGACTGACGCGCACAGGGACGTAGTGTTTAGCACCTTTTCCGTTTTCATAGTCGTTGTTGACTAAAACAAAATATTCCACGACAGGGCTGAATAAGCGTAGAAAGTCGTTATAGGAATGTCTTGAAAATAGAAGGGAGAGAGAAAAGGCGAATCGAGAAAGAAAGAAAAAGAGAGAAGGGAATGAAGAGGGGGAGACAAGGAATATCAGAAGTGATTTGAGAGTTACTACGCAATACGTCATTACAACGTAGCTGAATAGTATGACGTTGAAACATGCGATCACAAGTTGAACGAGGCAAGAGTGAAAACAAACATTATATGCTCTCTCGATCAATTTTTAATGCGACAGGGCTCCTCCAATTAGTAATGCATTGTCATACATCCCGCTTTTGTATTCTTCTTTTCTGACACAATCATGTTTACCTTGCTCTTGTCATTGCAATCCTATGTTGGCGAGATAAAACAAGGAGTGTGCGCATCAAAATGCATTCTGGATTCAAGTATGAATTTCACTGTGAGCAATGATGAGTCCTGCACGAACGCTTTGTGCGCTTGTCAGCCCCCCCCCCCCCCCTCCCTCACCTGTGGTGAAAGTGATTCACTAGGTACATACACTCAAACCTGATTATCATCTTCCATACGTCTGATTGTTTCAGAACTGGTGAAAAACGAGCGAACATTCAGGGGGCCTTCGTGGGGCAGGCGATCGGGAGATGGGCCAAGAGAGGAATTGAGCGGGAAAAATTGACAAGAGATAGGAAACAAATATAAAGAGATGGAGGGGGAGAGAGATAAAGTGGTGAAAGGTGGGAGAAAGCAAAAGCAGCCGAAGACGGAACGCTGGAAGAAGTGGGGAGGGGGGTAACACGATTTCCAGAGAGGAAATGGATTAAGATGGTTCGATCACGCTACGAGAGGGAAGCTCTCCCCGCTATAACTCGAGCTAGACGGCGAGAGAATCACAGTGCCTTGTACTACCGCTGTCATTTACACCGGTCCTCTGCAGACTCTTTTATCTGTGTACTCCGTGACAAAAACAGATTACGATCTACAGTCAATGACGCTATTATTTGTCTTCATGCAACGCGCGGCAAGCGTAAAGACGCCACGTTCAGAAGCAAAAGCAGAATGCAGCAGCTGTTGTTGTTTCTGGGACGGGGAATCAATCAAAAGTAGCGAGGCTTCCACGTTGCTACTCTAGCACACATATAGACACACCGTTTTCATTAGATCTATGTTGTTTTGGGCAGGACGTTGTGTTTAAGAGTGATCCATGCCTCAACATAAGAGGATGGAAGGGTCGGTTGGTTCAACATTTCCAGAGTCGCTTTAGCGAATCTGCATGGATTATGGGGAAGTTTCATAAGGACTACCGGAAGGATATATTTAGAAAGGGGAAAATAGATAAGAGGTAGTTCTAGTCGGCTTCATAGGTTTCGTTTTAAGGGTTTCAGGGTTCGTCGGTACCGGGCTTGGTTATCTACCGTCCTTTAATGATACAATGAAAAGAAACATAAAAAGAAATTTACATGTTATTATGTGGTCATTTTTGTTTTGCTGTCTGTGTTTCAGGGTTTCTTCCTTCAAGAATATGAAAGTCTTTTTCTCTCAATACAGGAAAGCTAATACCAGCTTCTTTCGATAGTTCTCTCTCGTAATCTCAGAGGAGAGAGCTAGGAAGAGAAAAACGCAGCTTAATAACGACGTTCTGTTATGAACGATGTGTATTTTGAGGAGAATGAAGTGTAACAAGTTTAAACAAAACAATGATACGATTTCACTTTGCCGAGGTCAGCCTGACATTGTGCCCTTTATTCTCTTTGAAATGCTTGGAATTATATTAATAGCATTAGTATGATTACAAACGAGCTCATTTAAACCCCTATCACCAAAGAGAGGCATGCTGGCTAAAATTGCCATCAGCTTGGTCATGTCTAATGAATGATGTACTCCTCTGGTAGGTTTCGAATCCTAGCAGATGCCTGGATCAACATCCGTAACCATGGTGACGTCGGACAAACCACGAGGGAGCAACTCTGCTATGGCTCCTGTTGGTCTAAGGATATGTAGGAGTTCGCATGAAACTTGCATGACGAAACCGGCCGCACGTCAACAAAATTATTGGACTAGCTTTCCCGAGAAGATAGACAACATTTTAACAGTGCCGATATTAATAATCAACAGTATACCCTAACCAATTTCCCACTCACAAAAATGATATGATACGCAGAAGCAAATCACGTTGCACTGAAACATGGAGAACTAAAGCATGTATATATATATATATATATATATATATATATATATATATATATATATATAATACATGGAGTTGGATAGGATGGAAAAAGTGGATCGAGGAAAATGAAACAAAAAGTGAAATATAACAGGCCAAAGGGTATCTCTTCCGTAGGCCTTGATTACGCCCGCATTTAAGCAGCGCAGCAGACTAGCCGAGAGTGAATTTTGATTTACCAGCGTGCACGACCGGACGCTGGAGTAAAAATTTGATGGACGCCAAATTCTGCGTACATAAATCAGGGGCGACACTTTTTGTATGGTGTACGTCATGGGCACGACTGACAGGCAAAGAAAGGATGATCGTTTTCCAATTAGTTTTTCAAGGATAGAGTTCGATGTGACGAACTTCCCTGACAGAAGACCGAAGAAACACACAGGGGAGCGTGTACAGTCGAACAGCGAATGCATGTCGACCAGTCACACATATCATGTCCCTCATTTTGAACAGATCAAAACACACACACACACACACACACATGCGCACTTATAAACAAACACACATATCACGCACCCACGCACATCATAAGCACTAGACACACGAACAAAACACACACACACACGCACACACTCAAACATATTGACACACAAATGCATAACAAACCACAAACAAGATTTTCCCGTATTGAGCACGTGCCTGTAATGGCTTTCCCCTAAAGACGAAGGAAGACGTGTGAAATCCAAGGGCGACCCTTTGAACCCCTCTAAAGTTTACCCTGGCACCAAGCGATGTTTGTAAACCTGCTTTCCCGAAATCACGCGCGGAATGCTTGTCAAGCAAGGGGAACTGAATGCGGGCCATTCCCAAGCCAACTTCTATCAGCGGTTCGCTGTCTTTTTTGCAGTCCATGATTTATGCCGCCATCATAAATCATACAGTCTAATGTTGACGCAATATTAGGTGAAGTGTCTGGTGCGTGCTACAGGGTTATCTTCTGATTTATGTGTTTGCTTCAATCTGCGGCAAGAGAGCATGCTTACCCCACATCTAAGCCATGACTTCATGAAGATCTAATTCTGGAGGAGCATCATGGTTCATAGGGGCGAAAGGAAGACGAGTGTCCCGATATGCATGTACAAGTATAATAACATACGCTTACATGTGTGTGTGTGTGTGTGTATAAATGTGCGTATACAGTATGTTCGTGTGCGAATGTATCCACAAACTACATAATGACTTTAATAGTAAAAGCCTTAGCATTCCACGGCCACTCAGCATGACGCAGAATGCCGCCGAGAGGCATTTAACGTCATTAGACGCCATTTTCTAAACACTGCGAGTTCGTTAACATTCTGCGATGACATATCTGTATCATCGATTAATCGGTGCAGTTTCTTTTTTCCTTCTTCCATTCCTTATCGTTTTCTTTCTTTCCATTTTCAATGACTTCGCGTGAGCTTTCTTGTCTCATTAGATTACCAACGATCGCATGAGATAATTGAGGTTGATTTTTTCCCTTGAGTATGCTGTACCTCAAATTATATCGTCTGCGCTGGCTTGCGAAAAGTGCCTTCGTGTTGAGATTCGGGTTACGGGTTTCACGTCCTGATTTCCTTGTGCAGGCTTGTGTAGTAGGAGGTTGGAGAAATGAACAGTAAACTCTGCGCATTAAGAGATTGCGCAGATTGAATCAGAAATCTTTAATTATAATCAACGAAGTGAACATGACAGCTATAGTGAATATCTGCTCGATGTGTGTGGGGAAACGTTTGTAATTAGGAATTGAATAGTTTCCTTGTGTTTATTTTTGAGTTCCCTCACCCACCCTCCCCTATATTTCCTGCTTTCAATAGGAATTAAAAGAGAGGAGCAAAATGGTCATAAGTAAAACCCGACTCAATGAACACATGAAGAGTGGAGTACACCGTTACAAACAGGAAAACCTGAAAATAGAACCTGTAAAATTTATGGAATTGTAATGTTTTCTATCCCTTGTTTTACAAAACAGGGTTGTTGGTCACAACGACTTTATGCAAATAACATCACACACGGTGCCGAAGATCTGTGGATGGAAGTACAAGAATGTTGTAATGATTTAATAATTGTTTAATGAGTACTAGCTGGTAAAGTATTGAAACCTGTATCTTATTCTATGAATGGCCTATAAACCAAGAAGGCCGTTGTGAGGGGATAAAATCTTCTCCTTGTCTTAATTGCGTAACATAATAATATCTATGACCGATACCAGTGTTTATTAGTGGCAACATATAAAACTTCACCTTCAATAAGGTGGAACAGTCAAACCTGCCTTAGAGGCCACCTGTCTGTATCAGCCACCTGTCGTACGCCAAAAACATCAACAACAACAACAACAACAACAACTCCCAGGAAGTAACGTTACGGACCCTGCCTATAGCGTCTACCTGTTCGTAACGGCCAATTTGTTCGTATTCCTTTGGTGACCGCTATAGACGGGTTTGACTGTATTTGTGTGTGACAAAGCTCCAAGAGTTGAAATGTTTCAAATTCTGAGAGAGCAGGTGAACACAATCATTCGAAAATTCAGCGTTAACGGGACACGTCAAGACACAAACCATTCCCACATAGACAAAGAACTTACACACACGAACACAGACACAGACAGGCAGACACACACAGACACACACTTACACACAGACACACACACGCAACATCACATGCAGACATCATTACGCTGACACGCATATAGCTTATCAAAAGCAACAAATCGAAAAAAAAAATACCACGAAGACAATGACTTCTAGAAATTTTGCGCAAGAGGACCTGTGGCTCTGACGGTCATTTTGTCGTTATTGTTCACAAAAAATAGATAGATTTCTCCTTATAGTTCATTTTCGTTTGTCTTTCGTTTATGAACTCCAAAGAGAACAACTACAACTTTGGCCATTATGATTGTCCTGGAGAACTGTGAATTTATCCCTCATATAAAATATTCTATGTATTCAGGACTTGCTGTATAACCCCTATAAAGCACGAGACCTAACTTCTTATGACGAGCGACAAATAGTGTTTGCTGTTACGCTCCCTGCCCTGCTGCGTCGTCCCAAATCGGCACCCGCGCGCATAATTCAAGAGGTACAACTGTACAAGAAGAGTGAAACAAACGATGAGCGATCGAGACAGCGCCCCGATGCTTGAGCACTGGGTAACACAATACCCAATGCATCCATGGCTGAGGGTTCCGTATCGGGAGCTGGGAACTTGCCTGCCAAGTGGAGGAGAGGCTTCAAAGCCCGGATGGAATATCACACCATCTGGGTAAAGGCAAACGATCAGACCGCGCTAACACCGCCGCTTAGAGCGCAGACGGCGGTTCGCGGCCTAGTGGAGCGGTATATTCTCTACTTCAAAACGCAGGTCTTCAATTATGCAGTACTTAAAGAACATTACAATTCTGTTACAAGAATCGTGGGTGTTGTTTCTTCACGCCTATAGCAAAAATGTAGGAGACTTTTATTTGATTAAATGGATAAGATGTTTGCCCCTCTTACTAATCTTGAGAAAATTGATATCTGAGCGAATGCCAAAAGGAAAGCTCTGTCGTAATACCCAATGTCTCCGTCTCCTGAGGTTGAATTTGTACCAAAATGAGATAAATAGATTGTTGATAAGTTTCCTGTCTCAGGGACAAATCTCAATGCCTGTTTTTGTCCAACATGGCTCCATGCACGACAGCAACAGAAGTAAAGATAATAACGCTACTTTTTAAGATCGCTGAAGAATAAAACTAACTTTTTATTCATTGGTAAGCTCCGAAAAGTAACTCGAATAATGTGCAGGAAGAAATAAAAGGTACGGTAATGCATTTATAGGTCCTATTTATCCTTACCATGGATTTTGTATTTTCACCAGAAGAGAAGAACCACAGAAAGTATGAGCAAATGAGCAAGTCCTTTCTATAGTGCAGACGAATAAATAAAAAAAATCAATTTACCTTTATGGTTATGAGATTATAATAACAAAACAAAATAAGATACATCCTCATAATAAAAACACATCCCAATTCCGTGCAGACATCCACAACTAACATAATATCATAGCTCGAGCAAGAAGCATTGTGCAAAAAGAGTTGCTCTGATTTATCAAAATCAAAATCAGGGGAGGGTCCCTTTGCCAGGGAGTTTTGTGTTAGTTCGTTATCGGTAATGCACGAGAGACTTTCATTCGTTGTGACGCAAGCATTGTTTAGATCTTTCATTATTTTTTTTTTTCATAGAGGGGGTGGGGACGGTCGTGTGTATCAAAACGACGATTTCCAACGAATATACATGTATGTCATGGAAAACACACTTTGATGCCTCATGAGTTTTAACGACGGGGTTTGATTTTTTTTTCCCTCGTTAATATCACAACCATTATATTGTTAGGAGCCATCTGCACAGTTTTGGAATGCAAACCCTCCACGAATGCATTTTACTCCTCTCCCCCCCCCCCCCCTGTCTCTCTCTTTCTCTCTCCACCTCCCTGTCCCCTCTTCTCATGTTCGATAGTAGCCGGTCGATTTTGTGTCCTTGTTTAAACAGACCGTGGATAGCAACCTACTGGCTGATTGACGTGAAAGATACGCGCTAATATCGACCCAATTCATATCTTGTATCTATTAGATATCATCATATCCGGGACGTATCGCGATCAGTGCTCGATCCCGAACCACTGGAGTTCGAGAAAAGGAGCGGCGGAGGGGAAGAAGGGGGGGGGGGGGTTCGTGGGCATATAAATGTCGGTGACCGCAATTTACGATCCGGAGTATGATTTGTTATCCCCAAACTTCTCACGCCCGTCGACAAAAAAAAAAAGTATATCGAAGTCGCCAATACCTTTCTTCTTGTTGTTGCTCCTCCTCCTCCTCCTCTTCTCTTTCTTCATCATCATCATCATCATCATCATCATCATCATCATCATCATCATCATCATTATCTTCTCTTTTCTTCTTCTTCGTCTTCTTCTCCTTTTTGTCCTTCCTGTTTATTTATGTACAATTTTTCACAGAAAAAATACAGCAACCAAACAAAAATCGATTCTAAGCAAACAAGCAATTCCACACTAACAAAAAGAGTAGCAAGAACAGCTTAGTAACAGTGATAGAATAATAGAATAGATGAAGTTGCTGATGTAGCATCAATTTCGTCGCTATTATCATCATCACTGGTTTATCAATATGTGTGGTGCCCTACAGCCATAACGTATTTGATCTTACATTTCCAGCATTTCAATGATGTGTATTTCTTCATAACACCGCAATCGCGATTGAAGCATCATCATAATTGGCGCAACCATAATCACCATTTTCATGTCATGTCAGCATCCCCGTGGCATGTAGCTATCAATTCCAAAACATTTTGTGTCATTTGCGTATTGCAAGCCCCATCTGTCTATTATCATGAGATTATGATACACTAGATTTGCGTAATTTCTCTCCGCTCCTCAGACATGTCGTTCTTCAATTAAAGCATGGAGCTCCGTAGCTCAATGATTAAAGGTCCAACGGGGGTGAAGCTAGATTGGGGTCGGGGTGCGGGGGGGGGGGGCGGTGAGAGTAGGAACCATCGGTTTACTACACAAACAATTGATAGTCAGTTGAAGAGCTGTGCTCGATGGCGCACGAAATAGCCAATTTCTATCATAATGCTATTAGTAGAAGAGCAAGGGAGTGAGGATGATTGAAGGGTGAAAATCTGTGAGAAATGGAGAGAAAGTGGGAGAGAGAGAAGGGGAGAAAGAGAATAAGAAAGGGGATAGAGAGAGATGGGAGAGAGATAGTGAAGGTGAGAGAAGATATATTCTTTTTTTTTTGTGACGGGTATTCGCACTTCAACAATAATGCATTAGACCACAGTTTTTTCTTTTCATTTCGCGGTTTGTATTCAGACAAGAGGATGTCAGACAAGCATACTTTTTCTATTAACGCCGAGGAGAAAGGAGAGAGAGAGAGAGAGAGTGTGTGTGTGTGTGTGTGTGTGTGTGTGTGTGTGTGTGTGTGCGTGTGTGTGCGTGTCCGTGTGTGTGTGTGTGCCACATCATGAGTGCATTATTTCGCAACCATTGGCAACAGCGACAATTAGTACACACCATCCATCTGACTGATTAATGTCCCAGGGAAACTCATCCAACCGCCGAGTCGTGACGTGTAGGTATTACTCAACCGCAATATGTCCTCTCCTTGGGAAATGAATACGTATAAATTCCCCATTCACACATTTAGCCGAGGACATGGATGTATGGGTTACAGACACAGCAACGAAAGGGATTTGGAGTTAGAAAAAAATATAGTGAGAAGGAGGGATAAATAAATGAAAGTAATGGAAAACTAAGGGTGCGGAAATATAACCCGGAAAGTTGAAAGGGGAAAGGAATGATGAGTATCCTTCATCCACGAAAACCTGATATATTATTTCATAAAAACTCTATGAGGTTTTTAGAAGAGAAAGACTACAAGGACGGTTACTGACGCAGATTTTGTTTAACACTTAATGTACCTATAGACACTTAGCTAAACCTTGTCAAGCATTTCCATCAGCATTCAGTATTCCATCATAAATGACCTCGCAAACCATGCAGCCCAGATGTAGCATTGTGCCCCAATGTCCCCTAGCACAAGGTCCATGCATGGTGACATGATATGGAATAGAGAGATATGGTTATCTCTAATATTACTTCCCAGACGCCTGTGCCAATCGGCTAAGATTGCACTCCAGCGAGTGTGGAAATTGAACTTAACACGGTGACGGTTAAGAAAATGGATGGGTAACAAAACGAAGCTACTGATGGGCGAGAAGTATATAATTACCGCATAACTCTTACAGCAACCTGTTTCGCCATGATGGTGGAAATATGACTTTCTTGTACTCCTTTGTTGTTAGACTTAATGGTTGACCTGAGGACACTATCATGGTGTTTTCAGAGATCGTCTCTCCTTTATTTTCATTTCATTTCGTTTCATTTTATTCACGCCCAATTAATTCCTATAGTGGCCATCATTTGCCGGAACCTTTTTATTAACACAAAACAAGAGAATACTGGCGGGATGCACATAGCAGATCGTATAGTAGGCATTTTATAACAACGATATTTCGCAATCGCAATCTGTTGATTGTTATTATGTAGTTGCCTGAAATAAATTGTCGATTTTCACCTCAACAGGAATGTCTTTCGACCACTGGAAACTTGCTTTAAAGGGTGAAAGTTCAGTACATAATTATTCTTTTTTAATCTTCGTTACAATTAGCGTGAGCTATATATGCGAAGTCATGGGGGGGGGGGAGAAAGGGGTATAATTTGATGTATGAAGAACTTTAATCTCTATCGCAGAAACATAATCGAAATGAAATTGCTGCAAGAGATGTCATTTTTCATTATTAGGAATGCATAAAACGTTCAGGGGTTGAAAACTACATGACGGATGTCAAAATATTCCTATTTGTAATGTTCGCGCAACAAATAGACTGACTGTGTCCACGTGACCAAACCCTGTTTAAATGAATAATGAGGTATAGCAGATCGATCAATATAAAGCAACATAAATCATGCTTTACACAGACCATTACATTGTGGATCCGGGTTCCTTTTTTTACCTAACAGATCGATAGAAAGACTCAATCGATGTTGCTGGCAATAAAATTTACCCACCACACAGGCCTACATATTCTAGGTAATCAAACAAGCCTTGATTGTGTTAATTTGATACAATTATATTCGTAATTGTCTGTTACTATTCCATTCCCTGCTACAGTGCCTTACATTTTAAGTCTATCTATATCTTAAGCCACACATTACGATTTAAATCTAAAAGTTTTATCAACACAATAATCATATCTGTAACAATAAATTTCTTGTTATCTGATTAGCTTTATGTTATACGGAAGAAAAAGCTAATCAGTTAAAGCTTCCATTTAAACGGAAGAAGAGGGGATGAAATGCAGTATATCAGTGTATTTCGTCCCTCTTTTCATTTCCCCCTTTCAACATGTTGTCCCGTTAATTCATGAATTCGTTGTTTTATTAGAATTTTAACTGTCATCACCAAGTGCAAAATACCATTCAGAATCAGAATGAAGGTACAAGTGCAGTAAAATGATACCTGGTTGGGCGGATCTGAAGACAAGTAATGATGGGAGATATGCCACAAATAGATACTATGCATCTTGAACGTTCTGTTCATAATCATAATGTAGGCCTACGTTTAACCCCATGGGCTAGATCGCCATGCTCTACAGAGATTGACACAAAATCAATCGAGATTTTTTAAAATCTTATTTTACGTAAGAATAGAGCGGATTATTCACAAATTCATGCTCTCATGATAACTTCGTATAGTTCACAGAAATGGATGTCTTTGCAAACATGGCAAAGAACACAAAAATTTTATCAAGTTATTTAGCATAACAATAACAACAACAGAAATATCAACAGAAATATGATAATAATATGTGAGAAAGGACACGATTCAATGCGGTACGTTCTCTGGTACTCAATAGATTCATGCTTTGATGTCTGGATGTCAGGTTTATTATCATATCCTGCGACATCCTTTGTCACACTTGTAATCAAAAGATGACATAAGCCAACGTTACGTACATGCCAACATTATGCCACTCTATATACCTTTTCTCAGTATGATACTTTCCTCTTTTTTCTCCTCCTAAAATAAGAAGATAGAATACACCTAAACAGTATCATAAAAATACGAAGAGGAATAATAGTTGAACTTTATGTCTAGTTCCTGACAGCAACTAATCTGAGACTGGTATAGTGTGCGGCACATGAATTATTCCTTAACCCAAACTGAGATATAAACACCAAATTATTCATGATGCTTGGGACGCAATGTACCAGACGTTCGACTCGTTCGCCGGCCATGGCGGAGCTGTGCGTGCATTGTGGCTAGAATTTGCGGGGAAAGCGATATTTCGAGTCCGTCAATACCAAAACACTGCCCATGAACTTCGATCAATACGGGTAGAATTCCATTAAGCTTTACCTGCCACATATCAAACAGTCGTGACATTTGCAGTCCAAATGGCATTAAAGGAACCAACCAACTTTTTTTCCCATGCTGCTTTTGAATATCCATCTGACATCGGTTGTATACGCGGACATGATAAATGAGGCCCCAGAATAACGTGCGATACATTTTAGGGAAGATTGTTCAAAAACAGATGGGCCCCTCATGATATCTTCCATTATTTATCGGAAATGAATCCAAATTCTTTGGTGCATTGTGGCAAGGATATAATTATAGGATGTCCAACGTTCCACGTTACACAAGAATCATGATGATTCGATGTTTGCAAAACGTCAAAAGTAAGAAATCATAGTTCAACTTTTGTAGGGTGCTTCCCACAGGACTCGGTAGATATAGAAGAGTATGATAAAACAACACCTATTTGATGCAATTAACTTACAACTTGATGAATAGCTAAATGTAGAGCTCCTTCTTTGCTCTTACAGTGCATATGTTCTTGAATTCAAAGTTGCTCTGAATTCTATTGATTAGTTCTTTTTAATATCTATTTTTCAACATAATCACCTATAAGTATGAAATATTATATGATATTTGTCTAGGGACAATTCTCAACAAGCCTATTTTAGTATTAAATTCTCATGATTCCACCACTATTATATTTTCGGTGTTTTTTTTTTTAATGCAAACTTTGTAAACCCAATGATGAAAGTGAAAATGAATAAATGAAATGAAATGAAATAAATTTAGGGAAAGGACACTAATTTCATCAACGTTTTGTAACATCGGTTTCACAATGGACTTTTGAAAGGATGGAACAATAAGCTTTATTTATATACTTTCATGCCAAAGACCAGGCTTTGGGCATTCTTTATGTTTGGAGAATCCAAAAATAAGATATAATCATACAGTCAAGAATACTTCTTGTTGTGATACGTAGGGCAAATACAAAGCACGACTTGGGCACTGTGTTCCCCTTCGTTCAGTTCAAATTGACTTTGTTTGTTGCTTGGCCTATTTTTAACCCCAGTTGCATTAGTTACCGAGAAAGCCACTGATCAATTTGCATTTAGATTATTGTGAACTTGTAGAAATGATCAAACTAGGACATTCCTACTTTTGCTTGCAAGACACTGCAAATGCATCCACTTCGTGATATGCTAAACGAAAAATGAAAAAATAAGGAATGCCATTCACGAATCTGTTGCCTGAGGGACTTTTTTCCTCTCTAACAAAGAGTTTGCTTATATAACAGCAAAAGAAGAAAAGGAATGGATTTGAAATCTTCGCATTTTATTCAATCATGTCAGCATTGTAGAAAAGAAAAATAAAATCCTCCATTGCAGTTAGATTTGGTTTAAAAATTGATGATGACGAACTTGAACCGGAGCTTCAGATATACCCTAAATATAAAGCAAAACAATTTACGTAAAAAAGGAAAGTTTTGTTGGTCCTTTTTATTTGAAGATTTGTTGATGTGCAGTATCTTTTTATGCCAAACTATGTAAATTCAGACTCCGAGTGCAGAATTCAGCTTGACCTATCTTTTTTAAGCGAACAAAAGAAACTTAGCTAAAGAAGGACGAGTTATGAAAGAAATGAAAGGGAAATAGAATGGAGAGAATGAGAAGATCACGAAGAGGATTAGAACAAAAAACAGTGAAACCCTCTATCTGAGGAAAAAATATGTACGAAAATGAAATAGATATAAGAGAATCACATGTAAGAAAATATTTACAAACATACAAACACACACATACAATCATGTAATTTTTACTGCATATGCTTAGGTTGTTTTCTGTGACACAAGTCTTTCTGTGTAATCTCCCTTTCATCTGATGTATATTTTCTGCATTGATCGCGCAGGAAAAGGCTACATGCAGACACATAGTGTGTAACATTCACCTTCCCTCACCCCTGACGTCACTTTCAAGGTTACACGCTATACTTCCCTGATGCCTCGTCAAAGGAAGCTCGCTTGCCGAGTACATTATTCATCCCATCGATTACTCGCTGGCACCGGCGACAGGCGGGGCACAAAGGGAGCGGATCGGGGGGCTGGGCCGTGGGGACGGTAACCCTAAGACAAGAGGGTGTGAACTCGGCGCATCTTGGCAAACGTTTAAGTTTTAAGGCTGGTAACACACCACATATTGGAAAATTTTAACTTTAATGGGGATAACGCACTCATACCAGTACAATTCTTGCGATCGTCAATCTAAAATAAAGGATATATATCTTTAGCCGAAAATATTATGAGAACATATGGCGACAGGGAAATTTGGTAATGAAGTTATAGTAAGTACGTTAAACCATAAAATGGGAATGAAAGGAGGTAGATGAAAATAAAAAGTACGCTAATTTTTCACCCTTTTTCTTTCTTACTTTTTTTTTTTTGCTTCTTTGTATTTTTGTAGTTCTACACTGACGCATCTTTGATGCGTCAGTGTCGAAGATTTGATGAATGTTTAGCTTACGTAAAATCCAGCTTAATGTTGAAAATGTACAGCAGTTTGCAAAAAGGAGAGGTCTACTTGTCTTTGAATAATGCCGCTTCAACAATGAACACCATCTAGACCTCATTGCCCGAAAGTGCAGCGAAATAACAATCAAACAGAAAGAAGTCGTGTCCGTAAACGACTAAGCCATCAACTCTTCCCGCCAATAAAAAAGGAGGCGGGAAAGAAGGAAGTCGTCTGATTGGTTATCAACGAATGGCGGACACAATGAGTTGACCCAATAACGAAGGAGAACGCAATTTTCAGGACGAGTGAACTGTTCAATTCCCGCAGTGGTTCCTAATTTCATTGCAGAATTATTCTAAATGTCAACAGTGAGAGAGAATAGCTCCCGCATGGCATTCATTTGACACAGGACAATCAAACGTGCAGACGGCATTACAAGACAGTGTTTACGGCGGTTTTTTTTTTCATATGTATTTTGGGAGGGGATGGAGGGGGATAGAAGAGTCGACACCGAAACCACGAATCTGACTTGTAATATTCTCTTCAGCCTTCTAGATTTGTGAGTCGGAAGAAGAAACACACTATATACGCTCATTCTTAAAACAGGCATGCCGTAATGCCGGCAAACACGGAAACAAAGAACAGGCAACAACAACAACAAATGAAAAGAAGAAGAGGTCATAAAAATTTGATTACTTTGGGTTGTTTTTATTTCAAAGAGACACTTTAATCATACACGAGACAAATATCGAAAAGTATCTATGACGATATGGCAAAGTATCTTTTATAATGAGGTTGTCAAGTCTAAGGTCGTTGTCATATTCAAGATTTATCGTAAATTTGAGAAATAATGTTAAAGAAGGACATACGAAATGCTTTACCTTTGAGCACATTACGCATTTATTTCGAGAACTATCATGGTCGTCTTTTTTTGAAAGCTGATAAACGTTCTACTCTATTTCCATCCTCTGTGATGTGAAAGGTCCCTTGATTTAGCCTAGCATCATAATCATGAACATACATGTGGTCGTTGTGTGGAGTAAGGTTAGTGGGGGATGATTTGTTCTGGCTCTTATGCTGTGCAGCCCTGAAGGAATCCCTACCTCGTGTAATGTGCATGAAGCGATAAGTGGGGAAAAAAAGGTTACTGACCCCTAGCATTCATCCTCTCGAGATCACAGACACACATACATACACACACACACACACACACACACACACACACACACACACACACACACACACACACACACACACGCAAGCACACAAACACACGCACACATGCACGCACGCACAAAAGAAAAAAATAAAGAAATAAAAAACAAATCACAATGTCCACTGTGTGTGTAATATTGACATTTTACTGATGACTCTCGCTGGACCCCCATCAGTGTCTCGTTTGCCTTCCCAATCAAATTCTGGTTAGCTCCAGGGAAGAGAACGACCGTCTCCCTTCCCTCAGCGATGAATGATGTATAGTATGGTTTCCTGCATAGCTTTCTTATTAGATAGCTGGCACAATGAGCAGCTGCCCACTTCCTTATACTACTACTCGTGTAGATGTTTCCAGCATTGGCCTCTGTGTTTGTTTTGTGCTTGTTTGTTTGTTCGTTTCCCTTCCTTTTTTGTCCGATTGATGTGATTATGCATTCATCTATCTATGTATTCCATTTTCTATGTATCCATTTCATTATCGCTTCATCAAATGATTTATCTATTTACTTACTTATTTATATTGATATTTTTCAAGTGTATTTTCTAGATCCATGACATCTGACATGTCAGGCAATGAATGGTAGAAGAAAATCTTCTGTGCATGGAGTGTTCTACTTTTATTTTTGCTGCGTAAAGTGCAGTAGAGTATGGAAATAAAACCGTAACAAGTGTAGAACTAAAGGGAGCAATATCATAATATATCTGCGATATGCAGAATGTAATTAGCATACAGGGTTTTCACAAATTTAGGGCAAATTATAAAACCGCAGAGATAATCATAAAGTTTTCTAAATAATGATAAATATTCTTTATCTGGCCTTTTGTGTGAATGAAAACACGATATAAATGCATTTTTAAAGAAATCTTGTGGGCGACATCTTCAATTCTATGAATAGCAATCGTTATACCAGTTAGGATGGATTTTGATTTGAGGCAAAATTAAGCGAAGAATATTTATATGAAAACTTTTTTTTCTTTTTCTTTTTTTTTTACTTCAAAGAATTCAACCAGTTGTTATTATTTCTTTCATAGCAGAATAGGAAACTGTGAGTTTTGTCGGCATTTTCTTCAAAAGTGGTACGTAAATGCAATCAAGAGCTGAAGTAAATACGTAAGTCAAAATAATATGTGAAAGGCGTTGGAAAGTCTTCGGGAACCCTTATGAATCGAGCATTGCCGCTGACTCCCCATCAAAATAAAAGCAAGATATTTACTTTAGAAAATCATATAGGACCTCTCGTTCATTTAGCCACAATTATACACATTCTAAAATGTACATTTTCTCTCTCTTTCTTTTTCTTTAAAATAGCAACAACAACAAAATCGACATCAGTCAGATAGTAAAGACATTTAAAATATTGACGAGCAATTAAAAATGTTCAAGAAGCCGATTTGGATCACAGGAGATAACTTGGGGTCCCGAGTATGAGTCTCTTGGAAAACGGTGCTCATGCCTTAAGACAAGGTCCTTCATTTTCATTACATGCTTCTTTAATAGGATGGGACTTAAAAGCCGTCAACCCCGCGTGGTTGCTCGATTATCAGTAGATAACGTTTTCCGTCATAACCACCTGAGACAAAAACAAAAAACAAAAAACAGAACAACAACAAAAATGCACATGTAAATCTCAGTGCTTTTCATAGCCATTAAAAACAACATCATCATCAGCAGAACATTTTTAGGTCACATTGTTGAAGGCCCCACACTTCCGCGCGGCCTTGCATCAACGCAAGACGCAACGGGCCCAGCTCGCAGGCTGCGAAGGGCTCATTGTTTATGAATGGAGAAGAAGATGCCTGGAGGTCTGCGGGGCTTTCATGTCGGATCGGGGCCCACTGAAAAACGATGCGCGTTCTAAATTTCACCTCTCTGTTCCATCCGTGAGTAGAGACACGCGTGATGGAGATTTTAAAAAGAAATTAGAAACAAAATACCTTCTCCCAGATATATTCTTACCATGTCATTGAGGCTCTCGACCGACACTATTCTGTAAGCCAAGCTTGGTAAATACAGCCTGATAGTCCGATATTGAACATGATGCTTCATATTCTATGCCATTATCAACACTTCAGCATCTGACAGTGCTTTTCACGCGGTTTATATTGTGGATAACAAACTTGAGATGTAAGAATAGCATGCGTGTATTACAGTTTGCTTCACTCATTTAGTTTCACAATGTGATATCTAAACGTTATTTTAAAGGATTTATTCTCTTATTAAATTCTTTAAGAATGCAGATAGCCTCATGATTGTGTATATATCTAAAATCAAGAAAAAACAAGCAAGCGTAAAAAAAAAAGAGTCCATGACCTCGATTATTAGCAACTGGAGAATGACGGCAATACTACCTGGCAAGATTTCCTTCATTGAGAAACTATCATTATAAAACCTTTTTTTATCATCTTGATGTGATGGTATATTGGTTCCTTACACATCATTCTCTCTTCAAAGCATTTTGGGAAAACTTCCATTGCTCTTCTGCTTTTTTGAAAGCTTTTTCCTTTTTGTCACTTACTCAGAAATAAGTTTCAAACAACTTACCAAACGAAAGCTTCAACTTGTGCATCTGCGCAGTAGAGTACTTCCAACAGTCGAGTATCAATAAATGGTTTAATAAATCACTTAATTGCGACGGTTTTACAAGACATAGCCCACCTATGAGAGTCCGTCTGAGTCGAATTCGTGGTATTGAAAGATATCTTAATTTGAATAGGTAATTGCCATATTGTGATCCGAATATTGCATTATCTTTGAATGTAGTTTATGTTCTATAATCTTGTTTTTGTCTTCCAATAGCATTTTTGACAGGATTAGTTAGTAGCTTATTTTCTTTCTCTCTCCTGCCCTCTTTCTATCATCCTGAAATTTCGATCACAAGTGCCTGTACATGAGCGTTAAGAGTGATGTTAATGAACATTTGAATCTACATCGCCTCGCTTCAATACTTACCACACATTTACATACGAGCATATCATCCATACCACAAACCCGGGATTTCCCCCAACATTGGGTAGACCGACTATCCAAAACATCTTCTCCGCGTATATTTGGCATTGCCACTGGCAGAGAACAGACAAAGAAATAAAAATAAAACTGACCAGCTGGGCGTTAATTTGCAACAGTCGAGTATCAAAAATGTGTCAAATGAAACACTAGCGTTTTGCCTCAGGTTAAAGTAGTAATCTCACAAAGTAGAGATAATTTCGTGTCCTCATCTTGAATCCCGTATTCATTTTGCAGAGCAGACAAGGATGTCCCAAACACGTCAAATTCAGTAGACGTGAATATGGAGAAAATCTATTATCCAGCAATAAGCCTGCACTTCCCATTGGCAACATCAGTACCACATGAATGGCATCATGCACGGGATAATGGTTCTGAGACGGTTAGGATGACGACAGCGCAACGATCAATTTTCGACATCCCCTTCGCGGATTTAATGGAACATATTTGCGCCGGAACTGATCATAGAATATTTCCAATTTCTCGGCAACTACCAGACTGCTTGAGAACTGGAAGGAAAAAAAAAAAGTAGTGTAAGGAAAAATTTTCCCATGTCACATAGAAGGAATCAGTTGAATCAAAGTTTAGAATGAGGATGTTAGAGGAGGAGCTTATTAGTGGGGCTAGTGACTTCAAGAAGTGCGCTGTCACAAATTGAAAATTTCTGGGAGGGACACATAAAGGGGGTCGGGGAGGGGCACATAAAGGACTATCTGCTTCCTTGCAACACAAAAATGGTAATCATCCAGAAAACCCTTCAGACTCCCATTGACGTAACACTTCACTTACAATTCATTGGCAATTTAAATAAATGAATTCTTCAAACGCTGTCTGTTTGGTTTTTTTTTTCACTTCGAGCATTTTAAGGCAAACAGCCAATGCAACAGGTCTACTCTCTTTATAACAAAACAAAAATCACTTTCAGGTATTACATGAATGAGTTTTCTCAATATGATTCAAATCACTTTAATGTTCTCTTCCTTCTATATATAGAATAGGATCGGTGACTTTTTTACTCATTTTTTAGAATTCCTTATAACGAGCGACTGAGAACGGTAAACTTTAGAGTTTTTTATTCAAATGTGAAATGTTTAAAAAAATGGTGTCTTGTTTGTGAGAATTATCTCAGGGAAATCGAGATGACACATGATTGCAGCTATTAATGGGCGTTACTTCGAACTTCAGATCAATGACCCGATGAAAGATGAGATGGAGGGAGAGGGAGAGAAGGAGAGAGAGGAATAGAGAGACGGAGAGAGAGTGTGTATAGAGAGAGGGGTGATGAATAACATCTAATCGTAGACGCACCTGTTTCAAGTAATTTTCTACCACCTTATCATAGTAGCATAACGAGAGGGTTTCATTGTGTGTGTGTGTGTGTGTGTGTGTGTGTGTGTGTGTGTGTGTGTGTATTCCCTTTTCGAACAAGGAAATTATCATACAATCAAATAAAGTAAAGCATTCAAAGAATTTTTATTGTAGGACCATTGTATCTGCGTAGATTGCTCTACGCAGACAGAATGATGCGGCGAAACATCCTTAGAAATAACTTACCGAATTTTGAAATGCCCATAGACTTGATACGCAGGCCACCGGGCTCCCCTACAGAACGGGTCAATCACACAAGCAGCATCATAATTTGGAATATTATACTTGAAATAGCGTCTAAAGGTGTACTAAAGACCAAATATACAGGAGATGAGTGAACATGACCTTTGGCATTTTCTTGAAAGAACACGTATGCGTTGTCGTACTCTAAAACTGCTCTGTGAATACAAACTGCTAGGAATGTTGATATACGTTTTACTCTTCTTTGTTTCTATTCCAACCTTATTACTCACGGGGTTTGGGAGTCACAGTACTCTGCAGAAAGAATCTCATGGAAATTCCGTTTTACCATCTATCGAAGATTACCCTTCAAAAGTTTATCCTAATTTTAGCAACAGTGAACAGTGCGCATAGGAGGTCATTCTTCTGAATCTATCTGAATTTTGTTGTTTTGATTATTAACGTAGTGAAACTGTATTATATTGGTATTTGAAAGAGCACTCTCTTGCACAATATCACAAATTCTTAAGAGTGTCTCATCATAATCATCGCTGTATTGTAGAAGGTAAATACCTCAGCCCCAATGTGGTTCCTCTCCCATCCATGTTCAACTGATTAATGGTGCAGTTATACATGAATCGTGTGACCTTATGCGTTAAGTGCTCTGAACTCATTCAGTACGAGATTGTGAAATCCGAACTTAAGCTTCATACATGACCTTCACACACAGCCTTAGGCAACGCGCTAATTACCCATTTACACAGCTTCATTTTCCCAGGGGAATACGTTAAGTGTTCCCAAATGTGTTCCAAAATCCACTACACATGAGCTTACGATATTGAACATTTAAATTCTGCTGAGTGGTTCTTTAATAGTGGGACGACAAGTAAAAAACAAACAATCATACAAACAAAACAAATCAAAAACAGCATTCATATGAAAGTGTTGAAATATCAGTTGCTTCGTGACTACTTTAATATGAATCGTGAGTAATTCATATCGGGAAGTTGGTTCTCTTAACCCCCTTTAATTCCCGTCTCCTTTAGTTTATATATATATATATTCTTTTTCTTGCCAAGTCTCTTTCATCTCTGTCCATACTTCCTATAACTGTCTCCTAAGATTATGAAGGAAGTTTCGGGGAAGTAACCTAATACCCGGATTCCGATGAACGGAAGAGACTCCATTTGGCGCCCCCATTGTTCACAAAATGAGACGCCTTGTCGGCACTTATTTGGTGACAAAGTCTGAAGCTCTCTGGGACTCATTCTTTGTTCACTGGTTGGGAGTATTATCCGTTTGTCGCCTGCGTGCATACTCATACTCAAAGGCATCGATGCTCACTCACACACACACTTTCACACACACAAATACACCATCTCTCTCTCACACACTCATACACATTACACACACATACACACACACACGCATACACAAATTTTCTGACGAAATCTGCAATGATAACGTCGAGGCAAAATACTGAGCTCTTGGTGTAAATCAAATCGGGAGGGTGGCTGTGTTGTGCTCAAATACGTGTCATCCAAATAAAGGGGCGGTAGGGGGGGGGGGGGGGTGTAGGATGAAGGGAAGCAATGCTTGTTGCTACCCACTCTCGTATACAGTAGATCTACATGGTTTCGGTCAGCCATTAACCCTAATTCTATTGCTTTTAGGAGACTACCCTTTTTGAATCTGGTAAACGAAATTGACGAATATTGCACTTTACGAAGACACACACACACACACACACACACACACACACACACATGCACACACACATACATATTGTGCCTGTGTGTGATATAACGTGCAATGTCTAATAGATTCAAGGCAGTATAGGTAGTCACAGTAAATTGTACACTTCATCCGACTTTGACAAAAAATTGCCTTGTAATGAACTGTATGTTTCAATACCGGTAACTTCTCTGAAGCATATCTCTCTCTTATCCCCCAATACCTGACCCTGCCTGTTACCCTTGTGTATGTGTTTGTGTATTGTGTTTTAGCATGAAATCTGATGCTGCTATCAACCAACAGCACTCCATACTCCTGATTCTGCCATTGTGAAGTGATTCTTAACTAACGGGAGTGAATCGGCTCCAGGGGTTATGATTGTAACTCACTTGTAGTGTTGGAAGATCCGTGGTTCAATCTCAAAAATGTATTGTTACTCGGTAAAACTTAGAAGTTCCCATCTTTCATCTGAAGAATCCCCCCCCCCATCTGATATTACACAAAGTATTGATTACAAAGGGGCGCTTAACTTCTACGTATTTTCTCATGATGGCATAATAGCATACTTTAAAACTTTTCTTTTCTATGTCGAAACATGAATTACGATCAAGCAGTTTAATTTGTGTCAGTTACCTATTTATCTATACTAATCTGTTCATTTATTTTTCGTGTGTTACTCTAATAAGTTTTTTGTTGTCATTTCATTAATTCAGTTATGTTTTTATTCTTCTATCATTATCCTTTTCTGTAGTAAGTTATTCATTAACTGCCTGTACTGATTGGTAGTCAAATACACACACATGCAGAGTCAGCTTGGAAAAGATAGCACATCTTAGAGTGTGTGTGTGTTGTTGTTGTTTGGTTTTTTTTTTTTTTTTCGAGTGAGAGGTTTGATGACAAGAACTGGTTTGCTGAAGGCGAATTGTATTCGAACTGTTATCGCATCATCGCACTGACATGCCTTCGCACATGTGTTTCCCCAGCCAGAAATTGGATTACGCCAATTGCGTCGGGATGAAACTCCCAGGCTCTCATACAGTGCCCCGGGTATGGAGGCAGGATTTACCCGTTTGATCAAACTGTTGACTCTCCCTAATGTCACCATTCATTCTTCCCTTTCATCCCGCCAATCTGACACGTGATTGTGCCGTTGAAGGTCTGTAATGATGGCGCTTTCACCGCATTTTAGCCTAAATGTATCAAAGGTAACCTCATCCGCCAATTTTGAAAGTCTTATCGTCTTCTTTGTCCCCCTGTTTCACACATCTTGGAATTGTCGCGCCGCTATTCCTTGCCCCAAATCACGTGCTTATTATCTATATTCCTTGATTTAATTCTTCCCGCCATTTAGCATTCAGAAATGGCTTGATGCTGTTTTCTGTGAGCGTCTCATGCTTCTAATAGATACGCAGCCAGTCTAACCCAGGTAAAACGAAATGTCATTCAAGGTCGGTATGCCCTTCATTTGCAAGAACATCCTAGAAGGAGAGGCGGTGCCTCGATCTAAAAGTGACGTCACAGGTGAATGGGAGCTAAGAATCACATTTTAAAAATTCAGCGAATGTGCTTTAGTGCCGCTTGACATGAATAAAATTGAGGAGAAAAAAGAAGTAGGTCACATGTTAAACGAAAGAGCGGAATACAAAAGGAATGCTTCAGCATCTTTTCTATTTTCATGGAAACTTGAGACTGCCGTATGTCGTGTTTTTATACCAAAAGCAAATTTTAGACAAAATTGCGACTGATATTTGGAGGGCATTCATGAGAGTCCTGTGATGATTAGATTGATAGTTGTTAACTCACCAATAGACATTTTTACAAAATTCATTTGGCTCATTTTTTTTTTTCGTTTTCGTTTCATTTTTAACAGAGTGAAATGTACAAATACATCACGAAAAAAAGAACAAATAATATAAAAAATAAGATTACATATTATTCTCAATGTCATGTACGTCAAAATATATTCATAAACACCATGACTTGAGAAAGAAATAAATAAACATATACGTGCTATTTACTGCGTAATGCACTGTAATGTTTAAAATGGAGGGGAAGCTAAAAAGTAGAGCTTGTAATATGCTTTCCCCTCAAAACCAATATTAATAAAATACGAAATTGTAACCATGTATTTGATGAGCCCATATAATATTAATATCAAATATATAAAAGAATTTTAAGACCTACTTCTAATGAGAGACATAATAGGCAAACCACTTAAAGACTGTCTTTTGAGGAAAGACCATTTTTGCAAAGAAAACAAAGAATAGAATTCACTCTTGACAGAGTTTTAAGCTGCTAATACTTGTTTGAAGTTTGAAGTGTACAGTAATAATAACATAAGACATTAATGTAAGAGTTCATTGACCTGGTAGTCCCTTCAGTTAAAGGGATAGTATTGTATTGGTGGAGATGAGGATTGGGCTTTTAACTATTTGCGAGATACCAATAAATCACTTATGAAACAGTACAGAGCGTGCCATCCCAAGAGGAACTCAAAGTTTATTTGATGGAAATCGGTTTTGGAATGTCTGAGACATCCTAAAACAATGTAAAACAAAGAGATGGTAATAAAAGGTGGGTCCCACCTTTTACTATAGGATCGCTCTGTTTTGGATATCTCAGCCATTTCAAAAGCAATTTTCATCAAACGTTGCATTCTTTTTGGAATTACATGCTCATTCATATTTCATAAGAGCTTTGTGATTATCTCACCAAAAATGTTACAAACCTTAAGTTAGGTCTCAACCAACACTATACGATCCCTTCAAAGATGTAGTATGCTTCAAGAGCACCTTGTCAGTATCATAGTACCCCTACTGAAGCCATTTTGTGCGCCCCAGTCATTTAGGGACATAATATGGTGTAAAACAGCTTCTCCAAGTATGTATGTGCAGAATCGGAATCCTATATATACGGGGGGGGGGGGGGTTGTTTCACAAAGAATTTAAGTTCTACTTAAGTTATGATCTACTTAAGTTCTACTTAAGTTATGATCAACTTAGAATTATGGGTAGGCCGTTGGTTTATTGTTTCAATTTATCTGATGTTTTCAGAATCCACTTCAAATCGTTACCAAAATTTCCAAAAAAAAAAAAAAAATGTTTCCCGTACTTTATTTTGTTAATTAATACCCCATATGAGAAACTCTCCAATTTTTTTATTCTTATATGAAAGTAAGAACATTTCTTGAAGTCACATAAAGCCTACCATAATTTTAAGATCGTCTTGAATTCTTTGTGAAACACCCCCACAAAGATCTGTTTGAGTCAAAGGCTTATCCACTATCCAACATTCTCCGGAAAAAAAAAGAAGAAAAAAAAGGTGTGCGTTGTAACATCCAGATTGTTACATGCATCATTCTTACCTCAGGTATATAATGGCCAGCTGTACAAATTTGAGAAATATATTTTTCTGGACGGCACTTTACTGTCAACGCGTTTAACAGTTGGGACTATACTGACTCGTGGCTCATTGTAAGCATGAGTACATGGAATGTGTGCTCAGGCGTTCTCGTGTTTGATGAGTTCATTTACGGACAGTGTCAAACTATATCATGGTCGTATCTGCCTCTATAGTGACACAGGAAATGACGTAATCAACATTAAACATTACATAATAAATTGCGATCAAAAGCTACAGCCGACCAAATTACTTCATATCAATGCAATGAAATGAGTTCTGTCATCAAAGGGGACCATTTTGTTTTACAATGAAGGGGTACCATGCTCAGATCGATATTAAAATGTATGCACTTGCTTGTAACTTATTATCGGAAGACATCCGCAAAATGTCGCTTCTTCCAAGCTTCCCCCCACTCACTTCCTTACATTATGGGAGAGGTAAAAACGACATGACTGGTTATTGCAATTGAACAGACATATTGTCTAGGTTAAAATAAGAGAGATTATAATCCCTTGTGGTGTAGTGACACAGTGCTTTTGTTTTAGAATAGATGGAAACTAAATCCAAGTTTTGATTGCGGCGTGTTCATCTGGGAAAATATTATACCAGATTTTCTAACGGACAGACTGTTGAGTTGAACTCAACTTGCTACAGTTAGGGGATTTCTTTTGCCTAGGTCCATACTTTTTTCCCCTTTTTCCTTCGACGTCTACCAAATCCCTTTCGCTTCGATTTCCTCTCGGATACCACTCGATCCTTAGCAGGAATCCCATGACGGAATAATCACGCCGTAAAACTTCCAAGGTCTTCAGAAAGCAAAGCCTGACAACACTTTTTCGATTCCATCCCCTTTTCAGGCACCCTTTTCCCCGCAAGGGTCGTACGATTCCGAAGATGGATCAATACAATCTATAGGCAGGAACTCGTGTCTGTTCTCCTACTGAATTAGGTACATCCAGATGTCGGGACAGTTTCTAGAGACATCGCAAGTGTGTGGATGGACCTGCAGCTTTGACTTGATTTCTTCTTGTCTGTGCAAAACGGATGCATGTACATTTTAGAAAAATAACAGGAATTGAATACATCAACTTTAATCTTCAAGCATGTCAAGTGCAGGTTGTAGCCAAAGTGGAAAGTAATAATTTGATTAAAAACGAAATGCAGACAGCAAGGGGGGGGGGGGGGAGGAGAAAGAGAGAAAGTGACAGATAAAACAGACAGAGGAATTGTGTTTGCATTTTACATTCTTTTGTCTCCGCTCTAAATACAACATTGCAATGGCAACTATTTACAAATTGATGAAATATAACTCTGAATCAAAACTACTTGATGTGAAAGCAGTTTCTTGGGGTCTCATTTATAATTTTGTTTTGCTTTGTTTTGTTTTTTTCAATACGGTATTCTTTGTAGAATAAAGTGTCGTGACTGTCGTATACACGTGCATTTAGCTCTTTCATTCTTTCTTCCCTCTCTCTCTCTCTCTCTCTCTCTCTCTCTCTCTCTCACAAACACATACACCCAAACGCAAACACACACACACACACCCACATGCACACACACACACACACACACATATTTAGATTTACTTATATGTGTCGATGCTATGTGTTTCTGTAGTCATTACGATACTATAAGTGATTATGCCTTTTCCCAGTCTTTTTTTTTTTAGTTTGCATGTGCATATGTTCAAGTGTAGGCCCTATAGTGTATTACACTGCATCATCAAGCCCCACACTATGCCCTCATAGTTTTCTTATCCATGTAATTACACGGAGGCAATAACCACTCCTACGCTGAGGATAAGATATTTTTCATCTGTCGTTTAGCAAGCGGCAAAAATTTCCCAAGTGAAATGCAATCTGAAGGAGAAAAAGGGAACCGAAAACAAAACAAAAACAAAAAGAGCACTGGGTAACCGAGACCAGTCCCAATTCAACAAAGCAATCATGAAGGCCCGTGACATGTTAGTCCGCATGGCTTCATCTATGTATTATTTTTCAAAACACCTTTGTGGGATACAAATTAATTTCTTACCCCCAGGAATTGTAGAGACCACACTCCAAATCCACTGCGAGTGGACCCCTAGCAACCTTTTATCACGTATGCTGGGAAACGCTGAGGGTTGTGATAAAGAAAAAAACTCGAAAACAACATAATTATCCAATCAGCATTACATTTAAGATATTACTGAAAAAAAAAACCAAAATAACCAGTGAAAGTGGGGTCAGTATTTTGATAACTGTAAGCAGCAAAATTGTTCTTCGTCATGAACTCATTACAGAAATTCAGGTTAAGATATATCGTTGAACTACCAGTAATAAGAGATGTCTTTGTGGAGCAGGTAATAAAACAACACCAACAAAATTGGGTCCATCCCCCCCCCCCCCCCCCCAGTCTGCTGCTGCTTGTCTCTGACTGAGACTTTTTTTTTTATTTCTCCTGTCTCAAACCAGAAAAAAAAAACCACATTAAATAAACCTTATGGGTAAAACGTACAATCCTTCGATTTCATTCTCACAATTTGACCATGATGCATTCCTATCTGTACACAAAACACATATCAAAGAGACACATTGATCTTTGAAATGTTTCGTAGCATGGCTTACGTTTGTTTCGTTGTCATCTCTTTCGCCTTTTATCATAATCTATATAGATTTTCTGAATCCATACATCGGCGCAATTGTTTATGTATTCAAAAGATTGTGTCAATAAAATGAATGCATGAAACTAAAAAAGTTCTGAATTTCCTCCTCCTCCTCTTCTTCCGCCTCTTCCCTGGTTTCTACTCCCTCCTTTTCCAAGGCTCTTGTCCTTCGGAAAATTGACAAGAATTGATTTAAACTCGTGCTCCACGATGAATCATATGTATAGATGATCGCTGTATACACGTGTATTCCTTGTCTAGTTTTTCGTTCTCATGCCATGATAGAAGACGAAAGGTAACGCACGCGACACACCTCGGTGATGGCGCCAAAATCTCCAGCTGTTGTCTGTCACGTGCACACACGCTGCTTGCGCACAGATATGATATTATATTGTTCCGACAGGTCAATATTGTACCCCATTCAGACTAATAATTGTCCTTCATTACCAGTTGATTGTACGGGGAGAACTGTACTTGTTATTAGTGATTTTTTTTCAAGCTTCTAACAAAACAATGAACCCCGATAAAAATAAGCGTAAAACACACCTACTCAATAAACAGCTTGATACTTATACACACAAGGTATAAGGAATTAAAACATCTTCTGAAAGTTTCCACTGGAGATGTTTACTGATTCTCCTATTAAACGTATATAATGTTGAACGATACAGAACTTGACTCTGAAAACGAAAGAGGTTTTGTTTGTCTTTTTATTTATTTGTTAACATTCTTTCATCAACACTCGTGTTTCATCGGAGTGTTGACTTGAGCAGAGAGACATGAGCAGATGATTTCAGATCGCAAAGAAAACCAGTGAAAATACCATGTAAAATTGTGTGGTCTGAAGAGGGTCTCACACGTTAAAAAAGAAAGAAAGAAGAAGTATTGGGCATCTGAAGCAGACCGAGACTCATCTCCCATGGCGGGATGGCAACACGTGTTTGGGACGAAGAGAGGATATTGACAAGAAACGGACACCAGTTGGCCTTTCTCCGCCTTCCGCATATACAAGACCACTGAATGAACGGCAGTGGACATGGCGCTCTTAAAGGACTCAACATCAATCAGATAATGTAAGAGGAATTATGATGCTCACCGCAAGTTTGAAAATGTCTATACTTTGTGAATATCAAACTAAAGAAGAAGAAACAACAAACCATACTGCCATAGTGAAGCTGTTTTATTGCCAAGTCAGTAAGGTTGCTATTCAAATTTGATTGACTTACGCACGAAGAATAGGCGCCATAAACAAGACGCGATGTTTCATTCAATCTCTTGCTCTGAGGTATATTAGTATAAATATATATCTCAAACAGTGCATTTCTATCACCCTGAAAAGTCATACAGGTTGTAGATGATGGAAGGAAACTAAGAACGTGCGAGAGAAGCTGTTTTAACTTGATATCACATTTATTTGATTTTTGTTTCGCGCGACGTCGAGCAGCAGCTTCAGTGATGGCTGAAAAAGAGGAGATAATTGCCCTTGCCAAGCAGGAAGCACCAGCGTTTTCCCGGTTGCTGAACCCTTTATTGGTGCCTGGTATGGGCGTAATCACAACATCATCTTTCCGTTATCAATTTTCCGATCTGTCTGGTTCGAACGATGAGTAAACAATGAGACTCGTGACAAAAGGATGATAGGGTGCCGGTAAGGGAGGGAGGACCGTGTTTACATTCATATTTCTGAAATACTTCAACTCGCTTGGGGACCAATGTCACGCACGCTTCGTTCGGGCTGTGTTGTGCGCGTGAGAAAAAGTCGCGTCGGGGATTACTGATTTACTGATGCCTGAGTGCCAAAAAGATTAATGATTTTATAGACTCTCACTGGGATTTATACCTCCTGCCTGGTGCCCATTCATGTATGTGTAATATTGAAGTCTTATCCATCTCATATTATGGCCTAAGCCACCATTGAGTTACTTTTGTTGAATAATGCAACTTCAATTCAATTCAATTCAATTCAATTCAATTCAATTCAATCAATTCAGTGCAAACTTTATTTTCACTTTTTTTCAACAGAATGTTGAAAAAAATTTGAAAAATCTGACATGCGTGTTGTTGAGAATATACATAGATATACATAGACATACGTACTTCGTGATAACAAACAAAAAAAATGTCTTGTATTGACATACTGTACCATATGATTAAACTTTCACAGTGGAATTTGTTTTCATTCTAAATGAACAATCGGAATGTCATCATCATCGGAATATCATTCCTCACAAAGATTTGTGTGTGTGTGTGTGTGTGTGTGTGTGTGAGTGTGTGTGTGTGTGTGTGTGTGTGTGTGTGTGTGTGTGTGTGTGTGTGTGTGTATGAATCGTCAGTTCATTTCAAATCAGTTTAATTCAATTCAATTTTTTATTTTCCACTCAGAGGGTGGAACAACCTCGTCAGCCAAAAGCTGGTTTTCAGACGGGTCAAAACAGGTTAAAAATACAAGCATTATTAATACGTACGCAGTATCACAAACATATAACATATGCCATGAAAAAAAAAGAATATGGATATTAACACAGTGGTATACTTGTTTTCAGACACAAAAGAAAAAATAAAGAAAAATATTAACAAAGCCTAAGATACAACGTAAACAAAAACGAGGGCATGTGAGAATGAAATACGAAACGATCGGCTGACACAATAGACTGTGCATTGATGAGTGCAAATGAAAACGGTTGGTATACTCCATCGCGTGACGCATCATACATTCAAAGTTATTAAAGAGCTTGCCTCCAAAAGACGCTAAATCAATTGAAAAATGATGGATTTAGCGCCTTTTGGAAGCAAGCTCTTCACGTATACTATCCATGTAGTTGTTTAGTTCACTGACTAAGCGCCAATTTACGCAAAGTGTTGCTTCCTAAAAAAATCTCACAGGCTATTCGCGGGTAGTTGACGGCAGTGACGGGGATCACGAATGTTTGTGTGCGAAAAAAAAAATCTGCACATGCACATGAAACAAGAGGAGTTAATGTTGTTCATTTTAAGTTTCCCAAAGAAGAAAAGAACAGTCAGCTCTCAAACCACAATGCCACATAAAGTGACAGCAATGCCCACGGATAAACGATGCAAGTGTCTTCTTTATGCAAAACACCGCGATGTATCATTTCGCTTGAACAGCATTGACGGTTGTTGGTTACTTAACTGTTGAGAGCTCAATTAAAGATGGGCTGTTTTATTCACTATTGATGTCTACATCTACTTTTTTGGTCTAAATCTGTCTCAGAGAACGGGATGTTTCTTTGTCTCTGTCTCTTTATTTAATTTCATTTCGGTTTATTGCACAATATAAACTATGCAAGACCGCAAGTCTACGATGTCTTTCCATACAAACAGTTGTCGCTAAGTACTGTGGGTGGTATCTTCACAACCGTCTGAATTTACTTCAGATCCCTGATATCGCTTTTATGTTTAGAAGTAAGACAAGAACAAATCAATCCGGAACAGAACAAAAAGCCCAATCATTAATGTACACTGGCAGCTGCAATAACATCTTAACAGGAAGGCAGGATTATATGAACTTGTATTTGATTTTAATTTATGTTTTCTCTTGAGACTGGACATAGACAGACAAATTGCCCTACATCGACGTAAATAAGCACTGAATTGATTAGTTCTTTAGTAGTAGCCATGATAAAAAAAAAATCGTGGGCGTACTTACTCGAGTTGTACATTGTTGGACAGAATTTAGACTATTCCATATTCTTGGGCCAAAATATCTTACTGTGCATGCTTTCATTAGCATGCTTTTACCTGCTTCTATACTATGCATGCTTTCACATGCTTTTGTTCATACTTTCACCCATTCGTTCCTTGATTGATTGATTCACTTATTCAATCATTGACCTGAAAGATCTACTCTATAGGAAATTTGCAATATTTCCTATTCCTCTAGATTTCTGAGGACGAGTCCCGAGTATACTCGGGTAAGGGTCTACGGGAAATGCGTGTCGAAGCAAAATCAGCCCGTCCTCAACGGATAGACTCAACTTCATGAGTCATATGTATACAACAGTACTGTGGACTAAAGTTTATTGCGAATATTGGACGTGTTGGCATAGTGCAACTAATCAATCGCAACGAACTCCAGACAGTTCGTCTTGAGGTAGGTTTTTATCATCAAACCTGCTTCAAGACTCGTGTCTGACTTGCTGGCTAGTAGTTCAATGCCCAGACAGTGAGGTGGTTAGCCAGCCAACAGGTATTGGGGCATTATTTTGTGACCCCCGGGGGTCCTATCGTCACTACTACCCGGTATTTTTCGTTTTCTTCCTTAACATATTGCCTCTTTTGGGCAGCCAACGCTACATAATCTCAACAACATACCCCGCATGTTATTGGCTTTAAACACCTGCAGGTTTTAGCACACACGTCGTATCTATCCAGCCATACGTGCACAGCATACACGGGGTGGTGTCATCGAGATTATTACATTTGCTCGGGGGGATTGTACGCAAGCGTATCTTCATCTGTATCGCCGACTTTCATCTTTCCCAAAAAACTGTCACGGAGTTAGCCTACCCCGTGCAATAATACCTGCAGGCAATTCGAAACCCATTGCTAGTTTGAACATTTCTCTTTTTCTTTCCCATCATCAAACCTTAAATAGTTTCGACAAAAAGACAACAACACTAAATGTACTTTCATATCCGGTTGAGAAATTGGAAGACAACGAAAGCGTGATGAATGCCGCAGGTGGGAAGAATTTCTTTCTATATTTCATGATTGAAGGCGACAAAATCGGTTTGGGCCCTGTATCTATATCTATCTATCTGTCTATCCCCATTTTTCTCCCATCATCTCCGCTTCTGTCCTTTTCCATCTCTCTTTCTATGCATATGAGAGAGAAAGAGAGAAAGAGGGGGAGAGAAGAGAGGGAGAGAATGGAAAAGAAGAGAGAAAGAAACAGACAGACAGACAGACAGACAGACAGGGTGATATTGCCATCATTACAGAAGATGAGGTTTCTATCAATATAGTATCACTTGCAGCTTTATAAAGTCTCCGATATTCTACCAACCTGTGTTCACCACCATGGTTTATGAATGAAATAATTCTTCGAACAAACGATCAAGAATTATCCCATGAATTCAAGAAATTGAGAACCTGGGAATAATACCAATTAGGCAGTTAGGAAAGAAGTGTCACCATAAAAAAAGATAAACGACTCCTAATCTTCTGTACTCTAGCCAAAGAATCTCGCTAGACATTGTTGTCATGAATTTTTTCTTCTGTCCGATGGTCTATCTGTCTACCAATTCGTATCTCTCTCTATCTCTTTATCTTATCCCTATTACTGGTTCAACACTTCTTCTTACTCATCTCCTTGCAGCTCTGTCCTCTTTCTTCATAATGTTCTTATCATGTCAGGCTCAGCGGGATGTATCGATCTAATACAGATAGTAATAATTGCCGCACGACTGCCGATTTCACGGCGTGAAGAACCAATCCTGACTGGTTAAAATCCGATTACACCATATTATTCGTGTGTTACTTACTTCTCTTTTCTCTCCTGTCCCCCCCCCCCTCCATCCCTCCCTCTGCCCTGGACCTCCCCCCCCCCCCCCCCCGTCTTCCTTCTTGATAGGAGGAATGACCCCACTGATAGAGGGCAAAGAAAATCAATGAAGGGGTAGGATATGCAGCAGATTCACGAGCAAGCAGTCATATTTTCTTCTCCTTCTTTTCAAGAGCTGGTAACTGACATCCCCAAATCTCTTTCGCCTCTGATTTCCCCAAAGTGCATCGTAAGTTCACGAGTGGTGTTTTTTGAAGGCAGGCTACGTGATACTCGCGGTGTTGAATTGTGCAGAGGGTAACACGAGAACGGCTCCCCGTGTGATGCCGCATAATATCGTTTATGGTCAAGAAAGCCAGAAAAAAAAAGAAGATGCTCCAGTGACGTCATCGATTGGAGAAGCTTTATTCAGAGAAAATGACAAAAGTTGTAATGGAGAGAGCAAGGGTGAGAAAAAGTCACTATTGAAATGGGGTTTAATCCAAAATATGTGATTCATAATAACCCTGATTATGTGTCGTCATGGCCCAACACGTGGTCGAGTCTCCACTCACTGCCATTCATAAAGAAATACAATTCCAGTGAAACGACAGTATCCGGCACAGGGTGAACTTTAATCACAGATAGAAAAAGAAAGGAAATATAGAGCAGAATAAAAAAAAGCAAAGACATCACACACCATTCGCATGACACGACACGCTTTCAGCAGAGAGAAAATACTTATTGGTGACGATTCTCTTATCAAGGCATCATACCTTGAGAGTGCATGGCGAACTTTTCTACCACCCAGTGATGAATGTGTGTAATAATGTTCTGCCCCACATAGTGACAGTCATGGATGTAAAATGATCTCTTCCACTCTTTCGATTCAGAAATAAACCGTCATATATCATTCCATTTCCACCCGATGCCTGCTTGTCTTCTGTAGTCGTTGTTGTTGCTGTAGTTTTTATCACAATATGCACTAAGTGGCCTAACATCAATCAACTTCAGTTGATGTGTGTTTGTGTTCCTAATATGAACACATTGATCACGACAACATTATCTCCTCTTGATTCTATCGATTAGAATAAATTGTTCGCCATTAATAACTTCATTATAGTTTTTGAGCATTTTCTCTCTATCGTTTTTCTCCGAGTCATTGGGCACGTAAAGATGCATATACACTCATACTCAAGTACAAAGGAAATATACGATTCTTTTTGGTTTTGATAATAAATCTTTCATATAACTGAAAGTCTTGCGTCGAGTTGTTTTTGTTGCAACTATTTCCCAATTTAACTATTATATACCTCTTATTATACCTCTTACTGAGTAGCGAGATACATATTATATATACACTAATAGCCATGATTGTTGTGTGTATGTGTGTATTATGATCACATCTCTATTTATTTCTCTCTATCTTGAAGTTCCTTTTCTTTCTAATATCTTTCCTTGTCTCATTTCTAACTTGGGAATTGTATATTTCCTTTATTTTAGAAATTCTTGGCTTTTAATTTTTGTTTTATAACACGGATACTGTCATAATCCGTAGGGAACAATTATGTTGATGCACTGTTCTGATTAGTAGTCATGTGACTCCCAGAGAAAGTGACAGTTCAAATGTTGTAGGCCTATGGCCATGACGTCATCTTTTCCCGCGAGAGGTTATAAGTCCTTCACACGGATTGAGCTATTGTTGGTAGCAGTTTTCCGCAGGGCTGGAAAGCCCAATGGTTCAGATTATGAAACCATAGGCAAGGGAGTGAAGAGAGGAGAGATAAAATTGTTGTATCTACCCATCATGCCCCTCTCAACTCAGGTGTATAACTGGGTACCTGGCAACGCTTAGGTAATATACAATAATAGCAAGGTCCTCTGGTAAAGCAATGACAACGATGAAGAGGATGCCTTGGATAAAGAAGACCATGATGACGAAAGGAAAAACGAAAAGACATTATTGCAGTAGGCATATAAGGACAGAAGTCTGTATTTTGTTGAAAAGTATATCTGTTTGATATTCTGTCTTTCATTCTCCCTACCTGTGAGTGAACGTTTCTTTGGGCCTACTGTTAAAGAGACAGAAACAAGTGGATAGGGTTCAAAGAGAAAAAATTGATAATTTTTTATCCTCTTTTTCTTCACAGTACACTCTGTGATTTTCTGACGACGACCAGTGAAGGTATGGATGAAGTCACTAGGGAGAGCGACGTCGCCAGCATCATCGACAAGGAGTGGCTTGAGTTCGAGAAGGAAGAGCAAGCCCGAGCAAACATCTCTCGGATACTGGATCATCTCGTCAACGAGAGCCACTATGACAAGAATCTGAGACCGAACATGGGAGGTAGGCCGCCCTCAGTGTCCAATCAGCTTAAAGCGTCTTAACGGTAGCATTTGATCTTGTCAAAAAACATTTGTTCGTTTGTTTTTTTTCATTATCATTTCAAGTGAGCCAGAGGAAGCAGAACTGTAGTTCAATATCAAAGTCAAACCCGTGCTCGATTAAATTCTTAGACACCGCCAAGAATTGAAGAGCAAACATTCTTTCAGCTTCCTCCAATGTCCGAGACCAATGTCCGGTGGCCTCCCCTTTTCACTCCATCTTTCCTCTACCCTCAATCATTATAGTCGGGGTATTGAAACACAAGTCACAGTGTCCGTGAGTCCCCGGCTGCTGGTTTAATCAAGAAAAATTGTGTGTTTGTATGATGCCAAGGGTTTTTTGTTTGTTTGTTTTGTTATGCTTGTTTTGTCTTGTTTTGTTTTGCGGAGTGGATCAAGACACAATCGTGATTCTTAAATACCAGAAAACACATGTTTCATCATTTCGCAAGGTTGCGCAAACACAAAATACACACGCATACACATAAACGAACAATTTCTGGTACCGATCGGGTCATATCGAGACGAGTAAATATGCAGACTCACATGATGAACGATGGAAAGCCACGGAATAAATTACGCCTACAGTTTCTGAGTCATGTTACACATTCCCTGATACTTTCCAACCTAAGGAAAAGGAGAGGAAGAAAGAGAGAGGGAGAGAGACAAAGAGAGAGAGAGAGAGAGAGAGAGAGAGAGAGGGAGAGTGAGGGGGAGAGGGAGGTGACAAAAAGGAGAGATGGAAACGTATCTTGATAACATTTGCAATTTGGCGGCAAAGAATCGTTTCCCACATGGGTTCAGTGCCCTTATAGATTTCCTTGTACTGTACCCTGGCTCGAACAACTGTCGAATAGCGAAATGAAACTTATTCGGACAAAAACATGAATGTTGCCATCGCTGTCCAATCCATGGGAGGAAAAGCTCGAATTTCTTAGGATTTACTTTGCCAACTTGTGGCTGGATTTTATCCCAGCGTCAAACTTTCTTGAAAGACTAGAGTTGGTCAGATGTGTGTATAGGCACTGTGTGCCTTTGGCGTGTACGGTGTCGGATGTCGATCAGGAAATTGCAAGGGGGGTGGCGACGGGTTTGTGCTTGAAATCTACGCTTTAACAATGATATCATAATGCCAAAGAAGTAGATCCGAAATTCCTTTATCAGAGACAGGCTAGTGTCTATGTAATGCCTGATTTTGAATACACCAAACTAAATCATATTGCACGACAAAACGACACGACAACCCAAGTCCAAGTGAAGTTTTATTTTACCGCGGCCAAAGTCAAAATAGAGCGGTATATGGGAACATTCAGACTGAAAAGTTATCTTGAATGATGGTTGCGTAACACCAAGGCCCTGTTGCATAAAAAGATGCTATCAAAGATACGTCAGAAAATCAAACGTATGGTATCAGCCAATCAGAATTGAGTATTCAGAAACTAAAGGTTGATATTCTGACATTAAAAATTATGCATGATCTCAACCTTAACATGCTTTATGCAACAGGGCGCAGATGTCGTGATGAAGTGCTTTTAGTCACAATACTTAATAATAATCATTATTGTACGACCGTGCACTACGATGCTGGAAACAATAAACTACAAGCGATGCAAATTCAACCAAATTGATAGCTGAATTTAAGAACGGCCCAAGTTCAAAGTTAGATATCATCTTTGGAGACCTCTTGCGAATAATGAAAATATAGATAACGATTCAAATGACTGATTTGGATTTCTATTAATACGAATAACAATCCCATGACTTAAAAAAAATAAAGCTAATATAGGTTTTCCCATCCATTTTCGCACTTTTGTATTTCAATTTCAAAGATTTATTATTCAATTTCGTCCCGAGAAGCAGGTGGAACGCAAATCCTAACTTCAATTTCATCAATTGTCATTGTAATTCGTTTTTCGTCAAACATTTTCGAAGACATAGCATTCAGAATCGTCAACTGTCATTCAAATTCGTCCCTCCCGCTGACGGATCGCAGAATGTGAAGATCAAATTCGTCTTTGTTCACACAATTTCATGAATTTTTCATTCAAAGTAGTCTGATATTGTCGATTCTGTATTTTGATGGTTAACCAACTTTAAGCCGACATATTTTTACTTTCTCTCGTAAACTGTATCCATGGTATCGTTACACATTATTCCCTAACCATTTGCTTTAACAATACACACGAAAAACAAGACTGCCAACGAAAATGATTGAAGGATAAACGACAGTCAAAAGTCACAACCCAGGACAGTATGTCAGTGTCACATTTTGAACTTTAACTCGTAATGTTCAAGTTTTCGCATCATAATGCATGAAGCAAAGTTTAAATTTTGTACCCTGGAAAGCAGCAAACATAACTATGTTATCCATTCTTTGACAATTCTACACTTAAATTTTGTCTTTAATCATGTTTGCCTAGAAACCGTTTGTCAGTGTTTTCGTTTGCGAGACGGTATACGTCTGTTTGTATCAGTGTGTACTCGGATTGCTTGTGTGTGTGTCTGTATCTGTGGTTCTGTGTGCGTGTGGGGGGGGGGGGGGGGCACTTGTGTGTATGTTAACTCCTGAATGTAAAATGTGAACGGTTACAGAAAAAAAATACATGAATGACTGGAAAATCACACCGGGTAGAGATATGAGACGAATATGAATGAAAATTTAACGAAAATGATTGACAAAAGACGAAATCGATCCTGCTGTTTTGAGTGCTGCGAGTGAGACTGACGAATTTGAACTGTAAATGACGAAAATATGTATGCCAAATGACTAAACTGAATGGACTTTATTTGAAAATGAACGACGAAAGACGAATTTGAAAGTAAGATTGGCCTACTCCCGACATTCCGCGACGAAATTGAAGTAAAAATTTGTGAAATTGAATGAGAAAAGTTTGAAAATGAATGGGAAAACCCATATTACGATGTTATTTAATTATCATTACTGTTTTTCAATTTCTCGAGATTCTCTGCAGTGGACTTGAGTCTTTCTTAGATTCATGTTTTCAATCACAAACCATGAATACTGACTGAGATCTGCTTACACTTCCATGACTTCTGAAATTGTTAAAACAGCGATGACGATGATAGAAGACTGTGAAACCTTTGTCAATTACCACAAGGTCCAAAGAGTTAGAACCGACATGATAAGAAGTTTGATTTAAGACCATTTTTTCTTTTGAGGAAGTGACCGCATTTTGATTCAGAAAGTTCAAAGTTCAGAATTTATTTGTGTATTGTCACTTCATCGAAATGTATCATATAAAATAAATGCTAGAGAGTGAGTTTAGTTTATCATGACCCCTACATTGTTTGAAAGGGAGGAAGAGAGAGGAATATATATATATATATATACATATATATATAATATATATAATATATAATATATAATATTTAATATTTAATATTTAATATTTAATATTTAATATTTAATATATAATATATAGGAAACTCATGTTCTGTGTGTTATGGGTTAATCATTCGCACAGCAAGTTAAATGACATAGTATACAAATATATCGTAATAGTACGGGGAAACGCTTCCCAGACATACAACTCATGCATCCAAAAGGTTAGATTTCATTTTGTCTTAATTCGATTCGGGTGACTTTAATATCCTTACATATCGGGAAATTATTTTTAAGGGGTAAAAATAGCAAGTAGAAAGGAAATGGAAGCCGCCCGGTTCGGCACTGCTAAGTGGTTTCCAATGTTTTCAAGCTGTTTACTTCAGGTACACGGCCTGACGATCACATGCCCTCTTTATTGATTAACCTTTATTATTCCTAATCCATCTGTCGTTCTCCGAAGAAAATTTAATATTTCATTGAATACTTGAAATGAACACGCGTTTAATTGCAAAAAACATCGATTAAGTCCGAATACCGTAATACTGAACGCGACATACCCCGGGGCGGTCGCCGTTTGAAACTGCAAACAGTATATCGATATGAGGGTACAGTTACTCGCTTATCGTTCTGCTTCGGCTCTTCATGTGTATATTATATATCTGTATGTGTGTGTGTGTGTGTATGTGTGTGTGCTCGTTTATGTGGAAGTTGCCAATTTGACGATCTTTCATAAAGTGGAGCCGTGAGCAAACTTCAAGCCGGCATTCTAATCAATGAATTTCCATTGAACATCAGTTTTGCCGGTCTGTCTGACTGGAAATCCGTAAATATTATATATATATATATATATATATATATATATATATATATATATATATATTTTTTTTTTTTTTTTTTTTTTTTGGGGGGGGGGGGGCTAAAAGACTTTAAATTGCCTATTTACGACCAAAGTAGGTGGAATCAGACTTTAAAAAATTCAAATGGGGCATTCTGACCACCACATCATGAATGCAAGGTTGGCTGACAATCTGAGTGTGTCAATAATGGCCACTAAAGTACACATATATTAAAGCTCACAGGTGTTTGGATGGTAACCAGTAGTACAAATTCAAAGTGAACTTCTTCTTTTTCTCCTCCAAAATACCACTATTAGATGTGTGTATAAATTATCAAACAATATTGTTTATCTCCTATTCTATTATTTTATGGGTAAGTTTTGGTATGAAGTTATTACATTTGTAGAACAAATTGGTAATTGAACACGAACCCCAGTGTAACGATGATTACAATTTCCATTTAAATCATTTTAGATATAAAATAGTCTATGTTAGGTGTCTATGGTGGTAATTTAATAACTGGTAAATCTCTTAACCGGAGAAGAAGTGGGTGAAACTATAAAAGGAATGAGCAATGAGATTTAGAGGTGGAGGAGTAGGCAATTTAAAGGTGATCTCCTCGCAGGAAGGTCTTGCCGAGCCGTCTTTCTTCTTTCTTTTTTTTTTCTTTTTGAGAAAGAGGCAAATTGCTCTGCAAATATAACGGCTGTTTAATCAGCCTACGGCCATGTACAGCGTTGCTCCCTGTTTAGTTCTGAACACACCAGGTGGCACACACTTCACACCGAGTAAACACTATACACCAGTACACACTGATAATCTGACCAATAGTGCTACATGAACGCTGGCCACTCTATATGGAATGCACTGAATTAGCATGTACATTTCATATCTATTTCAAAAGTTATTTCTATTTCTCTCTGTATATATATCTCTCCCTCTAATAAAACTCTCTATATACATGATTATATAATGTATGACTATATGATATATAATTATGATTATATATGTATATATATATGTATATATATATATATATATGTATATATATATATATGTATATGTATATATATATATATAAATATATAGTTGTAAATATTTATGTGTGTGTGTGTGTGTGTGTGTGAACATTAATACTGTTGTCTATGCGCATTTGCTTAATGTATAGAGAAAGGAAGAGAGAGAGGGAAAGAGGAATATATACAATGAAATATTTTTGCCTATGTACGTTTGATATCCTCTCTGCATCTGTTCGAAAAATCTCGAGAACGTCATGATCATTAGAGTTTCAAATCAGATTAGTCATTAACGACCTCTTCTATAGCTCTCATATATCCCTCTGGCGACTGAAACCCACGTGCATTCACGTCTCTCAAACATTTGCTTACTGTATGTAAAAGAGAAAAAAACCGAAGACAGATAAACCCATGACTTCAACAAGGACAATTCTTCATCATCCAAGTGATACTTGACAGATAATAATGCCAGAAGTTGGTGCAGCTATATTTGCTCTCGCAAGTTTATGCTCTGTTTCTATTAATGGAGGTTATCAGTGAACATATCTGTGGTGGTTCTAAGTCTGAAATTACGTTTAGCCGCTTCAGATTGAGCAAACTATGTTCATAACAATTAACATAGCTAGCCCCCGGCAGAACGACTGCCTTTAATACTGTTCAAATCTCGAATCGTGCTTCAGCGCTGCAGGAAATGCGATCAGGTACTTTTTACAGCGCAGCAACAACTCATTTTAATGATGACATCAAGACAGAACCTGACAGCATGCAATGAAGGGGGAAAATGTTTGACACATGGCTGTCTATGGTGGATTGATTATACAGTCACTGAAGACTAAACAGCCCCCGCACATAACCACATTAGGAGCAATACGTCAACGTTCCCTCGTTTGACAAGTTAAATATCAAGGAAATGAGAAGAAGGATTGAGAAAGAATATTTCTTGTATTCTCCATCTTGGATACTTTTAAGATTCTTGTGAGAGATAAGCAAATTAGAATGAACAGAATTAAAGATGAAAATAAAGGCAGCTCCCGAAAGAACAATATACCAGAATGAAATAATTACTTCTATGGTGACGGCAAGATACAAATGTAATCAGATTTTGTGACCAAAATCAGAGCTATCATAATAAGATCTGACCAATGTTGGCTAAAATTTGCTCTTGCTTTCCTTATATCATATTGTCTGTCATCTACTATCATTACCTACTAAAGAAACTACAGCATTCCATCATTCTTTTGACTTTACATCCCTATATCCTTATTTCCAAGACCTTGCGTATTACCTAACATCAACGTCACAGCCAAACGGGATGATCCATACTTGTTTTTGCAACGTTTCTTTTTACCAATAATACTCCCCAGCGCAGAGACCGTGTTTTTCCGCCATATCTCATCGTAGCAGCTAAGAAAAGGGGGGAAAACGGAGTTGGGGGCGGAGAAGCACACTCTTGTCCCAATTCCTTGAACTTGTCTCAGCTTGTGATATCAGGACACTGATTATTGATCATCGGAAAGTTCACGGCAAGAAGAGGAAACAGAGAAGGTAGCGATCACATTGTCGCTCTGAGTGTTTATTGTTTGCGTGGGGTAAATATCACTAATGTGATTGCCCGTGTCAACGGTTACAAGGAGAGAAATGTCAGTTGATTCAAATTTCTGCCAGCGGTCGCTGTCTGAAACTGATGAGGCTGTCTGAAATGTGTGAGAACGGAATGTGGAATGATGGAAAAAGAGCGCGAGAGAGTAAGAAAGAGTTCACTTAGAGAGAAATACACGTACAGACAGACGATTCGATGGAGCGTGCAAAGGATTCTGACAGTTTATAATGATAACACAATACCAAGAAAAATTTTGAAAAAAAAAATACCGTAAAGCAGATTTCTGAATATTGACACCTTGATCCGTTTATGATCAATCTTCCATGTGCGACGTTCCAAAGCATAGACTTCTTGTCCGCCACCAAGACAGTGATTGTTGATTTTTGGTCTGTTTGTCAAACTCTAAAAATGCATTAGAGTTAAAAGGTCGTGATAAAAAGATGGTTGACTTCATTTGATCGTACGTCAAAAAAAAAAAAACAAAAACGATTGAAAGCAAGTGTATAATTAAGAATTTAATTGTTTTGTGATATATTCATATTGTACAGAGATTTTCTTTCTCTATAAATTGCGCGGGTACAATGACATCACTCCCGCCCCCGTCTAACCTATATAGACAGTGTAAATGGCAGATACTATAGAACATGTTTATCTCACAAATGACATAGTACGAACCATTTTTAGCTGATGTCAAACGAAGTCACGCCCAAACTCTTCGTCGGAACTTATACAGTAGCTTTGTTGAATCTCCATTGCAGTTCAGTCATGTCTGCATTGATTGCATAAAAGACATTAAAAATACAATCTAGAATGGATCTAGCATTTCAGGCCTAAGAAAGAAATGAAAGAGGATAAAAACAACATTTTTTTTTTTTGTATCCGAATAATGCAACGCCGTCAGAATGGCTAATAATAAAGAGTATAAGCTCCAGAAGAAAATTCTTAGTCCTATGTTGCGGGGGTGGGGCGGGTCCATGCATAACTTAGATCTACAACATAGATGACGATTCAATATGATGTGTCTTACTATATACCTACAGCTAATTGGTGCTTAATTTAGGAAAAGAAAAATAACTAGAAAAGGGAAAGAAGAGAGAGAGAGAGAGAGAACGTCTGAGAAGAGAGAGAAAGAAAGATAGAGTAAAAGATGGAGTTGAACAAGGGAGAATTCAAGAGACTGATTGGAGAAAAGGAAGAAAAGAGAACATTGAGTAAGATTAGATAGGGGTATTATTAACAAAAATAAGCTGCACGTCAACATTAGCTTCACCTACCGAACTGACAGCGGTCACATTTCGGCAAGCCGAGGATATCTTGAATTATTCAAATATTCTCGCCACACATCCTCTTATGGCGAATGGAATATAAGCTTACGATTTATCCAATACAGTAAGTTAGCCGCAGCCACACATCGCGTGTGAATGCTCGCAGAATGCACAATGATGGTCGTCCAACTCACCTCTTTATTTTCTGCTGTCAGAATGTTTAAAAATGTTATACCACACTTAGGGTGCAGGTCTCCCCCGAGAAGGACACTTATTTCTTGGCTGTACTTTGCTATAAAATTTCCTGAAGACGTACAGTGTTTGTCATTAAGGCAGGAAATCAGCAAATGGATGGAGCAAAAAATATATTATGCTTGAATATGATCCAGGAAGTAGTATCCATACGTGGCTGTCCATATCTCTTTCGGCAATATATAGTGACTCTCCTCTTTTTCTCTCTGTCTCTCTATATTCCTTTCTCTTCTTCCCCCATTCTCTCTCTCCCGTATATAAAAAAGATACATTTGTCGTCAAAACGGTATGATTGGTAAAGATTGATCAAATTGATAAAAAGAGATGCATCAGAAAACAGACATACACAGACACACGCAAAGAAACGCAAAGACAGACAGACAGACAGAAACAGAGCACCGAGAAGAAATAGATAAAGCTTGATTCTCGCGGTGCCGACGGCAACAACTAAAGCAAGCATGGCGTTTCGCCAGACACGTTGAGTAAAGATCCATTCTCTTGTGCAAATCATCATTACCAGAGTTATGTTTCGGTACATTAAACTGCGACCTTCTGCTCCAAATTACATGTAGGTGGATATATCTGTTGATCAAATGAAAGCATACAACAAATTTTGTCTGTTTTTTTTTTTTTTTTAGGAAAATCCTGTCATGTGAATTCCGTTTCAAATTCATGAATAATTTGTAATAATCTATTTACGGTTACGCATGAACATGTGTGCACTGTAATGTACATGACATGTATATATTGTTGGAGTTTGTATGTTAGGAATGAAACAATATTTCCACAATGTCTGCGGCGGAGGTTTGAAAAAAGGTGAAGAAATATAATCATATTTGATGCAAGCCCATATACAGTTTGAACTGAAACTTCTACCATATGACACACACTATATCCTGATTTGCATGAAAGGAGTAAGCAAAAAAAATCAAACATTTTCTCTGAACCTGGACATTTATATTAGTTTTACAACGTGGAATAGTTCAAACTCAAATTTGTTATCACTTCCATATCGGAAATTTGAACAGAAAGATTGTATGCGATGTATTTTTCTTAAAGAGAAATACAGCTATTTTATCCCTAACACTTTGGGAATAAATCTAACTAACAATACTCTTTATTTAAAAAAACCCCCCACAAAAACATGACATTACTGTGAATACGAACTGAGGCGAAAACGTGTGTGCATTTCTCAGTGTGGTAGGTTTGCAGGTGAATAGAGGGGCACAGTTTAAAATAAGGCGTAATGTTTAACAAACGAGGTTACTTCGGCTAACATTCGTTCGACAGCGACAAATCTATGCGTCGTCATGTATCCCAAAATGTAAACATGTTTGCTTTTACATTTACCAATCTGAAAAGGTTGTGTGCTCTCTCGAAAATGACTTGCGAGCTCCCATCACGTGGATGACAACAATGGGAACGAAGTCGATTGCATCACACAGGCAATTAATGGTTCTATGATACTGTAGGCAGTGTGCACTGTGCTATCTACGTTAGATATGAACCTCCTGTATGACTTGATTTTGTTAGATCAAGTTACAAAATACACCGGGTCTCCGTTTGATATGTTTTGCCATTTATTTAGTAGCTTTATTTGTTGGTGTGTTCATTGCATTGCTCTGACTTTTCTGTCAAAACTGAACTTCAGATACCCTCAGGTTATTTTGACGGACAGAAAGTTTAACGCTCCAATGTGCTACAAGCAGTGTTTGTGTTTACATTTCTGATTTTTTTTTCTGATATTCTGCTTTAACCTCATCATTTGAATACCTCCTCTCTACCCTTCTTTCCTCACTCTTTCCATATTTCTGTATATCTCTTCTTCTCTCTAAATATGTTAATATTCATAAGGCGCGGTCAGACTGGCAAAAGATCGAGAAGTTTAAGATCGCGAAGTTTGGGCCTACGCGCGCAAGCAAGAGTGCGCCGACCGATGGCTAGTGATTGTGACGTAACAATGTGCATCTGCACATGACAATGACCTCGCGCTTCGGAGGCACCGCCCACAAACAGATCGAGAAGTTTCGCGGGAAGTTTCGCAGGAAGTTTGCGGTCACACTGGCAAAACTTCGAGATGTTAAAGATCGCGATCTTAAACTTCTCGATCTTTTGCCAGTCTGACCGCGCCTTATATACTGTATTTTCACCCCTTCTGTCTTTATATTTTTCTCTCTGTTTTTTTTTTCTAGTGATATCTTATTTTGCTTATTTTTTCTGTCGAAGGTTACAGTGTTGAGATTATTCGTCCAAACTCTCTCTCTCTCTCTATGTATGTATCTATCTATCTTTCATCTCTATCTTCTTCTCGCCCTCTCTCTCTCTCTCTCTCTCTCTATGTTTCTATCTATCTATCTCTCATATCTCTCTCTCTCTCTCATTTTATTTATCTATCTTTCTTCACAGATTTCTCATTCTGATATTGATGCATCTTGATAACTTGCACTCTTGCAACTTACACTTTTTACAAGTATTATGCGGGTAGCATTGTCACTTTCGTCCTTGATGAAAAAAAAAAATGCAAGGAGAAAGAAAAGTCTGTGGGTTGCATGCAAAGAGACTTGCCAAGTTCTTTGCCACCTCACTGCGACGCGACCTCGGCGGCAGTTGGCATGCAGCTCTGCTCAACATGATACATTCGTTTCCCCCCGCGGCTTTCCGAGGGTGTTTTAGAGGAGGTCCGGTGGGACCTATTTGTTAGCAATTTGCCGGGGAATCGCCCGAATACGTCGGATCATCGTGGGATGCATTTTTATCTGCCACTAGCGATGTTCTGCAATGATGGCCCTATCACAGTTACCCGATACGACAACGCGAAGAGAGGCGAGGCTTTGGTAACAGACCTATTCCGTCTCTGACAGATCGGGAAAATTGGACCTGACACCTAGTTTCCGAAGTATGTCGGAATGAGAATTTGAGAGCAGCTCCGATCGCCCAATCCCAGCCGTGCCTCATGGAGCAAGGAAAGGGGAGGGGGAGAGGACAACAAAGATGGAAAGAGAACCATGGACGGAAAGAGAGAGGAAAGAGTCAGAAAGGGAGGGAGAATAAGTATGAGGTCATCCCGTTTCTCTCTCCGACAAACTGACTCTCACTCTCGTACACTCCCTTGCCCATACATTTTCTCCATTGTGGGTGATATCCGCGCTGTAAAGTGCGAAGGCCCGCTCCGATTTCTTCTCCTTTTTTTTTCTTTTTTTTTTTTTGGCAGCAGTAAAGGGCGTCGAGAGGACATTAGGAATAGTTTGAGTCAAAGATGGGTTGTTTTCAGACAGGCACCTGTCCCCGCGTATCGTTTCGCAGTCGTATTCATTAGATTGGAATCGCCGCCCGTCACCGTTCGCATCCCACCCTCTGCCGACAGAGTCACAGGCAACGAACATCGCGAGGCAAAGATGGCGACTCTTAAACATGGAAGCATGCGCGTCGTGAGCGTGCGCGAGCACACGCACGCGTATGTGTATGTTATCATTTCTCTGCTTTGTAGTTAAATCATAACAACTGTATCGTTTGTCAATTTTAGATAATTACCAATTATGAATTTATTAAAGTAGTTATCGTTAGAATTATTTAATTCCGCCCCTGAGATTGTGAGGTGGTGTCACGGTTGCGTAATGAATGTTGTAAAATAGAAGTAGATATCGGCCAATTCATGAAATTTATTGAACCAACTTGCGTGTCGATATTAAGTAGGTACGGTTTCCTTCAAGTATCGTCGAATAATATTAATTGTTAACGTTTTAACATATACACATAATGTTTCTGAATGGAATGGAATTGAATAAACTTGACCATAAAATAAAAAGTCTTGTGATTTCTATTCTTTCACAAAGTATTCATTTATATGCGTTCTAATATTCCACCAACATACAAAGAACTCATGTGCTCCCAAGAGATATAAGAGTGACATTCCTAGTATGTTAATGACCCCGCCCCCATCTCCCCTTTGACTCCAGTCACTGCCAGTAGTATACAATATGACGTCACTCGGTGCAAAGCAGGAGGCGCGTGAGATGCAGAGTGGTATACGTTGGTAGACATGCAGGAGTCATTAGCGTACGGCTGTCCCGTAAAGTGGTGCGTGATTTGGTCCATTCTAAAGCATCAGCTGCCAGCTAGCACCACCATCCGCCACCAATAGGACTCATCTCATACAGCAGGTGGAAAGCCGTGCTTTAAAAAGAAAAACACCAACAACAAAAGCAAAAAACAAACAAACAATAAACCAATGTACATTGTACTCTGCTAGCGTAGTGATAGCGGTGTATTTCCTTTCTGTTCTTATGGTATCCCCCCCCCCCAAAAAAAAAAAAAAAAGTGAGAAGAAAGCAAGGGATTTTAAGCTGAACAGGGGATAGAGGTTTGTATATTAAATGTTTGATTACATTCATATATCTTTACACAAAACTTACTTGATATGGACTTCCCAACTAAACCCTAAATCTTCAACATTTCATCTTGTTACAAAGCATGGGGGCCTGTCCCTTCGACTTTGAATAACAGTTGAATTCTAAATTCAGCTTTGTTTCTTATCATCCTAGAGAACACGAACTAAACACACAAAGTATGGAGACACAGGTAGAATCATCTGTATGTTAAAAACAAAACGCATTATAAATAATCTAATGAATTAGATTTCATTCAATTCCTGATGTCAGGAAATTTAAATAAATCATGTCTGTGGGCTTGAAGAAAATAGAACTATAAAAAGACTCTCTGAAAGCAAACATTTATGAAATTTAAATCCGTAGGATGATATTTCATCACAATAAAATGGAAAATCCAGCGTTTAAACTCCCCATACATCACACTTTGCATGCATTGACATTTATTCACTCAAGGGTAAATTGAGAGCAACAAAAACTATGCATATAATACTCAAATATCAGAGACGTTAACCTTTCAGGAGTAAATCAGAAGGGTAATCCGCGTTTAGCCGATCAAATGTCTGTAGCAAGGTTTACATCTTTCAACTCGGGAATCTATTTCACTTATTTCATATGACTTCCTTATTACCACTGGTACATTCAATAGCTAAATATTGCAGCTTAAAGGTTCTGTTTATCTTTGGGAGCATTAATTGTAAAAATGTTGAAGACATCACATATGATGCATATGCGTAGATCAGTTGTATCACAAGACATCCTACCATATAAAAAAATTTTTGCAATAAATCCTAAAATATAAGAAGATATCACTGTTTTTCTCAATTAACCATAACTGTAGACGATTTAGTCTGGAAACATTTTTATTTAAATTATTGTTCACATTTTGTATATTTAACAATACTTAACATCAATTATACCGATTCAAATTTTTACATTGGTCGTTTCTATTCCTAAGTCACATTTTAGAACTATTTTGAAGCACGAATGCTGGGTTTTTGTTTCATCTGCAAATGGTAAATTATGCCTTTAATGTCCGGCCGCATTTGGCTTTGCTCCGCTGACCGGTTCTCTTAGTACATGTAGTGTATGCGGCGAGACGGGACTAGCTCTGATGGACGTCAGTTTTGCAAGAGGCTTGATGTTTCTGAAAAGGCAAACTAGCTTTCTATCTTGACTGACATCAGTTAGATTAAAGCCACTTGAGCAAGAGTAGATGGAGGTTGGAATCTTGTCAGATTGTGGCTGTAGTTCATTCACGGTGTTGGCTAGTCGTGTTAGGGTGCAACACCGGACATCACAAGCGAGTTCAGCAATTCTAGTTTTCAATTGCTGGCAATATGCCGACAGAGACAGTCCATCCTTGTTGTGAATGAAGCCTTGACTATGACGAAAGCAAGTAGAGTTTGTGCTGAGGACAGAGAAAATTAGGAATCCACAATCCACAAGCAATAGGATTCATACTTGTATATTGGGCATTACATTACTATTTTCGGGGATTTGTAAAACTTTTTACGAAGGGGGAGAGGGTATACGTTGATTTTTTTATGCTGACATATACATTTGAAAAATGCTACGTTAGTTTGTCCGCTGGAAAAAAAGCAAACTTATTCTCGATGAGATATCCTCTCCAGCGTGTTATTCAAAATATTAATAAATCCGATGATCACATAAAATCAGCCCTGTGCCGAGCATCAATCTGTCTTACTTAAATTCTTTCAGATTACACTGCTGAAAAATCCCCATGAACTAGGGGCACCTTGAGGACACGGTATCTCCACTTGGCCTTGCCATGAAATGAAGAAGAAAGCATATCCAGAAATCACGACAACCTCGTGGGAAATTAGGCGTGATGGGATCGGTATTAATATCATTGAAAGACTGATGGTTTCACTGGACTGATTTCCGCTTAATAAAGCTTCGTGTACACCGCAAGCTACTTTTCCCAAAGTTGTATTCCGCCTCCATATTGTGTTTGCGGTTTTTCTCTTTTTTTTTTCTTCCCTCGCGTGTAATGCCGTCCACTCTCCCGCTGCTGTCAATTTTGAGCCTCCAATCTACGTAATTATTCGAAAAATGGTGGCACGAATGAAGCCAAACCTTGTAACCACTCGACGACTCGGATAAATGCTTGACCTCCTCAAGTGTGTTTTATGCAGCCCATATCGGTACTGCCTTGGAGGCGTCTCGACACAGTATATCTCAATTTCTCGCCTCGCGATCACTTGAGAAGAAAGAGAGAGAAGATCGAGCGTAAACAGGATCGTTATGTTCTCAAAATCTCCCTCCCCTCTCTTTCTCTCACACCCACCGCTTCCTCTAATTCCTGTTCTTCTCTCCCTATGTTCTCTCACTCTCTCGTTAAGTATAACACTCACACGCATATGGTATATTACATAAATTATATCAGACATTTTGCATTGTAAATACATAGTACAGTATATAATAGCTATGGCGAGACAGAGACACATTAGGGGTGGTTGATGATAAGGGTTGATATATAAAGTGTAGGACTATAGATATGAAGCTTTTGAAACAGGTGTGTGTGTGTGTGTGTGTGTGTGTGTGTGTGTGTTTTAACAAATTTATGAAGTCACGATAATAATGTAACACCCTTTTTAACCTGTCGTCTTTAGTTCCTCGTTCACCAACTTTATGTACATCTCTCTCTCTCTCTCTCTCTCTATGTATATATATATATATATATATATATTTGTCTGTTATCAGCAGTGTAGTACTGTCTATGGTCAAAGAAGCAATTAGAAAATTAATACATTTAATAGAGTACTGGATCATTTGTAAGGAAAAATTAGAGTCGCAGTGTTATATTATCATTGATAGATTTATTGACACCGTTAGTATAATTCGTACGGCTCTAAAGCAAAAATAAATCTCAGAGTATTAAGAAAAACCAGCTTTTTATCTGAAAGCATTCTTTTTTTATTCCTTTGCAGAAAAAAATACAAATACAAAAGGTTCATTGCATGCTTGTCTTTTATTTCTCTTAAGTTTAAGATTTTTTGTTTGTGAGACAATTTTTTTTTTCACAATGTTCACTTGTCATGCTTATGTACATACAAAGCTTATAGCGTAGAAGATGCATGGCAAAATGAAATATATAAACTAAAGATATAACTTGTGCAAATGATGTCCTTGTTTGTTTGTCTCTCTGTTTGTCTGTCTTTATGTCTGTTTTTCCAGATTTTTTTTTTTATTTGGTCCTTTTTCTCCGTACTCTAATCCTGCAATACAAGTTATCATCAGTCACGCACATCCAACGATGCGGGAGCGAATCCTCGACGAGTGCACTACTCGAATTCCTAATTGGAAACTGATCACGCTTGTAATCTCTTCCAGCGGCTAGATCAAATCCCTTTCTCTCCTTTCGGTTCGATTTCGAACCCGTTCGGCTTTCTACCCAACATTTAGTTACCTGTAAGATTTCTCGGTACTTTGCCTTTCTTGATGGTTAAAAAATTATTATCCTTTCAGTCACAAGTAATCACAAGACAGTTTTTTTTTTTTTCAATAACTTGATAATCATGTGGAACTGCATATGCTTAAACATGATTTTATTTCTTTTTGTTTTGCTTTGTTTTGTTTGCACAATGGCGAACTCGAATACGACGACGGTTTCCGAATGTGAAATTCCTGGAGCGAATTTTTACTTCCGAGGGTGGTTCTTGACGTCAATGAGGTCAAAAGTTTAAAAGGTCAATGACCAGCATAACCAGTATTCAAGGAGAGATCCCCAGAGCTATCCGCGTAAAACTAAGTTCGTCACCATGAAGGGCTTTAAGACGTTCGCTACAAGAATCTGAAATATAGACTGCGCACAGAATCAACCTGCTCCCAATAGGCGGTATACAGAAGCTTGCTGAGTCCACTTGTGGACCAACGTCCGAGTCTGCTATTATGTATTTTTCTCTCTATTTTAGGTCACTAAAACACGGATGTTGAACGTCGTATTGCTGCGTCTCTTATACATCTATTTTACTTTTCAATAAATTTGTTGCTATGTGTACGTTCCGTCTGTCTGTTTTTTTCTTTCCTAAACACATGAATCACCAAACACACACCCACACCCACACCCAACCAAAGCACACCTATACCTAATATTTGTTCTCTATTCAACCGTTACAGCCAAGTGCCTTAACGCCGTGCAAAACATCTTTGCTTTAATCTCTGTCGCTGATATCGAAGTAAGAGTAGAATTAATTGAACGAAACATAAGGAGAGAATTTGGTTTTCTTCGACCAATGAGACTTGATAAGTTAATCTTGTATCAGTGCCTGCCTTATGGTACTTTACACTGTTAATGTAAGGAGCCTACGATTAATGATTATGTTCTCCAATGTCGTTCACCAACACAAGAGAACAAAAAAAAATGTTTTTTTTTTTGTTTAAGTGCTTGAAAGAGATCATCAACCTTACAAGCGACGAAATCTACTGACTTCCAAATTTTGGAGAGAAGTCTGCTCTTCTTTGTTTATTTTTGTTTGTTTCTTATGTTTATTTGTTTTGATCCTATTTTCTCCTTCTGATCACATGCGAAGTTTCTTCGGATAGACAGGACTGTGATTGAAATATCACGCCTTTTCTCTTTTCTTGTCAGAAGGAATCGCTCGAGCTGCCTCATGCCCGCGGTGAGCGCAAAATTCAATAATTCACTTTCGCGCCTGTCGCTAACAATATCGTCTGCAGTACGTTATCTTCCAGCCATGATTAAGCGAGGTACTCGACTGGAGGTATCTCCGACTTTTCCCCTGTGTTGCCGCGGTAGATTAGAGATCATTAAGCAAGTAACATATTAACGCCTTCCCAAATTCATGTATTCTTTTTATGGTATATGGTTTTATCACCCCTCCCACTCACTCACGCTCCCTACTCCCTCTGATGTTTGCTCCGGGGCCCGGCGTTCTCTTTGTCAAAATAGACTAGAAGGCGTGACATATAAAACTAGTACCCATCAACCTGATTTTTCTCCCCAGTTTACTCCGTGTCCTTCTTTGTTATGACCGCCAATCTCTAACCTTTTCAAAAGAAAGTTTATTGACCCAAGTACTTCGGAGAGGATGTACCCTAGTTTTCTTATTTAGTTCTTGCTTTAGTTAAAGATTAAGGTAATGAATGGATAAAGAGAAGAAGATTTAAACGGCTCAATTTTTCTTTTCCCGTATCCGAGCTGAGAAGGGGGTAAGGAATGGTGTTCTGAGGTAACGTAATCATACGTTGTTTACAACATCGTTTTATGACAGTTCAGAAGGACACCTTACGGTGCACACAATCTGCAAACATTAGTGATCAAATGTGGCTTAAGTCCCTTCGTATTGTTTACTATATCTCATTTAAACCACCTGTGCCCAGATTCCTTTCACGTTTGTAACTTTATACTCTGTCTTCAGGCAGAGAAAAAAATCACTCTTTCTACTCTTCGAAAACAGGATTAATTTCGCGTATTTACGTTTTATCCGTGTAACGTTAAGTGGTGCCCAGAATTGTATTTTGAAGGCTGCAACTGAGGCCAATATACGAGTGTTCCCTTTCTTCTAAAAATTTCAGAAAGTTTAATAACATGATGGGTCTCTGCAGTCGTTTACACCGGTCTAAAGTATTCCAACGTACATGTAACAATATGTAGCAATATCAATACGTATCAATCAACTGCTTTTTTGAACAAACACTGCAGTAAGGAAAGGTACAGGAAATTTAGTTTAAGGTTTCAATTTAAGACAGATGTCTGCAAGAGTTGCATACAACTGCATATCATAGGATACAGAGGTATGATCGGTATATTGGCAAAAAAAAAAACCACAAGAAGAGAAGGCATGCTTTCATGCGTTCACAGTTCACTGCGTTCCCATAATCTAACCTTGAGTAGTTTCTGGACTTTTGAACCATACGCTTTCTATATTATTCTTACATGTACTTTCACTCGCGTCATAAGTTCATGCAATGTCATTGCCTTTTTTTTTTAAGGTAACCAGCGTACACGCTTGGTGCTGGAAAAAAAAAAGAAACCAATATGTTGCGAAAAAAAAAAGTTCCTTGGTGATTTTCTTTTTTTTTCTTTTTTTATACAAAAGTACCTTTTCAAGTCTGCAAAGCAATGACTATTCCGCGAATGTTCCTTTAAAAAAGAGAGAAAAAAGCACTATTTGCGTATTTCGAGGAAATGAACCTCGTGCTTTACAGTGAAAGCATGTTATACGTACAGGGTATAGTGTATTTATTTTGTCGATCAAAACTCCTTAGTCACACGTCGCATCTCTGTGTTTATGAAACGTAATGAGTTGTCATCATACGGAAGGCATGAGGCCGTCAAAGGTCGCCATAGAGATTTTGTAACGCACGCTCACGTGAGTACGTTGCGCAAGTGAAACGAATTGGTTCGTGAAAACAAGTTACCGAATCCACATAAGCACACCTCCGTCTCTTGACAACATAACCAACTCAGCCGACAATGCAGAATGTGAACATTGTAATGATTTTTCCAAGACAGTATTCGATACTCATTAACTCTCGCATGTCCAGCTCTTTACTCATATTTTGCCTGAACTTGGGGACATGGGAAAAAACGAATGCCTGCTTAGATTCGTTAAAACACATCTATGCTTAAGTCAGTGCGGAGACTCGTATACAATTCAAAGTAAGACTTTACAAACACAGACGCCGGCAACTTTTGTCCTGGACAGACAACTTCCCTTTGCCGCCTAAAGCATATAACCACTCTTCAATGTATATTATAACACGAACAAACGTCGGTGTGTGTATCATTAGTGACACTGTATACGGAGAGGTTGCCTGTCCCGCATAAGTTCTCTACTGTCTTATTTCCTTTGCTTTCAAATACGATAAAGATATGCATTTATCCAATTTGATTCATACTTTCGCCTTTCTTCTTGATCCAGGAGACCCGGTTCTCGTGAAGGCCGACATATTCGTTCTCAGTATCGGGCCCGTTATCGAAATTGACATGGTGAGTTATGGAACACTTAGGAGATCGCCGACCCTCACGTCTTCTCATCGTCAAAGAAAAGGATAACAAGAAGGAAAACAGTATTTTATCAACCGCCCCCTCCTCCTTTTTTTTTTTCTGTTTTTTTTTGAAAATGCCACCAGCAGAAATAAGATATCTATGAATAGACAAGAGAGGAAAAAGTAATACGCTTCCGTAAAACCTCATTTTAAGGTTTTGGGTTAGATGGCATGATGTTTGACATGTTACGTCGAAACGTGTTATATTACCGTGCTATTCAAAACCTAAATGTTTCGTTATGGTGCCGTAGGGGGTAATATCAACGCGTCTCTTTGAAACGTCTCTCTTGCACAAAATGTCTTCGCTTTTCGTGGTCTACAGGACTTAGAGGGTGAAAGCAGACACGATGTTATTGTTCCTCCCTTTCCGTTCTAATGACTAGAAGTTTTCATGCTTGACAAAATGCTACCAATGTCTGCAAAGAGAATCGGCATTGACAGTTGACGCGTGTTATTGCATTTGAAGTCAAACTTTGAGCAAAGTGCTCGCAATCCCAAATAAGCCACACATGGCCATCTATAATTCCGTAGGAGTGTTATTTCAAAAAATCTAGCATGATTCATCTGTTTCACGGCCTTTGTTAACATCACTTTTTTTTTAACCAAAAGATTAGTCACGGCTGAGGTAAAGAGAGAGAGAGAGAGGGGGGGGGGGGGGTGGGAGGCAGAGAGAGGGGGGAGGGGATAGTTTGGTAAAGCGTAGCCGAAATACGTTTTCCCAATGTGTTAGATCCAGTATCCATGGTTACCCGACCCCTGTTGACTTTTCTCCTGTTTTGTAGCATCATTGAATCTCACTGTCCTCTCGGAGTGTTGTGCAAGCAAGCTTTGCCAATAAAACAACAACCTTCAAACTGTGTATTCATGTTACCTGTTTGCTAGAAAGTAGTATACCACGTAAGCAATTAATTTTCCGAGATCCACATGTTTTGTGTACCCATTTACAGTTGTCCGCCCCGTCAAGAATTTTTAGAGTTGACGAAGATAATGTCAATGTATTTTTTTCTTTTACTGTAAAAGTGTTTTTGCATTACAATCTTTTGCCTTTCAGGGGATTTATTTTCAATTCCATAATTGTCCATTAGAAATGAGTAGGGTTAAAATTTGTGGGGAAAGTAGATTGCTTTAATAAAATAAATTCTTGACAGAATCTTTCTACAACCTACCAGACTTTGCATTTACAAAGAGCAGACAGAATATCATTGTAGAGAAATGTCTAGCAATGGCTATTGTAAGTCACAGGACTATACTGATTTATAATGGCTGCTAATTCATTTCAATTTCAATGGTTCATGGTAAATTCGCTGCCATATTTGTGTGTTTTTTATGTTTTATGCTGAAAGTATAAAGTGTTCGTTTGGGTTGTCTAATTCATGAAGCTGAAATAGGTCAATAGGCATCTAGTTTCCCTATCAAAATGACTAGATGTCGATATACTCAGTATTTAGAAAGTCATAATGTAACACGCTGCCAAAACCGCAATTACAGACACTATTGTTTTGTTGTTGTTGTTGTTGTTGTTGTTGTTGTTGTTGTTGTCGTTGTTGTTGTTGTCTTCTCTTCGAATTAATCTGCGTTCTACGGGTGCTCATGAAAAGAGATGTTAATGCATCTATTAAGAGTCCGCACTCGACCCAGTCAGAAAGACAGTTTGACTACTTAATACCATCTCATGCCGAACCTCAACAGCTCTATTGGTCTGTGCAGATGTACCATTTGGCAAGCATTAGGCCACGTGACAGATCTGAATTCTGGAGTATCATGTGATGTGTTTGCCTCGCTCTGATTTCAGGCCATAAGAACCCTCATCAATCTCATTGGTGAATGTCTTGCAGCGAGAGATCTCTCCCTGGGTAAAATAGGAACAAGCTGATCTTGACCGACATATTATATTACTGGCAGAAAATGAAATTTTCACTTGTTTATCCTTCATACGTGATCACCCTCGTATTTTGCTGGTTGATGGGTAAAACTTTGCTGTTCGGCATGTCAAGAATATTTTCTTTTGAAAAATCTAAACTTTATATTCATTAAAACTGTATGTTCGTTGCTTCTCCGTCATTGTGATGATGTGGTCACTAGCATGAGAAAGATATATTCCAACAGGTTAGTGCAATCCAGTCTGAAATATGAAATTTGGTATAATATGATGTAAGCTGACTTAATATGATACAACTAAAACATGATGTACTATGAAATGATGAGAGCGACATGACATTTGCTAAATTGCCTCGGTCTAATTTTCTCCATGGACTAAGGGTTATAGTTAGAATTTTGATAGAGCTTTAGGTTTAGTTTGAAGTGAGGATTAGGGTTAGGATAATGTTTGTGGGTAGAAATTCCGTTTGGCTTAGCGTGCAGATATTTCATGGGAGCAATTGAGGAGTAAATGTTATGGAACCTGCTACAAGAATGAGAAAATAACACATGACGTTATACAGCAGATTTCTTAACTAAGCGGGGTGCAGGGATGGTTCAAAACCTTGGTCTCTTTTCAAATTTAGCCTAAATCGTGCCATCGAGTGATGGCCGTTGGAGGAGATCTAGAGGGATGGGAATAATAGATTGGGTAGAGAGAGACAGATAATAAAACAGGGCTGACAGATATATAGGCGAGAGAAAGAAAGAAGACAGAGGAGGAACAGGGAAGAAAAGAATGACATTAAGATGAAAAGAGGAAGATCGAAGAAAATGAATAAGAAGAAGAAGAAGAAGATGAGGAAAAAGGCAAAGAAGGGTAAACGAAGGAGATAGAGATGAGAAAGAGGCATTGAGACACGGTAGCTAACAGACAGCTCGAAATTGAGATATATTAGAGGTATTCTGATAACAATATCATGCCAAAATCCTGATATTTCCCTCAGAGCCTTGGGCATCGGTCATGCTCTAGCGTGTTTCATTATTACACACCCGTGCACACGAGCGGGAAAATGACCGAAGGGCAATTCGACCGTTGACCGTTGGGCTATGCATCAAGGCAAGTCTCTGCAGTACTGTTGCCTCGCGCTGGCAACGTCGACAACCCGTGATTTTCATCACCCTGACTAAATATAACTGTGTTTACAACCCAGGGAGATGATAGTCTCTGCTCATTAGGGAGGAAAAAATGAAAGATGGAGGGAGATGGGAAATAGACAGGAAATGCTTCAGACATAAAAGTCTTTCTTTGATTGGGACGTTTGATTCTGCTGCCCATCACTGTTGTGCGTACTTCGTTTCTCGAGAGAAAAGGCATGATAAGAAAGATCAGTATAAAGTGTAACTAGTTCCTGTGGAAAATTATTGTGTATAGAGATTCAAGTCAGGGAAAGCCTCCCGAGCCGTCACTTTAATGAATAACCTACAATGAAAATGTCTTTTGGGAGATGTCTTCGCTCACTGAGGTGCAATCGCCCGCAATTCCCTTATAATTTCCCAAGATGGTGTCTAGATAGCAAATAGTAGACAGTCGATGAAGTAGACAGAAGATGAAACTTTTTGACTTCATGAATTTGACTTTCTATCCAGTGCTTTTTGAAGGGGTTTGAAAAAAACGAATGTTTAAAACATTTAATTCAATCAAAGGACATCTGGTAAGGATGGACATGAACTTCATATTGACATTCTCAAGGAGACATGAGGTATTCTAGTTACGTTTTCAGATTAGACTGATGAGATGGGGGTTAATGTTCGAGGCTTGAAAAGGAAATTCAATGCGTCAATATGTCTCACATTATATCTTCTTTCTCTCTCTCTCTCTCTCTCTCTCTCTGTCAATCAATCTATCTATATCTCTATCTATCTCCGTCTCTCTCTTTACCTGTCTATCTGTCTGTCTATCTATCTATCTTTCCATCTATCTATCTATTTCCGTCTTTTTCTTTATCTATCTGTCTATCTATCTATCTATCTATCTATCTATCTATCTATCTATCTATCTATCTATCTATCTATCTATTTATCTATCTATCTATTTATCTATATTTCTACCTATCTATCAATTTTATCTATCTCTCGCGCAGGAGTACAACATCGACATGTTCTTTCGGCAGCGCTGGAACGACCCAAGGCTGAAGTTTAACGTGACGACGTTTGACGAGCTCCGCCTCAACACGGTGATGTTAGAGAGTATCTGGTATCCCGACACCTATTTCTTCAACGGCAAGCGGTCCATCAAACACAGCGTGACCACACCCAATCGAATGTTCAGGGTATCACCAAATGGAGACATTCTCTACACGTCAAGGTGACGTCACGGACGGGAGACAAACCGACCATTTGATTCTTAGAACCAAAGCGTCGTCTTAAGTGAAATTTGATGAAAATTGATCTGCAATAAAAGTGGCAATACCTCAACGTGGCTCCTGCATGAAGTCATGCGTAGAATGAAATTTACTGGAATAATCGGTATCACAGCTGTTCTGTATGATTTTAAGGAGGTTATTTTTCTCATCCCCTCCTCTCCCCCCCCCCCCCCCCAGCCAGATCTGGAGTCATTGGAATTTGCAACAGTTGTGAATTTTGATTTGTGAATGTGATATATTTTGTCCAATGAATATTGCAGTTCATTGCACTTACAGTATGGGATAAAAGAAGTAAATAGCATGAATAAAGAGGATAAATTAATCAATAATCCTACACATTATAGTAATAACGGAAAAGAATTGTACACACAAATTTACATCACACTTACCTTAGCAAAGCAAGGTCTACTCAGGTCAGAAATAGAAGTGGATGCATACAAAGATAGTTTATAGATATCACTGATTTTGTGTGTCTTCACACGTAGTAGGTAGATAGATAGAAAGTGAGCAGAAATATAGGTAGATAGATAGATAGATAGATAGATAGATAGATAGATAGATAGATAGATAGGTCAAAAGACCAATAAATAGACGGATGAATAGGTAGATCAATAGACAGATAGAAGGATGGATGGATAGATCAATAGATAGAGAGATAAATCAATGGATAACTATATAGATGGACGGGCAGATAGGTAGAGAAGACATGGATTCAAGACAGACAATTTGGTACAATTTGCACAATTAATGATTGCATGAAATAAATTGAAGTGAAATTTCTTCCTTACTACACTCAGATAATCATTGAAGTGCGACAAAATATTTGAGACTTTTTGTCTGTTGCTTATGAATAGCATAAGGAGGTAATCCATTGCATTCGTCTTCTCACAGGCTGACGGTGGTGGCGCAGTGTTTGATGGATCTACGGAAATACCCCATGGACAAGCAAGTCTGCCCTCTCTCTTTCGGCAGTAGTAAGTACGGAAACACAAACAAACAACCAATGGGAAATTATTGCATAATTACTCTATGTCTACTTTTTTCCTTATGATCTCATTTACATTTATTTCCTTTCCTACGGGTTTTGTTTCCGTTTCTTCTTCTTTAATGCCACAACCGCGTGATGGCGCTGATGAGGAAAATTATGAAAATAATGATTTATCTGAGTATCGATCATAGAGGGTCTAACAGTAAATTGTCGTATTACGTAATAGAGAAGATGGAAAATTGCCTTTGCTATTTTGAAGAATAATGGCAGGATTTGAGGCCACTATTGCTCGATGTCTAAATAGATTACTGTGGCGTATTAGTGTGGGAAGTCTTGTAAAACAATACTTAGCCATAAATAGGAAAGAATAATATGTTCATTGTAATATGCTGACAGTAACCTTTGCAGTATAAACCCGTCTTTCAGATGGGAACCGTGTATATTATGCACGATGAATTCATTCTATGAGACTATATGAGACTCCTTCTTCTTCTTCTTGTGTGTATGTGTGTGTGACAGACAGACAGACAGACTGAGAGGAACAAAGAACACACGCGCATATGACATGCACACACCATTTGATGCGTACAGAGACAGCAAGACAGGGTTTAAAGGGATGGTATGTATAGTTTTACTTGAGATGGGGTATTCAAATTTTAACTCTTTTGAGTCCATTAGATTGGAATATGAAAGAGCATACAAGAGGTTTACTCATGATCTCTCAAAAATGTTGGAAACCTGAAACCCCATCTCGACCGAAACTATCCATCCCATCCCTTTAATGCAGTCGCAAGAGGCAGACACATCAGATTTGTTGAAACAGATCTTTCCACATGCACACATAAATCCCTTTTGATAAAGCAGTATGATTCTCCACTTCATACTCTGATACAAATGCACTCAACGTACATTAATGTTATGAAAGAAAGAACTACCCTGAAGGACATTTTTTGTTTATTTACTCACTGACAAAATTCTATGCAATCCCAACAAGCAATTTGTAATGTTCTTTTTATTGTTGTCGTTTGGCCTTACTTCTGTTTCATAAGCGTTTTCGCTAGGACGTCTACAACATTACTATACCACTTTTCTTTCGTTCTTCTTACGTTGACCGATATAATGAAAATGCGAATTGAAGTATGCCAGGATTCATTTATTCTTTTTCCGCCAATCTTCAGGCAATGTGCTGTTTTTTCAAGGCTCTTTTTGATCTCTTGTCTGCAGCGTTGAAGTAACGTAACTTGCTCAATTTTTCTTGACATTCACACAAAATAAGAAATTGCGTCATCCAATCGTCTGTTATTTTTTTTTTCATGGAAGAAAACTCTCATTGGTAAGAATACAAAGATGAACTGAAACGACGTTGAGATCTTCACGAACTTTTACCAGTTTTCTTACTTGGTCATTTGCCAATATCATCTTTTTTGTTCTTTATGTGACACATTGTTTGAAATTTAGTGTTCTAAATTTGTCTCTCTCCTTTTTCGACTTCATGTCAAGTATTATGTCACGTGATAAAACGTCATTGGCTTGGTACTGAAGCGATGTTGGATACTTCCTTGGGAGGTGGGGGGGGGGGGGTATAGAATGAAAATGGGGTGACACATAAGAGAACAGTGCGCTACTATCCCTGACTGGTCATTTTGTTAGGGGCATGACAGAAACCCAAAACAGTACAGATGGCCGCGTTCAATTCTCGCAAAAAGCGCGGGATTGCCTTCCAAAATAAATAGAAAGTGACGCACAACGGTGTCTCCTCTCTCTCTCTCTCTCCCTCTCTCTCCCCCTCTCTCTCTCTCTCTCTCTCTCTATCTATCTTTCTATCTACTTCTATCTCCCTCCTTCTATATCCCTATCTCTCCCCCTCTCTCTTCCTCCTTTCCTTTCTTTCTCTCTCAATTTTTTTGTCTGTTCCTCTCTCACTTAAATTCTGTGTGTCTGTCTTTTCTCTTTTCCCACTCTCACGCTAAAACTTCCCTGCATTCTCCACTTTCTCGAATTCTTTTTCTCTCCTTCCTATCTCTCCCACTCGCATCCCCTTCTGTCTCTATATAATGACTCCCTCCTCTCCCCTCTCTCTTTCTCTTTCCCTCTGTCTCTATATCTTTCTTCATATATCTTATTTTCCCCTTATATACCCTCTCTCATAATATCTCTTTCTTCACCTCCTACTTTAAAGGGGAAGGCTAGTAACTGATCAGTGGGAATCAATGGAAATACTGGGAGATGATTGTTCCAATCCTTATGGGATTCATTCAAGAGTTCATTGTATATCTACTGTTGTGTGAAAATGATTTGCTTCAGAACGGTCTCATATTTAAGTAATGTGCAGATTAATGCACCGTCACTGACCAGGGACGCTAACCTGGAAGCATTAAACTGCACATTACTTGAATTTGAGACCATTCTGAAGCAAATCATTTTCACACAACAATAGATATACAATGAACTCTTGAATGAATCCCATAAGGATTGGAACAATCATCTTCCAGCATTTCCACTGATTCCCACTGATCAGTTACTAGCCTTCCCCTTTAAGTAATTCTGTTTTTATCTGTCTCATGTCTTTTCCTTCTTTGGTGTATTTTCATATACTCTTATATTCCTATATTTCATCCTTTCCCACTTGCATACCACTGCACTTTTCCACAATATTCCCCATCTCTGATTGTTGTTGCCATTTGGCCTACCGTTGAGAGTATTAAGTCACTCAATATTCTATATCGGTTTCCGTTTTTTTCGGAGATAAGCTTTTGTGGATTCGTATTTCTTTCATTCATATTTCCATTTCCATTTTACTATTTTTATATCTCTCATATTTTGTAAGTCCCAGATATATGAACGTATAACCTTGGCAACCAACCTTAAATTTTTGAAAGGTAAAAGATTCTTTCTTTGTGATGGTCTTGAGATCCTTGCCTTGATTTGACGAATTCCGCAAAGAAAGTTGGAACCCCCACCCCCCCCCCCCCCCAAAAAAAAAAAAATATATATATATATATATAATGATGGAAAAAAAAATGAGTTACAATACGAGTCGTCTTTTCCGAAAAGTCATATCTAAAAATAAAAGGGAAACAGAATACAGGTTGTTCACCACCTAGAAGTTTTACGCTCACATTCACTATCAGAAATTTCCGTTTCCACTGTAGATAGTCATCTGCGATAAAACGACATTGTTAACACATCGCAGGTTTTGTCTTTTAGAAATCGTCGCCATGCGTCTTTACACCCACTGTACTTCAGTGCTTTTAATAACTTTGAATAGTCCTTAGCTCACTGCGTGACGAATGTTGTATGTCAATCTTTATACTATTTTCACATATCCACCCCTCATAATATCGGGGATAATAATGAAGGAAATGATAGGAAAATACAAACAGAGACGCCCCCCCCCCCCAAAAAAAAAAGAAAAAGAAAAAAAGAAGTGAAATAAAGAGAAGGAGGAGAAAGAGGTTCATAGAAAAGAATGAGACTGGGTCTAGTCTCTCTCAACAACCTCCTTCATGTCGTAATTGGAGTTCTCTGTAGCGGGAAAGAGCTGTCCTTTGCAAATGTCAATCCTGACATGATAAGGGTTACCATGGTTACGCTGGGAGAAGGATTTCTTTCAAACTGGTCCAGTCAGTGGTATATGAGGTAAAGAAACACATAAGTTCTCCCTATCAAAATTCGCAGTGATTTGCAGGACATTTGATAAGGAAACGTTTTCACTTGCCCTTTTGCAACCAAAACTGCAGAAATTGCAAAATCTTGTGAGTTAGAAAGAAATGGGGCAATTCTACCTTTAAATGTGGTATCTTTAATCACTCGGCGTGTACCTGAATGAGGTCATGTGCACAAGGAAATTGAGAACAGAATGAAAATAATGCTAGTACATCAAGCCTTACTGAGACAGACTTCTACAATCAGCAAGAAAAGTAGTGCATCGCCCTCGATTTCTGTGACAAAAAAAGTGTCTTCTTTATATTGGCTCCACAATCAGCCACAATTGGATGCAAAAGATTACATCGTTAGGGGTTGACCCACTACCAAATCGACGGCCGTGTTTTGGATAGTTCGTCCAACGTTCATGGCCGCTGACCAATTTCAATCATTCGTAGCAGAAAATGGAGGAAAGGGGATCAGCTGCGAAGGTGTATAAGATCCGAATAACGCCCGTGAGCAGCATGAAGCTTTTCCAACTATAATGGTGCATCTAAATCTAAATCAACGTTTCTACCTACACAACAACAACAAGAAAAAAATACACATAGCAATCTGCCAGCAATATACATGGTTTCTATAGTTCTTTCTTTGGATGACACCTGAAGGAGACAATTAATATGGTTATATGGTTAACAAAATTAAGGAGACACTGTGCCTTAGGGACGTAACTTTGTGTTTCATTAACGTTTTTAACTGCATTTTATCTCGTTCAATCCGTGCTTTACTGCTAACAACATTAATATGCATTTATGTGCACCGTCTCCGAAAATGCAAATGATGGGGGGGGGGGGGGGTGAAGGGAAAGCGGGAGTATATCAGGGTATAATCAATTTTGGATGAACCACTAAAGCAGGATGAAGAAGAAGACCGATTGTCCATATGCTTGAATTTTTAAGAAAATCGCAAGTCGTAGTGATTAAATATGATAATACTTATAAGGATTATCATGCGATGAAATGCCAACACAGAAAGACTACGGTAAATGTGTTTATCCAATGAAGATTTGAGTCAGTAGAGTACAAGAAACAGGGAGAGGGAGAAGGACTCGCATGTTGAAGTAGATGGACGAGTGATGTGGCAGGACAACCTGCCCACTCCTGCGACGCCACCTCATTCCCATTATCTCCCATCTCTTGGCCAATCAATCAACACGTACTTTGGATTGCATTATGACAAGGGTGATCTTCTCAAACCTATCATCGTGTCCTGCCTGGAACTATGGTACCAATAACCTTAGCCCTAGTTTTAGATGAAGAAAAGTTCACTCCCCCCCCCCCCCTTTCTCTCTCTCTGCCGTCCTCTCACTCTCTCTGCTATATGTTTCTCCCTCTCTCTGCTATATGTTTTACCCTCTGTCTGCTATATGTTTCCCCCTCTCTCTGCTATATGTCTCTCTCTCTCTCTGCTATATGTTTCACCCTCTCTCTGTTATATGTTTCTCTCTCTCTCTCTGCTATATGTTTCTTCCTGTCTCTGCTATACGTTTCACCCTCTCTCTGCAATATTTTTCTCCCTCTCTCTGCTATATGTTTCTTCCTCTCTCTGCTATACGTTTCTCCCTCTCTCTGCTATATTTTTCTCCCTCTCTCTGCTATATGTTTCACCCCCTCTCTCTCTCTCTCTGCTATATGTTTCTCCCTCTCTCTGTTATATGTTTCTCTCTCTGCTATATGTTTCTCGCTCATTCCGTCTGTTATCCTGCTCTGTCTACCTCGTCAGGTTTCTCCCACTATAATCGCTTCCATTCTCAGATTTTCTCCTACTCTTACCTCTAGATCAATTCTCCAGTGAAGCCCCACTTCCCACTCCATACCCCAATGATGAGTTATATTGGGATGTAGGCATGCCTAGCAGAGGGAATAGTATTTCCCCCAAAGACTTGGAAATGATGAAGAAAACGGCCCAAAGACCGAAAACCAGTCTACCCGATCGACTACAATTATAGTCTTCTATTCCCCTTGATTGTTTTCATTGATTGCAGTCCTACACGAACTCCAAGTTTACGGTTTCTTCTCGAGTGCTCCGTTTCTTTGCTTGATGTCGATTTATTCTCCTTTTTTTTTTTTCATTTTTTAGCATTCGTTCATGACGATGCACATACAAACGCATTTAAGTACGCATGCATGTTTACACACACGAGAATACATACATAACAAGCACACATACGAAATAATTCTTTCATCTTTATTGCTGTCAATAGTTATACATTTCCAAACATTCTGTCTTTAAAAGTATCATATCATTAACAGCAAAACATACACATGTCATGCTTGACCTTAAGACGTCTATCGATAGTTGCCAGATAGCTTTCAATTTATTGCGTGCATCACATATACACTACACTGTCTATTTTAATCCAGATAGCTACTCGGAGAGCGACGTCAAATACGTGTGGAAGTACCCGTCGGATGCCAACGCCTCACGCTCCATAGAGGTCTCCGACGAGCTCCGGCTAGCCCAGTTTACACTGCAAACCTGGAAGGGATATCATCGGGTTAAGACGTCCAAAGCAGTCGGTAAAGAATTGTTGTCGTGGAGTGTCTCGCAGGCAGACCCCTTCACACTTGCATCACTTTCCGACAGTGGCAGTTCAAACAATCTCACAGCAGAATTAAAAAAGTCCCCCGAAACTGGCTTGTTTGAACTATGACCAGAACTTTTTGGCGGACGCCTTTTAAAGCTTATCCCTCTGGTTGTTGCGTACTAAGATTGCCTGAATTGTTACAAGTGAACATAGTATCTGTATAACAAGTCAGCTTCACAATTTGAATGCAATGACGGACGATGATGTGCAAAGAAGGCTACCATTTTGGGGTTTTTGTTTGTTTGTTTGTTTGTTTGTTTGGTTTTTTTTTTTTTTTTTTTGCTAGGAAAACATCAATAATTTTAGTCAATCTTTAGGAGTTCACAATGATGATCTGTCTGGGAGATTCTGCACATATTTCGAGAAGGGCCGACGTTTGGTGCAAACATCCTCTCATATTAGCATACTCTCTTTTGTTTTCTAACAAAGTAATTCTATTGCTGAAAGTAAAAGCACACAAACAAACAAGCTAACATTTATAACACAGGAAGCTAAACATCTATCAAGCCAACAAAGTTCAGCAATGAAGAAATAGAAAACTCCCTCTATGTACAAAGTGCCTTTTAATTGACTTAAGGTGAATGTATATCTTGTCTGTTCCTTATGGTAAAAGTAATGTTGTTGATTTGATCTACTTTCCTGTCTATTTGTTTTTTCTAATCTGCCAGACTGCCAGAACGAAGAAAATTAGAAACCTAGATTGAATATCACTATTCCACGTTTACCTCATTGGGTTACTAAGCGCCACCTGTTCTCTGTGACTCCGTCAGTGTTGTGCCATGACGGCGTCCTACCTTTTTGATACAGTACATCGATATATCTATGTCCTTTTTGCATCTGAACATGACGTTGTTTTGCACGTAGCACAAAATAGACAAGATCGTCTCTTGATTAAAATTCCCGGAAGCCAAGAAGAAAAGAAATCTGAGCAAGAATTTAACAATCTTATCCAAGTCTTATTGAAGGTAATAAAATAGCCTGCTTTTCATTCTTGTTTTTTTCCTTTGTCTAGATTGGTAGATGAAATATGCTACGCTTTTGATTTCCTGTTTCGCATATAATGAGCGAGTACTTTGTTGTATACAACCTTCGAGAAAGATTGAGTTGTGCCCGGTAGGCCCATCTGAGAATATCCAGCAGAGTCCGATCATCATTATTGTTGTATGTTTCCCATGTTCCTGTTGAGCTGTTCAAGACGAAAAATACGTAGACAAAATTTAACTACAATTTTATGAAATCAATGATCTAGATAAAGGCATCGTGAACTTTAAGAATGAGACATTTCAACAAATAAAAAGCAAGCAAACAAACAAACATACGCTTCTCTCTCTCTTCGTATAATATCATTCTTTTTTTTTCTTTGTCTGCCTTTATTTCAAGGAAACCGAACCATGCTGACAGTGGACTTCATACTCGCCCGCCACATCGGGTTCTTCTTCATCCAGACCTATTTTCCCTGTGTCATGATCGTCGCTCTATCCTGGGTGTCTTTCTGGCTAAACCGTGAAGCCACTCCCGCCCGAGTCGCCCTTGGTAAGAGACATCACCGCGGCTTATTGCCATTTGACAATCTAGTAGTAAAGCGCGGTGTCCGCAGTCAATGGCATCTTGGAATAGCGGAGTTAGGGTGACCGTGACGTTCTTTTCGTCCTTTATTCCATTCACCAATAACTCGCCAAATGAGGCTTCACGACCGTGAGTGAGCTCGTCAATGGCATCATCAGAAAGTCGTAATAGATAAACGAGAACAACCGAGAGAGATGGAGGGACAGAGAGAGAGGAATGGGGGGGGGGGGGGGGGAGAACGAAAGACAAGGACAGGAAAGAAAACAAACATAGCTATGGAAAATGCTTGAACTTTTACCTCCACATGGATTGCGGATGTCAAGTTCGACCGCCATGTCGAAATGAAATCTCGCCACATGAAAAAAAAAAAAACAACACACAAACAAATGTCATATTGTGACGTTCTTCGAATTTCACTTCATCTCCGATATATTGCGATTCGCCAGAAGATTCATAATGGTATACCCTCGATTCCCTTCATCCTTTGTGTACTTTGAGTACCGTTAGCACAGATAACCTCATAGCACTGTACACTCTATCCAAAGTCCCTTTCACAGAAGCAAGGGATGAAAGCAGTATTATTTATCTGGATAAACTTTCATTAGTGACATAAAGATAATCTGTACAAAAAAAAAAAAACCTTCAAAATTAGCTACGCAAATTCCTTATGTAAGAAAAGGAGTAAGAAGGACAAAAATAGTTTATTAGAGGAAAACACATCTGTCGTGAAGAACTCGTCAAATTCACGTTTTTCTTTAAATAAGAATCATTTGCCTATGCAAACAACTATGGGTGACGTTTTATTTTTATACTTTACAGTTACCTCATTTTGTTTGAAACTTTTTTTAAACAAAATATATAGAATTCGTATTGACTTAACAACTCGATGCAGACGATCTTTATTTCTCTCACGAAGACGGTTGCCAAATTGATTTCGTGAGAAGCCTTTCCACGACCGGCTGCATCACCGCGGTAGAAAGCCCTTGGGGACTGCTACCATTTACTACCTGGACACATTATAATCGAAAATAAACAGACATTAAAAACATCTGAAGAGATTTTTGTGCCCCCGTCATCTTCTTTTTTTTTTTTTTATCTAAGAAAACAAAATGAAAAAAAAAGGAGGTTAGTGAGGGAATATTCGTTATTGATTCCCAACCCTCTTATTTATTTTTGCTGCTAATCGGAAGTTTTATCAAGTGCATTCTTACCTGGGCTCCACTGTTTATAACTTCGGGTGTTTGGGGATTTGATAAAAAAAAAGAAAGAAATGGTGCGACCGAAGTGCGCAAAAGGAGGAAAAGAAGAAATACTACCTCTGATGAGAATTGATTTTTGAGAGCTGTAAAAGGTAGCTTTTGTACGGACTATTGAGTTTCAGTTGATTAAATCTGATCTTGCGAGAAACAACCACACCAACGATGAATCGAAAAGGAAGAGGGGAGGATGAAAGGGACGCAAAGGAGACAATAGAGAAGACTGCTACACCCACTGGTGATGATGATGATTGATTTCAGTATTTTAGGCTTGTTCGCTTTTTTTTTCTCTCAGGCAATACCTATCGAACTGTTATCTTGTTTTCAGCATACTACTACATGTGAGTTTATTCGTTCAGAAACATAATGAACAAAACCAGCTGCTTTTCAACAAAGCTTTGTTTGTTTGTTTTTATTTCCGCCATAAACATACATAAAGATATAAAAAGACATCATAAGATAAAAAGAAAAAATAATACATGCATAAAATGTAACATACATACATAGTAAATGAAGAGTACGGTACATTGCCAATATACGATTATTTTTGTTGTCACGATTAGATGTGACGGTAACCGATAAGATGATACTAAATAAACGAAGATTTAACAACAAACACTAAAGAGTTTTTTTTTTTTTATGAGGGACCACTAATGTCCCGATAAATGTACAGAGGCAAAAAAATGATGTGCAACCCCCAAAATAATTGATGTTGATTATTTTCACAGCAGATTTACACAATATTTTGTTATCTACGTTCTGTTGACAGTGTAGATATGTTTAATGATAATCGTTTCCATAGTGATGGTAGGGGATTTTTTTTTTTGGGGGGGGGGAAGGGTGGGGGGTTCTTCCGTTTGATTGTTATACATGCTTGTTTTCCCTTAGCTAATAATCACTGGTATTTCCTAACAACACAACTTGATCCCTTAGTTTTTGTCCAATAAGTGTTTAATCATTGTTTTCTTCATGTTTGAACTCAAGATAACTAAGCGTCGATGATTTTGCAATGTCGTAAAAGGATTCAGAAACTGCTTAATGATAATTTAAATCTCTTAAGATCAAGTTTCTGCAAATAAGTCATGTGAGTTACTGAGACATCTCCTTATTGTGTTGCATAGGCATCTCATGCTGTACTTGCTTTTGTTTTCACTGCCGATCGCTCTCATTTCAACCATCGTACGACAGGGACAATGACCACGCTCACGATCACCACGCTTGGATGGAGTGCCCGTGCCGTGCTGCCCAAAGTCGGCTACGCCAAAGCCATCGACTGGTTCATCATCCTTTGCTTCGTCTTCGTGTTGGGCGCAGTGCTCGAATTCGCCACCGTCAACTATTTCACCAAGCGCCGGACAGGCATGCTACCCGGCATGGCCGACGATGAGGAGGATGACCTCGCACAAGCTCAGGTAATCAATGACCACGTGGAGATCGAGGTTTGCACACTCACACTGGGGGAAATACATGCGTAATGACGCTCACGTATATACACTCCTCACAGACGTGCAGAATGGTTATCATGTAGCGCCAACTGTATGCCAATGGTTTGATATTGAATACTCATAACTTCAGTATCGAATAACATTGCAAGCTGCAAAGAATATTTTAGTAGTAGTAGTAGTAGTAGGTGTACTGGTGATTGCAGGAATAGTAGTACTAGCAGAAATAATAATAATAATAATACTAATAATACTAATACTAATACTAATAATAATAATAATAACAGTAATAATAATAATAATAATAATAATAATAATAATAATAATGATAATGATGATAATAATAATAATAATAATAATAATAATAAGAAGAAGAAGAAGACGACGACGAAGAATGAGAAAATAATCATGGTAGCAGTATAGTAGTAGTAGTAGTAGTAGCAGTAGCAGCAGCAATAACTCAAATTCGTCATAGTCACGTGTATTGACAGCCTGTATCCTTATTATATATGTTTTGTTCCTTCAATGATGCTTACACAAGTAAACGAACAAGGAAAACGCAATTGTGTCAACTAACAAGATAACAGGCGCTGACAGGCAAAAGACATGTTATCATGAAAATGAGTGTTACATTAAAACGTTTCATTTAAGTTGATATCTCCTACTATTCCCCAATACATGTCATATTGATCACTCATGCTTCTGTTATCCTTACATAATACAGTTCCTTTGCCATCTTAGGTTCTACTTGTTGGATTGTTCCGTTTGTTGGTTTGTTGGTTGGTTTATTTATTTATTTATTTATTTATTTGTCGCACAGTTTCCGATCGTTCTTTTGCAACATTGATCCAACAAAAATAGCAGTGATTCATGACATGAGCCACCTAACCAAACGAGTAATCATTATTTAATGTAGTTGAATGAAGTTTTATGTCATCATTATACTTCGTATCGAGATCATCACTGGGGCCGTGTCGTCGACGGGCGCTTAACTAGAACTTCACGATCCATTTGTTTCTCTTAGCAGGTTGAAAAAGTGGAAGCTACTCTCATGCGAAAGAAGAAGAAGCGATTCTCGCTCATCCGAGGATTCACGAGGTACCAGGTGAAGGTGGCTCGGACACCTTCGGACGATGATCGGAGATACTCGGATCACGAAACCACTCTATGCAGCGACGCTTGGAATTGCATCACGGGAAATGCCGAATACCGCAACAGTAGACTTCGGCGGTGTAAGGACCAGAAACCGTTCAACAGTGTCAGCAAGATTGATGAATTTTCCAGAATCGCATTTCCCCTAGGCTTTATCCTCATGAATGCTCTATATTGGTGTATTTTCCTGCTTTAATATGATTTGTCTATTTTGCAGCTGTTTTTCCTATAGGCATTGTAATCGTAGGATTACTAATCTTGTTAGAGTTATTCAGTAGGAAACTCTTTGAACCGTTATTTAGCTAGGATTGGGGTTTGTCGTTCCGAGTATCTGACGCAAGTAGAAGGGTGATTAGAACTGCACTCCAGCACACTCACTAGAATTATTTTTCATGTTTTCTATTTGAATTTTGATGTGCACAGTGTCAGAATCGTCACTTGTTGTACATAAAAGCAAAGTAGTTAAATTTATCATCATCAAGTCTCAGTAAATGACGCCCAGAAATGACGACAGTTTGCTATTTCCTGAAGTGTTCGATAAGTTCGTGTATTATATACGGAATGCGTGGACAACATGCACAAAGGAGTTAGTAAGATATTTGTAGTGTATCAATTTGTCACGGCACATTATTTTTTCCTACTCCAGCCATGAATACATGCACGGTGTATTTTATGATTTCGTTTGGCGTACTGGCTCTTGAAATTCCTTTGTTTTGCTATGATATCACTTTGAATTATTATAAACGAGATTTCTGAATTCCTTTTCTTGATAACTTGCCTTCGTGAATGTTTGTTGCCCACGTGATAACGTATACGTCACGAATTCCCTGTGTCAGCTCGTTGACTCCATGGAAAGTTACGCATGAGTCCGTCTACACTGAAGACAGCTGTAGTACAAAATGTCATGCCGTCGTGTTTATTGCATTAAGCCAGGGTTTATGCATTTATTGCAGCAAGCCACGGTTAAATAATATGAATTATACTGCATCTACGATACATCAGATTGCTTCGTCAAAGACAGAAAGGATAAATATTAGAATGTAAGCAGAATGCAATAGTCGTTCATATCTGTCCAGCCAAACATGGATATTTACCGACCCTTGCAAGCTCTCGCAAGGGAAGGGGAGCATAAACTTTTGATAATTGTGGAGATGAGTCTATTCGTTTGTTTCCGAGATATTTAATCTGTTGCACTGTTTAAAGGGGATGGCTAGTAACTGATCAGTGGGAATTAGTGGGAATGCTGGGGGGGGGGGGGGGATGATTGTTCCAGTCCTTGTGGGATTCATTTAAGAGTACATTATTTATATCTATCGTTGTGTGAAAATTATTTGCTTCAGAATGGTATCATATTCAAGTATTGTGCAGTTTAATGTTGCCAGGTTACCCCGTCACTGTACAGGCATGCTAACCTGGCAACATTAAACTGCACATTACTTGAATATGAGACCATTCTGAACGAATAATTTTCACACAACGATAGATATATAATGTACTCTTTAATGAATCCCACAAGGATTGGAACAATCATCCCCCAGCATTCCCACTGATTCCCACTGATCAGTTACTGTATACCCATCCCCTTTAAAGGAGTATACAATGAGTGTACTCACACCCATTGTTGGAACAAAATATTTATATCCTACCTGCATGTATAGCAAACGATCAGGTAAAATGCTCGCTTTCCATTATCTCAGTTTGATCTCAGTTTGCGTCAAAATAGTGAATTGAATATGACTGTATTTGTCACGTGACATGCTGTATATGCGACACATATTATAAATGTTCCATTTTAAGATTTGTAATAAAAGACAGTGAAAAGCGGAGTGGAAGAAGTCATGAAAAGACGTATTTTCTTTATTATATTTTGTTTAAAATGCGATTGGTTCAGAAGTATGGGTGCAGTCGAGCCGTACCTCCAAAAAACATTGAGACCTGATGAATCAACGAATTCACCTATATTCAATTTTTTCTTGTTATCAAGCCCACGTATGGAGTTGGATATCTGCTAAAGAGTTATTGATAGAGTAATGTGATACTTGCCTCATCCGGAGAAAGGGTATTTATCAATCAGAAGAGAATGAAGATATGAAAGATAGATGTGCCATATGATGTTTCGTAAAAAAAAAGAAATGAATAAATAAAAACAAAAATAGAATCAATCTTTCATCACATCTTACATAAAAAAGCGCAATCAGTTACGCTTTCAGCTTCATAGACAAAATTATGCCTGACATGATTGAGTTTGAATTTAATCCCCTGTACAGACCTCTTATAGTTTATATAACCAGTATGAGATCAGAACAAACCCAGAGCAGATAAGGATTTTGTCTGCTTTGCCATGACAAATCTTGCCCTCGTTGAAATACGTCTGCAGTTTTCTATCAATCTTCTAAGTGCCAGTTCTCATACGACGTCCACATTTTGGTGGAATGATTTTGAACAATCATAGAGCAAGTTATATTGCACGAAAGCCATTCGAGGAAGCTAGTGGCGCTATTGCCCGTATCATTTTAGATTACTTCGACGTGGATTGAGAGTTTTCCCGCCGTAAGATGAGGGGTACGTCTTCGATGGTTGTGTTGTTGGGGATGTGTCGTCTGCTGGCCAACTCCTTCACCAGGTTGCGCTTGTAAGCGCGCCATCTCTTGTCCACGAGGTAGCTGGAGAAGGTCTCCTCGTAGGTAGGGAAAAGCTCTTCTACCTCGGTCTTCATCGGTCCCAGACACTTGCCCCGCTGGTGCCGCATGAAGGCTACCCTGGACACCAGGATGCACTCCACCTTGTTGATGGCGATGAGGTGTGTCTTGCGCAGGTCCTCACCTTTCAAAAGATGGGAAAAATACAGAAAGGATATAAACAATGTAACACTTAGGCAGATAGACACAGTAACAACTGCACAGAAGTTTGACAATGTTTGCTTTATCAGGTCTCTTAAGACCAAGACGTTGTAAAGTGGTGGTTTTGCGGCCCTGTGGATTAAGCACTGCTCTTAGAACGAGAGAATCAAGGGTTCGAGTCTTGCCATAGCACTTCTGTCTCCGAGCGAGACACTCCAACTGCAATGCCCCTATCCACGAATATGAATGGGTCCCCAGTAGGGAGCTAAATGTGAGCTATTAATTTTGATGTGATATGCTGGAGTTTAAAACACATGTGCATGCAGTAAAGTGGTAGTCGAGCTGAATTAGTCCCAACATTACCTTCAAAGAAGGCCTGATTTTGATTTCAATGAGTTTGGTGATGTTCTGTAGCAATTTGAGCACCCCACTTTATGGAAATAAGCTTCAGCGTAAGACAGAAACAAAATAAGCATAAATGCATATCACATGACAAACAAAACAACACAAAGAAAACAAAGTAGCAACTCGATTATTACCCCTTTCTGATCCCACCCACCACTCGGTCATTGCAAACTTTTCACGTACATGTACTATCAAGGCTGCCCCATCCTCCAATAAATGATAATATCCTTCAGCCGATGGCTGGTTTCAAATCGGCCTACTTCACCTTATTCAACGTTATTGTCAGATTTTTATTCCAAAAGGGAAATGTTTTCTATACTTTGAACTTTTTTTGGACTTTCCATTAGATTTGTCAAGTGTTCCTGGGAGAACTGAGTGATAATTACTATGGAATGTTTGGGTTTCTGAGAGACAGATCCAGCGGCTAATTTGGACCCTCCCTGGGCATAATGCCTGCATTCCTTTTCACTTTAATGTATCAAAAGACACTTGGCAATTTATTGTTTAATAGACATTAAATGAGGATAGCAAATCACGAGGCTGTGACAAAAATGGAGAATACATGTATAACGTTCATGAAAAATAAGCCAAAAACATCACTTATATAGATCAACACTTCTAACGTGATTTTATTTTATTGGAATGAATAAGATATTTCTGTTTGACAGTACAGATTAAATGAATTATATTTGCAACTTTAAAAAAAAAAGTGATATCAGAGGAACGTGTTTCATTGGGATCGAATGAGAAAAAAAAAAGTTTTAACGAGGATTTTGTTATCAGCTTTGTATGGAAAGAGTTTCCATGAACATTAGAAGAATAATAAGGAAAATCGAATTAAACAATAATCATATCGGCTAGAGGTACAGCTTGTCGCTTTTACGAACCTACGCCGAAGAAGTTCCCTTTGCCGATGGTGGCGATGTGCAGGAGCTTGCGGACCAGTCGCTGGTACTTCTCGGGCTTGAAGTCGGGACCAACGTCGCGATCGACCATGAGAGGTGGAGGGGTGAGCTTGACCCGACCGAACGGGAGTCGGTTCTCGAGCAGCACGACTTCACGAACAATCTTCACATCTCCAGAGTGAATGAAGTAGATATGATCGGGAGCTCCGACAATATTGCTTAGTATCACCTGAGTAGGTGAAGGGAAAACATGTTTCGTGGTGGTAGATCTTTACATACATGTACATCTATCCATGACATCAGCTAAACAATTACCGACCTGATGAAAGAGTTTAAGTTGACTAAAGAGTAAGTCTGCCCCCCCACGGAAGAAAGCAGTAACTGCATAGCTGCTGAGCTGAGATAAATGCGATTTTGTGTTTTTTGCAGATTCTTTAAAAACACAGAAACATTCAAAAATAATTTTGTGGTATTATTATGCACCATACCTAGTTGTCTAACAATACCTAGGAAAAAATTATGTTTCTGTTATTTTTAAAATGTTATTTAGGAAAATGCAGTTACTGCGGTGGCTCACCCTTGATTCTGGGTAGTTTCCCCACGGAAAAAAGCAGTAACTGCAGACGGCCAGGAGTCTGCTGTTTTCCCCATGGAAAAAAGCAGTAACTGCACATGTCACATCACCATAGGAGGAGAATGGTTACCACCACCAGGTTATAAAGTTCTTCTACTTTCTGGTTAGTCTAGATCTATAAGATCTAGGACCTATCGCTAGACCTAGACTAGGTCTTGTCGATTGAAAGGCATTCTGTGTAAAAATAAGGTAGACACCTATGTAGGTCTACCCTAATTGAACTTTGGAGTGCCCGGCCTGGCCCCTGACACATGACCCTGGACTAGACAATAAAGTCAAGTCTCTTCGTCTTAGATCCTAGTCGAACTCTGACGTTACACTTAAGCTAGACTACAGATCAATGCCCAATGTTAGTGCTAGACCTAGGTCTATTACGTTAGATTAGGCCTACTGACATTTTGTCTAACACTAAACAGTTAACAATAGATTAGAATCTAGATCTACTCTGTAACGTTAGATCTAGTGGTAGACCTATTTTAAACTTTAGGGCCTACATCTAACATTAGACTAACGTTAGTGCATTAATACTAGTGCTCATCTCCCTTCAATATATTTTCAGCTCACCTAGATTTTCTGGTTCTGGCCAAAGCCATGGCTACCATGACTTTTCCTCTGCAATTCATGATAGATTTACAGGCATGCCTGGACCGCAGAAACTGTGTGACAGCATGGTAAAAACACTGGCATGATCACTCAGACTGTGCCAGACCTGCAAGCGCAATACTGTGCATGCATCAGTGATGAGTGTGATGTGATGCAATGTTTAGCTAGTTATGCAGAATTTATGCGCATGCAGCTGCTGCACGCGTATTCTGCACTCTGAGCGCGCTGAGTCTGCCAGGTTTGCTAGTCTCCAGAAAGAAGCTTTTTCTACAACTTGTCATATGATTCCCTGCGGGCAGAGTCAAGTTACTGGTGAAACAATCTTTTTATATCTACTCTCCTAAATTATGGGAGAAACTGCTGTTTACATTGTTAAAAAAAAAATTAGTAGAAAAAATAAATGGTATTAGGGAAAAAAATATACAGGAAGGACTATACAGAGTCTGAATGATAAAGACTAAATTGTTAGTTACTGCTTTCTTCCGTGGGCTTTGTTAGTTACTGCTTTTTTCCGTGGGGAAACTTGCAAAGTTGAATCAACTGGATGCAGTTACTGCTTTTTGCAAAAGTGAAAAATTGTATTTTTGGTCACTTTCATTTTTCTTTTTGCAAAACTGACCTATTAACATTGGAGAGCATTGGGTAAACTATTCATTTTTGCAAAAAAGTAGACATTCATAAAAATGTCAGTTACTGCTTTTTTCCGTGGGGGGGGGGGGGGGGCAGAAGTATACCTTCTATACTCTTTGATAGTGACTATCAGTCATTCTTACTTTTTTTTTTTTTTGAGACGGGGCTTATTGTTTGAAGCATACAAATGGCGACTTGATTTTTTTATTGAATGTGTTTTCAAAAGGTTCCGATCTTTCTTGCAGAAAAAAAAAAAAGGTGTTTGTATTACCGAAAGAAATCAAGGTACTTACTTGTTGCCTCGGTGTGATTATAACATATTGTGTAAAAACAATAATGGCAAGAAGAAATATTGTCCCTCATCTTCTGTAAAATCTAGAGTCTATTTAACTGTGTTTAATGTATGGTATAGTTTTGGTTGAAAAGGGACTTCAGGTTTCCAACTTTTTTTTATTTGTCACATAATGAGAAACCTGTCAGGAAATATTAAAGAGCACACAATATTCTAAGTGGACTTCAAAGTTTATTTGATGGATATTCGGTTTTTTTTTTTTAATAAATTGCTTAGATATCCAAAAATGAAGAGGTCGTAATAAAATGTGGGACCCACTTTTCATTAGGACCCACTTTGCTTTTACTGTCTTTGTTGATATCTCAGCCATTTCAGACCTGATTCCATCAAATAAACTTTTAACTCCTCTTAAATTGTATGCTCTTCAATATTTCATAAATGGTTTCAAATCATCTCGCATAAAGTTAAAATCTGAATCCACCGTCTCAACCAAAACTATACAATCCCTTTAAACTTGTGAAAAAAAAAACCCGACCATTTGAAGTTAAGTGGGTGGAGACTCACACTGTTTGGTTGGTATTCGATCACCTTCGATCTGTCATTGGTTGAACGCAGCTCCTCTTCCGTCCAATCATTGAACGTCTGTATGGAGCGGAGAGCATTCATCCGTGAATCCCACTCCTGCTGGTAGCTCCTGCGCAGAACCATGTCGAAATCTGGTTTGTCGATGCGCAGGAATTCCGAGTCCTCTAGAAGAAGCAAGAATGCAGTGTCTTTATCAATCCATCGTTTATATTTTTGAGGTGATATAAACACAACGTTGTAACAAAGGCTAGAAAACCTGTTTGTGTGATTTTGTTTGTGAGTGTTTATGTGTGAGTGTGTGCGTGTGTATAATGTGCTTATTGAGTGTCAAAGTAACAAGATGTTCATCCAATGAGGAAATATCAAAGTGGGCTTAGAGAGCAATGTGGCGATCAGACACATCAGTTATAAACAGATCGTACGAGAGAAAATCCCTTCATCGCATTCAGGACTTTACCCCTGGCCCTATACACAGTGAGAAATTTGTCCATTCTTTCAAGACGTTAACGAAAGAGCAACGGCTAATACCACTGGCACAAAAAGAGAGCATGAATCAAATCTCAACAATGATTTAAAAAAAAAATCACTTTACCTTTACATCGAATCGTGGCTGTTCTTTTCGTGCCATGTAAGAGGGCCAACTCGCCAAAACTTGCCCCAGAGTGCGTCTCCCCCATCCTCCGGGTATTTGTTTCTCCTTAAAATGAAAACGCACAACAAACATACAAGTACACAAATAAAATAAAAACAACATGCCAACAACAATAATATCACCGACAACCAAATCATTATCATAACCAAATGCATACTTATTGACAATTATAATTACCTTGATAGCGTTCCAATTTTGGGCCATCTTTTCTGTTTATCTTCATAATATTTCATGCCCAGTATAACCTCTCACAAGTCTGATGAAAGCAGACCCATTACATCGATGACAAGAAAAAAACAAACAAAACAAAGCAAAACAAAAGAAAATAATACGAGTAATGCTTATATTATCAGCATCAATATCAGCTTAGGATTTCGTCCTTTGAAATTCGTTAAGTTTGTGCATGTTCATGGTTAAACATGACTCGGTGCATTTAGACAGACCATCATGATAACACAATATTATTTTTTTTGCAGAGCAGAGTTCATAACACAAAAATTTTCAAAGATTATCTCGACCCACCTCCCCTCTTCCTCTTTAAGAAAGGGAGAAAGTGCTCTTTGCGGCATTTTATGTCTCGTCTATATCCGAGATGAAATGCGGTGGACGCAACAACATTCGGCATCGCTCACCGGTTCGTTTATCGGTCTCCGTGACTTCGATGATGACGGAACCCGACAGGATGAAGTAGAAGGCGAGTCCGGGGTGGCCCTGTCTCACGATGACGCGACCTTCTTCGAAGGTATCGTAGTAGATCACGCCCACGAGCACGTGTCTGATCGTTGACGAATATCGGTCGAAGCATTTCAGCTATACAGTAACATACAGAAAATAGGTGTATTGAGAAGAAAATTATAATATAAAATACGTAAAATAAGTGTGAACGTTTTAATCTGAATCAGCGCCATTTGGATGCAAGCTCTTCAATGATGTTCAGCTCTACAAAAGTCTCGCGACTAATCACGTGTCAAGCAAAACAAGGAGTCGAAGCATTAGACTAAAGATATGGGGGGGGGGGGGGCGCATCAGCCGACATGACGTCTCGATCAAAATACATCTTTAGCAAGAAAAGAATTGAAAAGAATCCATCGAGAAGAAGCTCGTACCCTGTCCACAAAGCCGAAGAGATAACTGAGCTCCTCGGGCGTCCGCTCCCACGAGTTCTTCCGCATGATCTTCTTGGCCCTGTGCGGAAGCGATCTTGATCCCATCGACTGGACGTTGGACTTGAAGGCACTGACGTCGAAGGTGAGGGTGTTGTCGGCCTCGCCCTCGGTCTGGCGGACAGTGAAAGACTTGGACTCTTCCTCCTGGGTGGACAACATCTTGGCCCACTTTAGGTTGTGCTTCACCGTGTTGGCGATGGCGCGAAACCGCTGGAGTGGCGTGCGCCCCTTTTCCTACGTGTGACCAATAATGGTAAAAAAAAAAAAAACCCACAAAACAAAACACAAAAACATACGATAGTAATGAGAGTCACTTTGCTAGTTTGTATACATACGAGTAGATTTGGTAATGTGTGGTGTGTGTGGGCGTGTGCGTTTGTGTGTGTGTGTGTCTATAGGTGTATGTTTGCGTGTTGGTGCGCGTGCTTAGGTAAGAAAGCTTGTGAGCTAGAGAGAATGTATGTGACGGAGTGTGTAATAAATGCGTGTGACGTGTGTCATGAATGAGTGATATCTGTAATAATGATGATGATGATGATGGTAATAATAATAATAATAATAATAATAATAATAATAATAATAATAATAATAATAACAATAATAATAATAAATAACAAAACGGTCTTATTACTCACGGTAGCCTCCTCAGTGTTGCCACCGCTCTACCAGAGGGCTCTGCCATTATACCCTACGTTGCCAGGTACCCACTTATCTGCTTATACACCAGGGTCGAGAGGGACATGGTGGGTAAAAACATCTTGTCCAAGGACGTAAGCACTGGGCGGGATTCGAACTCGGGTCCTCCGATCGGGGGTCGAGAGTCTTATCCACTATGCCACAGTGCCCCCAATCTGTACATTTCGTGATTTCATTATTTTGATAACACTTCTTGTGTATTTTATATAACCTTTCATCTCAATGGTGTTTTCTGTTATCCCAGAGAAAGGCATATTCACTAGCCGCGGTCACACTGGCACAAGATCGAGAAGTTTAAGATCGCGAAGTCTTCGCAATCTTTTGTCGTCTGTTCGCGCTGGCCTCGATCGACACTAAACGGTGGCATTATGACGCAATCCGTATAGAAAACCGGGCTTGAATTATCTATTGTCCACCCCATGCAGTCTTTGAACTTCAAGTCTCGACCTCACTGGAAGAATGCTTGGTGTCAAGATTCCTTTCCAGCGACGGGCAAGGTCTCCCCTAAAGTGTATAGGAACTGCCATCGAAATTCACAACTTATTGTATACAGAATAAATGGAACTTAGATTGTGGTTTCGATAAGGGGTTAATTCATTATTGTGTGGCTAGGTTCTACCTGATTGTTGACACTTTATCCAGACAATAAAGAATTTGATCTTCCACTTGCAAGTCTTTTTCAAATCACCTATATAATTAGGTTGTACTATTTTTGACGCGCTGTCCTGTCGAGATTTTAGAGAAAGCGGCTGGTAAGAAAAGACTAGGCTACTTTGGGAACCATTCATGCAGAACACCAAGAAGTCAATAAAAGAGATGCAACCCCCGGATGGTCGGGCGGAATTCTCCCTGATGGTCGCCATGAGTGGACGTGCAGCAAAAACGCTCACGCAACCCATAGACACACACCACATGGACAACCCCACGTACACACCACCACCACCCACACCAACGCCCAGGAACCACACGCAACCACCATCGACCAAATCCCGAACGAACCCGAGAGAGAAACGGCCTATATACCAACCTTACCATAAACTATAGTATCTGTAGCCCCAACAAGTATCGTACAGCAGACACTCAGTATTTCACTTTTCATACATTCAGTGTTCATTTTTGTATCATATTTGATATATTCTACATTCAATAATGTACGTATTTTACATTATTATTATCATTATTATCATTATCATTATCATTATCATTATTATTATTATTATTATTATTATTATTATTATTATTATCATTATCATTATTATTATTATTATTATTATTATTATTATTATTATTATTATCATTATCATTATCATTATGGGTGCTGTTCGTTATTCCGAAGGGTCGTTAATCCGAAACACACAAATTCCCTATACCTAGACGTTCGTTAATCCGAAAATGAAATTCGGAAAAACGAACCTATGGAATAACGAATCTTCGGACTAAAGAGCCTTCGGAATAACGAACCTTCGGAATAACGAGATGTAACCATTATTACTCTCATCATCATTATATACAGCAGACACACAGTATTTCCCTATGCTGTTCCTCATCTTGTTTGATGTTGCCTCCCTATAATTCATCCTTATCCTTAAAAGGTTGAATCCTTTAATCCCCCTCCCTTTACATGTTGGACTCCATGTCCGTGACCTCTAACCCTCCCCTTTTGTTTTCTTTGTTATGATTGTGTCCCCAGCCCTCCCCTGACTGTTCTTTTTGTGTGTAGTCCTTATGTGATTGCTGTCCCTTTGTCCCTTTGCTGTCCCTTATGTGATTGCTGCTGTATGTAAGATTCTGCCATAGGATCGAAAGCTCAGGCCCCTTTTGACTCCATTTCACTACATTAGCTCGCCACTATTGGATAAGCAGTTTTCAGCAGCTTTTTTTTTTTTTTTTGCTATATACACTTAGTCATACATTATGTTATCAGTACAAGAATTAAAGACCAGATTTTGAGCCTATAGGCCTAACCTTATCGTCTATGTCTTATCTGATGTCATTTTCTATGTCTTAATCGTGAGTACAAAATGTATTCCTTCACGAGTGTGCAGTAATGCTTGATTTGATAAACTTCAAAAGCAGATCCATAGCTTTATTCAGGGAGGTGTTAGAGAAGGAGTGAAATCTCTATCTGATTAGTGTGAATTCATTCGTAGATTTTGTAGCATGACAATATATCAAATGCTGAAATTCCACTTGCTTTGATGTTCCATGCGCCAAGCCGCTCTTCCATAGAGTTTTGATATGGAGACCAAATAAGAGGTTCTTGCTTTGAACCATTTTAAGATAAATTTCAGAAGAAATGCTGAGACCGTGTGTGGAATATTTTGGTTACATGTTACGAAACAAATCCTTTTCTTTAAATCTTCTTGTTGTCAATACCCGGAACTAAAAAGAGGAAACGAAAAGAACATATTTTGTATCGCATTAAAAATTAGCATTGCACCATCTTGAGCACACATTTTGGGCATAATTTTGTTTGCCAGGTTTAGTACCTAAATGTGAAATTTTGCGGATTACATTGGATAATGCGTGATTCCGCGTGCTTAATAGCATTTTACACTTACAGAAGTACTTTTTTTTAATACTGATTTTTGAAAGCGTGTCCTGTTCCCATACACGCTAACAACTGCTGCCAAATATTTAACTAAATACTATACTTTAATATTATTTTATACATCAATAAGTCCCAAACTGTTTGTTTTATGTATCTGTTTAAAAATAATATGTTGCCATGTTTTGTTTTGTTTTTAATTTAGATTTTGTAAAGAATAATGAAGTAAGTAGATATTGTACAAGACAGGCGGAAGTTTATAGATTGCCCAATTTCAAGTACACCTCAAGATCCACAATAACATATATCGGCCCTAAGATGTGGAATAGTCTCCCAAATGATATTAAATAGTGTGTCTCTATGTCTGCATTTAAGAGAAAACATAAAGAATATATTGTAAAATCATATAAGTGCAATAGTGCCTTCCTGCAATAATCCCCTTTATGCTAATATTTTTATCAGTAGTTTTCGTTTTGTCTTGTTTTGATTTGTTTTGTTCTTTTTTTGTATTGTGTCATAATTGTTACTTTTATATAGGGAGAAGCCTTGACAGGTCAATGGACTTTGCTTCTTCCTCCACACTCTGTAATCCATATGATTGACATGTTGTCCTGTATATTGTTCACTCTTTTTACCAGTTGTGCAAGTTGTGGAAATAAATGAAATGAAATATCACGGCAAAGGCCTGCTGCACGCTGCAGACAGTATTTGTTTTGAATGAGGAATGATGCATATTATGCATGGCCGGCGGAACCGTTGGGGCCGTGGGGGATCGGGTCCCCACAATTTTTGTGCACCATACAAAGGAATACATAAGGTGTCATCACTTTGGCCCCCCCCCCCACTTTTTTTTTTTACCCGGAAGTACGTAAGTGGCACTAAATAGAAATAGATAGAGATCTTGAAGTGTGAGCGCTGTAAGGTTATGTTTGTCCACTGAAGACCTTTATTTTTATTTATTTATTTATTTTTATTTTGCTTCATTTATTTATTTATTTATTTATTTATTTATTTATTATTCTTTTTTGCTTGTCAGTTGAAAAAAACCCGGCCGGAAGTGGGCCCCCACACTTTTGAAAATGTCCGCCGGCCCTGTTATGGATACTGAAGTGCCCATAGACTTAATACGCAGGCCACCAGGTTCCCGTATGAAATGGGATAAATTAATAGAAATGCGATCGAGCGCGTAACTTCTGGGTGGCACGGAGCATGGGTACAAAACCCTCCCTCCCTAACACCTCACTGCTCTGCTGCAATCAGTAATTGATACGGACCTTTTCTTCCTTCTCCTCAGCATTGCCACTTCTCATTCCTTCCTCGTCAAGCCCCTCTTCTGCAGACGGGTACCTTTCTGCCTCATCCTGGAACTTGCTCCCGATTTCTAGTCCTTCGTCGGCGGCTGCCATCCGCCTCTTTCGCAACTCCGGATTCATTATAATCCGGATGTCTTCGTCGTCATTGTTGAAGGCGGTTTCGTCGTCTTCCATTTTGATGAAGTGTAGATTTGTTTCAGTGTGATGAGAATTGATTGCTAGTAGCCTCTTCGTTGTGTTTAATCAATCTATTTGTCTGTCTTTGCCGTTCGGTTGTATCAAACTCTCTGATTGCAAAAACGACAACCATTTGGATATATAACCGCGATTGTCGTTATAGTATCAAAGTAGATTATATGTAAAATGTTCACTTCCTACTAACTAGTACATTAAAGTACTGTGTTGTGATTCATCTTTGTAGCAGGTCACAGTGTGGTTACCAGGTAAGGCGGACATGCGCAGTAATTAAATGGCTCTACGCGTTTTCTTTGTGACGTGTGATCACCAAGGCGCATTTCATTGGATTGATCCCGCTCATTCCACTTGTTCAGAATCATAGCTACCCTAAACGATTTTCTATGTTAGAAGTTAACCCCGAAAGAATGGTGAATTTTTTTTTCTCCATGCTCAGACTGAGGTCGAAGCCACTGTTATTTGCAAAGGCCAGGGATGGTGCCATAAAAAAAAAAACCACCGAAAAATGCATTTTGTTCCAGTGAAGCTCGAAAGGAGATACTAAAGGGGAAAAGAAATAGTAAAGGCCTACAATAGAAAGGATAGAAAGATGGTAAGAACCACACAAAAGAAACGAACAGATTAAAAAAAATAATCATATTAGATGTAGAAAGTGAAAGTACTTTTTCAAACAGGTTTGCATGCATCTCCACAATTTGAATCATTCATTACTAGTACAATGTACATGTATTTTGCACAGACAAGCCGAGTGCAGAGAAGATCGTTCTGAAGTTAATCGATTACATTATTACGGCGACTTTGAATTTGAATCGATGCAAAGAGTGTGATGCAATAAATCATCATCGCCCGGTATAATTGCATATTACGCATTGCGATTGCCGCTGTTGTACACACACGTGTCTGACTGGGGAGCTTGGAGGCTTGAGAAATCTTTCTTCGAGTTTGTCCATCGGGAATAAATCTGTATTTTCAAAAATGAATTTCGGTAACAGTGCGCCAGGAGGAGGGAACATCGAGGGAGCAGTGGATGCTGAGCTGAAAGAGTTCATCGCGATGGAAACTCAAAAGGCGAAATTCCAACAGCAGGTCCATAGTTTTACGGATTCGTGCTGGGATAAATGTGTCGATAAACCTAGCTCGAAGTTGGACAGTAAAACTGAGACGTGTCTCGTTAACTGCGTGGAAAGATTCATCGATACAACACTAACTATTGCCAATCGTTTTCAGAACCTGAGAGAGCATCAAGGGGGTCATTAGAGTGGCCACAAAATGTAGGTATTATCGGACACTCGCAGACATGAGTTGTCATGTTCACGAGATAATGTGTAGTCCCAACTACTGTCAGTTGTGTTGGATATTTTTTCAGTAGGGCCTAATGGTAGTAATCGGTTCATTGTGGGCACAGACTAAAATAATCATCTATGTGCTGGTAAGCACTGGTATGCATTTGTTTAACAAGTACATGTATGTGTACTGTAGTGACTAGTGTTGTAGACAATGTAGTACAATTAGATTTTGTAGTGACATCGGCTACAGTTGTCACTTGTAAGCAATTGAATTAAATTTACTGAAAGCATAGAAACCTGAAATTGGAAAGCTAGTACTGTAGTAGTAAATGTAAATTTACTGTCTTTCTACCACACTGCTGTCTAACGGTGTTAGAAAATTTTACATAGACTAGGGTAGGTTCTACGTTTTGCAACAAATGACGTATCAGATATCTATTCAGTATTCTTTCTGGGCTGACGGATTATCTTTTTTTCTTCTTCTTTTAATGGCAGCCTTTTTGCAGACTGAAGACAAAAACATTCATTATGCACTAGTCTGCCACCCCTACTTGACTGATTCCTTGCAATAAACAACATACATGTAGACAGTGTTTGATTACCTTGTGTTTCTTCTTGTAATTTGTGAATGAAGAAAATACTTCATATATGACTCTGTGTAAATGTGTTTCTGACAGGGTTTTCCTCTTGATCCACGTTGTGCAAGTTGGGATAATCTGCTGATAAGCTGGCATCATTCAGCAAGTCTCCTGTTCGCCACAGCCTGGGCTGCATGCTGGTAAAAATCATCCTGAGTACCTGGACTTGAGCACTTCTACATGCAACAAAAAAATACAGCTCTTGCCAAAAAGAACTGAAGGATTGTGGGAACAATTATGACTGATGTTGCTGCGACATGAAGGAGAAATCAAAATCACCATGACAACTTGTAGCAGTGAGCTTCGGTCTGTTACATTTCAAGAAACCGAGTGAAGATTATGTGGAGATCCATGGAAAATAATGGACACAGTAGATGTGTAAACTGATTTCATGTTTTCTGTGGTGTACAGATGTGTAACTTGAACTGAAGATGGACTTTGGAAGCGCAGTACATGTATGCATTCTGATTAGGGGCAGATCTTCCTTTTTGATGGGGGGGGGGGGTTAGGTTTGGGTCATGACAAGCAAAAAAAGGAATGAAAAGGTCTTCAAATTTTTTGGTGCCGCTTCAACAATAAGGAGTCCAAGGTGGGGTGGGGGGGGGGGAATTTAAACTCCTGAACCCCCCTGATCTGCCACTGCAGATAAACGTAGTGTGTGTGTCTGTTTGGATAGTAATACTCATAGGTACATTAATTTTAGAATTTTAGAAGTAACATGTCATTATACTTCTTGTGAAGGTACTGTGTAGCAGCAAAATTAACAGATCAGTAGAAATCAGAGCAGAATAAGACATACATGTACAGTCAACCTTGCTTAAGTTGAATCTATTTGGACTGAAAAAAATAGCTTCGACTTTGAGAAAAATTGACTTATGAGGGATAAAAATCAACAGAATATAAAGAGAAGAAGACTTGCATGATTCAACTTATGCGAGGTCGATTTTAAGTGAAAACATACTTCTGGTAAGGATGTGAGAAACCGTCTTGCAGCATTTCGTATTTGCTTGCAATATATATCGAAAAAGTCTACCAAGAAACTTACATGGCTGACGCGATATGCCGGGATGATGAGTTGTTATGGGTATTTTGAAATAAAAAAATCAACCAACTTTTATTCCATACATAAGGATTCAGGCTAACTCGGTCTCAGGGACAGCTTGGCCCTATTTCAGACAATTTACACGCAGTTCGTGATCGCCATATTTTATACATACATGTAGGTGCACGTTCATTTTGTAGGCGCGTCAAAGAGGTTCTTTGATGCGTGTGTTGTATCAACTCGGCCCATAACTGCGACCAGCCAGAACGCAAAACGCTCCCATTGTACAAGTTCACTGTACAATCCAGAGGGACAACTTGGCCCTGCCATCAAAGCGAAGCGGAGTTGTCCCCGAGTCTGAGTTAGCCTGACCCCATTGTGAAATTGCGACTCGGGCAAACCTTTTTGGTTACATTTTGTATTTTCGTTACCCAGTGAATATCTTTTGTTATTCCAGCTTTGTTCCATGCAGTTCTTAGGCATACGTGTACACATTGGAGCGAAATTCAACAATTCTGCAGGCGTACCAGAACTATGTTTTACAATGTACCTTTAAGCAAGGTTAATTGACACTAAGTCCTTGCCTCCAGGACACATACAGTGTACTCCTGTTATAGCAAAGTCGATGGGACAGGTGGTTTTCTTTTGCTTTACCTCGTTGAAGCCAATTGGCAATGTACAGTTGTATGTGAAGATACATTTGTATTGTACATGTACAGATGGTAAATTTGAGACCTGCATTTTTGCTTCATTGCAACAAGAATTTCATATCACATCTGTAACCATATTTGTTAAAACAGGGGTGCACTGTACAGTATGTGAAGAAATCAGTTTTGCCCCTTAACTTCATTCAGATTATTTTGATAACCAAGTTTTCTTACTGGTATGTCCAGTACCAGTACACTACTTATAACCCAGGAAGAAATTAATCCATACTTGATGACATGCAATCTATTTGTAGTTGTTGCCCTTCTGTAAACAATTTACACAAGTTGACTGTGTATGATTTACAGTATGTGTACACCAGGTACTGTACGCAGGTGTAATAAAATTGTTTGCTTGATGGCATAGTTTATACCTGTAGCTTAGCAATGCTCCTTTGTTGATCATTACGAATTGCTTTCTAATGTTGGTATGAACAGTTTGTGATTTGCAGTGTGAATGCTCTTTGGCACTTCCTATCCACACCAAGGAGTGCAGAGGTATGAATTTCTTTGTCGTTCAATGTCTTTGGGTGATGGTGATACAGTAGTGTGAAATACAGCTGTACATTGTACGTGTACAATGCACAATACCATGCTTTGTTCAACTTTTCAGTGTTGATTGATTGTTTGACCTATTGAGCTAAGTCAAACAAAATGTTTTATATGATAGAAGAAATGTCAATACATTGTATGTAAATTAAGGAGGACATTCAATATTACTGCCTCACATTCCTCCCTGCAGATTATCTAGGGAATAGTATACAGTGTATTGTACATGTATTGCAAAGTAATCTCCTCTTTCATGGCTTATTTTTATGACTACAATACATGTACTTGGAGACAAAAGATGATGTTTCTTGTGTTTCATGTAAAATGAATATGAAACAGAGAACAGATTTAGTTGAAATTTGCTTTTTAGTCAGTGGAAGACTTGTGGATTCAAGGCATCATCAACTCATCTAATTTGCATATATGTGATAATGTCCGATACCAATGTTTAAAAAAAACATCCTCCACGTGAAAACTTTTAAATTCTGAAACATTTTATTCTCTATCTGATTTTTATGGGATCGTGTTCTTTTGCTTGATGTCACCATACAGTATTCAAATTATGTTAATCAATATATTGAGTACCATTGTACATGTACAATGTAGCTGATATATCTGCTTTATGGCTTTCAAAATGCTGTTATCTTTACAAGGCTACTGCCCATAGATGAAATGCTGTATGTAGCTACAATGTACAAAATCAATAGGATTGTAAATGGCCCAAATGACATCATTCAGAAATTCTGGAAACAATAAAATTCACAGCAATTTATTAACAGTTCAGATCTGTACATATTAAATACATGAATGGCAAATTTATATTTTTTTTTTTAGCTTACAGTATAAGAAGGGCAAATCAATACAATTACAATGTTTTACTTGTACATATTGTACACATCATAAATAAAAGATAATTGCAATGGTACATGTACAAGGTGAAATACACAATATGCACACTATAATACACTCTATTATGCGATGAAGAATGAACACATACAATGTACAGTTTACTTTGCAGGCATCATAATATTGTAAGCCACTTTTACGCTCCCTTCCGGGCGAGACTTAGGCTACGGTCACAACTCAGAGCGGCGACCGACCTATTTGTAGCCTGCTCGGTTGCTGCTGAAATTTTGGCACCGCTCAGCAGTTTTGGGAGATGCTGAGCAGGCTGTAAAATCCTAGCGATGACCGAGCAGCGCCCTGTCGATTTCCCGTCGGTCACCGATCGATTTCCCGTCGGTCACCGATCGATTTCAGTAAAATTTTGGCGAAATGTGGGGATCTGCAACAAGCAGAGTCCGAGCAGTCACCGAGCGATGCCCCATCGGCAACTGGACGATCTCCCACCGGCCACCGGCCGATTTTTACGAAATTGCTCTGCGACCGACGGGTGATCGATAGGTCATCTACCGGTGACCCGTAGGCGTACCGACGGCCACCCGCCGGGCTCTGCCGGAAATTTCTCACGAGCTACCTGTGTTTATTAATGTTCCTATGTGATTTGTGATGTGTTAATTAATTAATTAAGAGAAAACTTGAGGCAAAACATCTAATAGTTACGATTATCAACTAACAAAACGCCGCCATGTGATACCACAGATAACTAGAAATAGGAAATAAAACAAATAGGAAATAGGAACACCCAAGATGGAACAAAGATTAGAATAGATTTGAATTTTCCAAAATATCTTTTTTTGCTTCTATATTTCACAGTATTTTCTATTCCTATTTGATTTCATATTTTAATTTTCCCCATCTCGTTATTCATTTCTTCTTCGATCAATAGGCATTTAATGAATGATAAGGTAACCAAACCATATTTTACTACGTCAACATATCGACACTAACTTTTGCCCCAAAGTGGTTGCCTCTGACTTCCATGTCCCTCATGTTGGTTGTCGAGATGTTGAGATGCTGATATGTTGGTGGGGTTTCCTTGCCTCTTATCCCTCCCCCTGCTTCTTCCACATTGTGTTAGATTATCTTCTCCATCTAGGCCCTGATTTCCTTCAGTGCTTCTGTCATTTTTATCTTCACATTTTTAGTCCCCAAATCGCTCGACGGCGACCGCTCAATCTATTCTCTTGGTTTTCTTCTGTGCTGTTGTCATTTTTGTCTCTATTATTTTTGTTCCCTAAATCGCTCGGCAGCGACCATTCGATTAGGTCAGTACCTGGGCGGTTCCTGCTCGGACACCGAGCGTATTTTGGGCAGCGAGTGAAAACTGGTCGGTCGCCGCTGAAATTTGAACTCCGCGTTAAAACTTCAGTGGCGACCGACCGATGCCCTAAAAATCAGTGGCACCTGGTCGGTCACCGGTCGTTCTCCGACCGGTTTTAGCTAAAAACTCGCCGACCGGTCGCAGAGCAGGCTGATTTTGGGGGTTGTGACCATAGCCTTACACCTGTGTCTCAGAGTCCTGAAGACCAACCCGCCTTCACGAACTGTTACAACTTACATTGCAAACAAGCTCTCATTGATAGGAATGCTGATTGCGCAATACATGAATGTTCTATGAACTGCTGCTTTGGTTCACTCCATGTCAGAAATGGCTTGCTTTCAAACTAACCGTTGGACAAGCAGGCATGTGTTTTTGTGAAACACATTTAGGAGGCTGATCTGATGGAAGACAAATTTAGATTTGAACAAGCTACAGTGTACTTAAATTGGCACATTGGGTCTCCTAATGGTTGTGTTAGTCACAGTGGGGGGGGGGGGGGGGGGGGAGTAACCTGCATAACCCTTTCATGCTACAATAATGGCTCAGGCTCAAATGTCATTAAAATGATGCCCTTTTTTGCATGGAATTATGTTGGGTGAGGTCTGATATGGACAAGTCGTATTCCACACAGAAGGAAAATATATTTTATATATAATATTATTATATTTGATATAACACAAATAATATAACACATTGAAAATAATACAAATCTTCTTGTTGTATGGTCTGCTGGAAAGGTTCAGTAAATCCCCAGCTTAATTTATCAAGCTTTTATTACAAAATTACGAGTTATCTGCTCATAGCTTGAAGGTTAGCCCTCTGAACATCATGGAGTTTTCTTTTTGAGAGTTCGCGGTTGCCCATCTAGTAAATTTGTAACTATACAATGTATTTGGAGACTAGACTGCACAAGAGGGTGGTGCAGGGATGATATAAAGGAGATAGAAAAGCACACACATTTTCACACACCCTACCTCCACACAACAAGCACACACACATACACATGAACACATACAAACATACACACAGGTTAGGGTGGCTGAGAACTCAAGGTTTCACAAAAAACAGCATGTGTACTATTTTGGGGAAAGGACACAAAATATAATTGCATATGTATGACAAGTTTGTCCCTCTTCAATCAACCTTGATTAAGTTGATTCTATTTGGACTTAAGAAATAGCTAAACTGAAGAAATAGTTTCGAATTAGAGAAAATTTGACTTATGAGGGATTAAAATCAACAGAAAATAAAAGAGAAGAGGACTTGAAAAGACCTTTGACTTAGATGATTATTGAACTTATGCGAGGTTGACTTAAAGATAATAAAAAGTTTTGGTACCTCAAAAGTGTCCTTGAATTTCCTTGTCTTAGTTTGTGTTTCAGGTTAAAGTACCTTTCATATAACTAACACTGTGAGACTTACTCGCCCCAAAGTGCTCTCATGTCTTAGTAATCATGCAATTAACTGCGATCAGCAGCCCCATACGCATAGCGACCAGCAGTCCCATACGCATAGCGTAATCGGGCTTCGCATTGTAGCATTTAGGATCATGACTGATTTAGTATCGTACGGTAAATGTCAACTTAAAATCCCATAAATTCGTCAATTTGAAGACTTACCAATTAAGTTGAAGTATTGAAAACAGGGTTCGGGCAACGTTTGGTTCTGCCTATAGTCCTTTTCTGTTCGAATTGATGACTGAATGTGACTCGGTCGACAGGACCTTAGGAGAGCTACATACAGTACACTGAATACTACGGCCACTGCATGCGAACACATCACATGCACACAGATTTCAAATCCATGAACGGATAAGATGTTTGTGTGCGCATGCGCTGGCCATGGTATCCAGTGTATGTAGCTCTCCCAAGGTCCTCTCGACCGAGTCACATTCAGTCATCAATTCGAACAGAAAGGGACTATTGGCAGAACCAAACAATGTTCCAAGCCTGTTTTCAATACTTCAACTTAATTGGTAAGTCTTCAAATCGAAGAAATTTTTGGATTTTAAGTTGACATTTACCCGCGATACTAATTCTGTCATGATCCTGAATGCTACAATGCGAAGCCCCATTACGCTATGCGTATGGGGCTGCTGGTCGCAGTTAGCTATGCGTACAATGGGCTGCACGCTGCTGGTCGCAGTCAGTGGTTTCGTACAATATTTATCGACGCTGTACAGCGTCGGCTCTGGTACGAAACCATTATTGCATGATTACTAAGACATGAGAGCACTGTGGGGCGAGTAATTCTCACAGACAACGTACTTTAACCTGAAACACAAACCAAGAGAAGGAAATTCAGGGAAGCTTTTGAGGTACCAAAACTTTTTATTATCTTTAAGCAAGGCTGACTGTATTTCAATATGCTCTCATGGAGATATTACACATCAACTCCCTGAAGGCAGAAAAATGGAAAATAATTTCTGTATATTCTCCAACATGTTATGCTGCCCCATATTTGTACACCTAAACTGTATGAAAAAGAGCTAATGGAATAATTATGGGATCCTCGGGTGCATTAGCTTTATGCTTCATCATTCAGAACAAATGTCACACATTTTGCTTCCACACACTTTTTTTTTTTTTGTAACCACGATTGTTGTGAGGCTTAAAATCAGAAAAGCAGACTTGAATGTTCACATATCGAGGTATTGACTAATTTCTTGGAAAGCGGTTCCAAAGAAACAGTTTAGGAGAGTGGCATGACGTGCAACAATTAGGTTAAGACAAAGAGCAAATTATACACAATTAGAAAAAAACTTGAAAAAAAAAATCATGGAATACTGTATCTGTGCTTAAATGGCAAGAAGCACTGTGGGAACAAAAATACGGAAATACAAATCCTCAGTACAGGAATGGTAGAAAGTGGAATGCCCTTTGACAAAGAGATACTGTACACAGGCAAACCCATTATAACAAGATACTAAGGAGCCTCATTTCAACACGGACCTATAGACATTGGATTTCACACTATCCAAGGGTACAATAACAACGAATATAAAGAACTGGACATGCAAATTCACCTTCTCATGAGAGGGTTATGCTTACAGTACGATATATATTACCTAATTAAAGGAGATTTCACTATCTGAATTGCAAGAACTCTTTGTAATGAAATCTCATTAAAATGGACAGGGCAAATACAGGACATAATGACAATTTTACCTTAAAGAGTCTTTTCATACTAACCAAATCCTGTTGTTTGTAAGTATGTTCATAACAAAAAGAGTTCACCTGTACTTCATTAGCCTTTGTGCTTTGTTGATGCATCTAAACTTCCATAGTTTACAAGAACCATCCCTACTTTCAATTCATCACACACACCAGCAGTTGGGGAAATTAAGATATCTACCACAAGAATAAAATACTTTCAGTTTGTTGATATCACTTATGCACTGTGCCTCCTTTGACTTAGCGCCATGTCCCGTTCCCAACTGAAAGTTAATTGAATACTGAGTTTATGTGTCAGAAATTGTGTCAGTACATGTAGTTACCCTCTTAGCCAGCTCTTCAGTCGTGAGGATAGTGCAAACAGAGCACAAACAAAATGACAAAAAAATAGCACATCATTTTCAGGTGGTGCATTCACTGAGCAATTCAGCATTATCTGTGGTAATTCTGACCAGCTGTATGTGCAAGTCGATACAAGACAGCCTGTACCATAAAGGTCACATTCTCCTCTTCTTCTGCTTATACAAAATTTTGCACAAGATGCCCGGAAGATATGTGGTAATAATTCCTTCTGCTGTACAAAGCACCTCCTCCATGGCCTTACATCTCTGATGAATCATCTCCGCAAAGTAGATTACTATGGCATATGATTGCCTTTCGCCTACTATTGCTTGTTCTTTACATAACATCAGACCTCCCAACCTTTCTGACTGAAAAATAGGTATGATTTGGTTCATAAGTAGGAAAGAAAGAGCAGTTCTCATAGGAGTGTGTAGCAAAATGATCAAGGAAAATAGGAAAATCCTATTGAAACAAAAGTTGGGAATGGACAAAATTCAGATTCTTTCCTCCAAATTCAGAATGGTTGGGAGGTCTGTAACATCGCTGGGTTGACAAGACCTAGTATCTCAAATCTTGGTGAAAATCACTTTCTTTGATTAATGGCCAGATAATCAGTTCAGTGATGTCCTGTCCATATCCTATCTGTCTTACCCTAAAAAAAAAACCACCACGGCATGTCAAATGAAAGGCTATCCCATTTGATATAGTGCTTTGGCTGCCGTGTGTTTTTGCTCTCCTGAACATTTGACATTTTGTAGATACGAGGTCTTGTCACCCCAGTGACGATAAGGCATCTTCATTAAAAAGTATCTCACACTTTTAACTGATTTTTTTTTTTTTTTTTTTTTCATGGAATAGATGAAGTGTCACCTGAGAACTTTGCAGCTGGGCATGAAGTTTTGACTCCACAGTAGTTCTTGAAATGCAATTGCAAAAAGGGAAGGTTCTACAGCTAAAGTGGCAAGAAACAACTTGCTGACAAGACCTGATATGCACATAACACCTTCATAACATATTGCCTTGGTTGCTCTCCTTGAAATAACCTTGGAAATCTGCAGAAGAAATGGATATGAAAAGAAATTGATATGCAAGAAATCTTTGATATCTATGTAATACGAACTTCAGAGTATTGTCAGCACACTTTACTAGCTTTAATTTAAATTGTAGTTACAGAACACACTTGATTGGGTCCATGGTCTCAAGATTCACTTTTATTCAAATTCCATAGACTTATAATAATACATAGTGGTTATTTGTTCAGCGCATATGTCCACCTTTCAGTTCTCTGGCGCTTCAAGAAAAATATGATGTACAAAACATGAGAACAAGGAAGAAAATATCAAACTAACAAGAAAACACATACCTGATAAGGAACATAATTTTCCTGAACATAGAGTGCAGTTATCTATCAGTTATCAATAGTTATTAATCGCTTTCTTTAAAAGTCATGATTATAATCCTAGTTTTTAGGCACATGCAAGTGCAAATTCATGTATTCGCTCCTCTTTTAATAACAGGTGATGAAAGAATATCAACCACTTACTTATTTAAAAATCTTGCATGATTTTATTTTCTTTAAAGTACAATATTGGCTACATTCTATCAAAATAAAAGATAGGAACGAACTTAAAAGGTTTTAACCATCTCCCGAGACCTGATACAGGTGAAAGTGGAACTCAGAGAAAATAATGCCTCCATGTAGCCATAGTTATATGCAGGCCATAATTGTAAAATCTTACTTTTTACTCTTGAAGAAGCCATCAAATCAGCAAATTAACAGATACCAAACAAACTTAATCCTGTTCAAAGATTGCAAAGAAGTAGGAAGTATCAACCAACCTATGGATGAAACATCACGTCATATCTAGGTGCCATCCTTTATCATCCTGGGAAGAGAAAACAGGAAAGAAAGCAAACATGACAGGTGGCTATGTGTATGGGAAAATGTGTATCAACAGGTAGATGACAGTACTGCTGCTAAAGATGAAGTGTTCGATCACAAAATGAGCTTAAAGGGATCATATAGTTTTGGTTGAGACCTAATTTCATATTTCTCACATTTTTTGGTGAGATAATGAGAAACATTATGAAACATGAAAGAGCATGTAATTCTGTGAGGAATTCAATGTTCATTTGATGAAAATTGGTTTTGAAATGGCCGAGATATCCAAAAAAGAGCGATTCTAATAAAGTGTGGGACCCATACTTTATTACGATCGCTTTGTTTTACATTGTTTTTGGATGTTTCAGTCGTTCCAAACCCGATTTTCATCAAATAAACTTTGAATTCCTCTTCAAATGGTATGCTCTGTACTATATCATGTTTTCTTGGAATCTCGCAAAATCTTAAAAGCTCAATTCTCATCTCTACCAATACTGTACCATCCCTTTAAGTGCCTTTTTAAACATTTCAAAGTTATTCCACCATCATATAGAGCAAAATAAATCCTTTCCAGTGATACCTCACTTGTAAAATAACAAGGAATATTCTTGAAGTTATGATTACAATTATCTCGTACTTTTTAGTTATTTTGTTTTGTTTTTGTAGCAACTTTAATTGTATTTAATATCTTAACTTAACAGGAATGGAGTTAACTCCTTTTATGATCAAACTCTCCAGATCTTTACATCAATCTTCAATGATGAATGAACAAAAGCTGTCCTGTGTAGAGGCTTGTTTGCTCAGGATTTAAAAAAAAAAAAAAAATCACCTCACTGACTGATGAAAAACAGCTGCATACTGTTGGTATCTTACTGCTTTGGTGAAAATAAAGTAAATGAATGAAATTTCTGAGTTTAAGATGAATGAAGACAGATAATCTACATGAGTCGACCATCTTCAGAACATCTGAAAACTTCAGTAACTATCATATCACCCAATTATTTTCACATATGTTACTGCAGTGATGCTTGCATAGATGTACCCATTCACCGTTTGCCAGAGCTTCCTTCGTAAATCATGCTCTCTACAAGAGGTTGAAACACCTTGGGAAGATGTTAAGAATGTCTTGGGAAATAGTTTTTCTACTGAACATACCAGGTTGTTTTGGTGTGATGCATTGTGAAGATGAAAATTATTCTTAAAAGATTTGAAAAAACAGCGGGACACAATAGGACACAAAGGAATGCCATCTGTGAAAGAACATTTCTTGCAACATTACATCAATGATTACATAATGTAAATGATGTGATGAATGATGTACACAGAGCTTTGGCATCACAAATGATAGAAATGGATGCTGGTAAATTTAGATGACAACACTTTTGAGGCTTCTCATTTCTTGCATCATACTTGTACAACAAAGCATCACTCATTTCCTTCAGGACAAAGATGGTACAATCGTTACACAGAGTGTGAGAATCATAAGCAGCAGAGACAAGTACAGTCCATAAATCTTCAAAATCTATGCAATGCATGACTTCCCAGGAATTTCCAAGGAGGTTTGAATGTACATTATTGCCAGTGCCAAGTTTCATCTGCCACATGAGGAAGAAAGATATGTCAGCTTGATAACTTTGGAGACTGATCAATCATCCTGGTTCATAAATGATCATGTCAACATGTGAGTATGCACAATGTTTGATTACAGCTTTGAAAATTTGCCAGCACTTGCATCCATTTCATGTGTAAACCATAATGTGTAATATGCAACGTTCAGTATTTATGATAAGCCACCTGTAGTAACAATGGAACAAGCATTATGCCTGAAAAACTGAAACAGCAGCCTTGAACACAACAAACAGTGTGTCACAAATACACCAGGAAAAACCAGACACACAAGTGCTTACTGCTGTATGAACATCGATGACATTCAATATTGCATAAAGATAAGTTGAGATGAGGATACAAAAAATAATACCCATGGGATCGTGCGATAACTGTGTGATTTTGTTCACTCTGATCCATTAGCGGTCGTCACAAGATTAAACATCAGACGAGGAGAAAGATGACCTCAACACAAAGATGATCAATAGAGAATGATCTTTGACCCCTCTACATGTCATGGTCCTTGGAAGCAAGAAATGGCAGGATGTCTGAATGAATTTTCCATCAAGCTGGAGATCTTGATACATTTTGCGTAGCTCGCTTTTGATGTTTTGTTTCACACGTTGAGCACTAGAGGGGGGACAGCAACTCACCAATCGTGACGATGCTCTCAAGGGCGTGAAAAGAGTTCTCCCTCTGTCATCTTCACCTGTCAAACTACCATCAGATAACCAATCATTATCATCAACCATACCATATCTACCACCACTTCGACTACTGTGCATACTTCTCTCAGGGGATCGGGACCGGTACGGTGATGACGACCTGGACGTCTTGAGGATGGACCTCTCTGGGGAGCGGCGCAAGGAATGCTCGGGTGAAATGACCTGACGGATTGGTGAGGACGCCCTATGTGGACTGGAGGACCGCCGTCGTGACGATGAGGTGGTGAGAGTAGATGTCACATGGGAGGTTGAGGTCCGGTTCTCAAAGCTGACGCTGGAATTGGCCACAGATCGCCCATGGCTACTGCTGCGTCTCATCTCCTGTGTCAGTCTTTCTCTGTAGGTTGAAGGAAAAAAAAAAATAATGAAATTACCAGGCTCTATGTCAATCATTTCATTAACCAAAATATTGTTACATACAATGTTTGCACACAAACAATTAGAGCTGGATACAAGTTATCAGTTTTCATACAACCATTATTCTGATTTGAAAATACAGGCAAAAACCATTATGACAAGATAGTTGGGGCTGTGAGACTTTTGTTATAAGAAAATCTTGTTAAAGTGTAAATAGTACAAAGAAGAGGAAATAATAAAAGTAAAATCTTCTCACACTTAAGAAATTTTATTGCATCTGTGTTTGTTATGATCATGCATTCACCTTTGATAAAATCTCTTTTTACTAAGGGATTTAATGCACCTTGAGTTATCACCATTAGCAATATAAAGTGCACCTCTTTTTGCTTCGTACACATCAATATTATATGTGTAATTGATTTTCTGAAAATAACAAACACTACTGATGAAACAAGGCCACCAGAGTATTGACATCACTGGCCAGACGCTGAACAGCCTGGACGACGACAGAGTTGGACTTACTTTTCAAACCTCTCACTGGTCAACTGACGTTTGATTCTGTCCAGCTCAGATTCTTGTTGTGTCGTCCTGGATCGTAGCGTTTGGATCTCCCGGCTCTGACTTTGCCTATCATTTATACAAACAATAGTACACAATCAGAAACAGCATGTGTCCTGTTAAATACTGTATGACTTAACTCCTGTACTACTATAAGAGTTATGGAATCAACTTTTTGCAACACTGGCATCCTGGTATGGCAACTGAGATTGGATGAATGATGCAGGATTCAAACGACAATTCAAAACCAATTAAAAGGTTAGTCTGAAAAGATAGAATAGTACCTTATGACCACAATGTTCAGTGAAAATTGACCATTACTGGACAAAATTTAGAGAAGTTATTGAATTGTGAAGTTTTGCTAATTTTTACCAAACAGTTCTCGAACAGTTGACATGAATGCAAATGAGTAATTGATGATATCATCATTTCACAATTTTCTAGTGATTGTGTACAAAATACTCATGAAAATTCAATTTCTCTGCTACAAAAATGTGAAATATAATCTTAATCCTTGCTGAATAACTCAAATTAATGATCAATCAAGATATCATTGATGTTAAGTTACATTTAACAAAAAAGATTAATCAAACTCTTTTGAGCACAAGCTTAATTATAGACCATCAGCCTAATGAGATAAAATCAAAGTTACAAACTACAGACACAGCATACTAATGAAAGAGAAAATGTACATTATCTGAACTTAGTGTGTTGTACTTCTAATCAATTTTAATGTCATCCGTAAGTCATCATTTTCGCATGTAAACCACATCTAATTCAACTATTTGGTTGCAATGCATAGTCAAACAGAGACCACAATTGACTTGAATCAAATGTCTGACATAGTAGTCTAACAGGACTATTCTCTGAATATGTCACTCACACTTTGCTATCAGCCAGGGCTAGTCTGTCCTTGATCAGCTGCAGCTCTGACCGCTGCTCCTGGCTGTCCAGCTGGGCCTGAAACTCCTTCTCCCTGTTGCCAGCAATCATGGCCTCCAGGTTCCTCACAGTGGTCCTCTCGGTGGAGACTTGGCTGCGCAGCATCTCTACCTCTCGCTTCAGGTCCTCAGTCCTGGCTTCACACTACCAGGGGAGGAACAGAGAATGGTCATGACCATAGGATGGGGAAACAAGGACTGCAGGGTGGACTGGCTAATTTCATGAGTATAACATGGACCACCACATCACTACATATTTGCCAGCAAAACACTGTTTCATCCTGCCTGCCAATGATTGGTGATTATCATGTTGTTACAAATAGGTTAAAAATCATGTATAGTACTGTTAAGGAAGGGTTAAAAGCTTTGTATTGTGTACTCTGCATGCATGAACAAACAATATAAGAAAAGATGTGATCATTCCCAAGTGTATCATCACTTCCAAGTGTATCAAAGTCCACTCTTTATTTCAGCACAATAATTAAAGTGTTCACATTTGAAGCAACACATAGACTGGCTTACATTCACTGAAACAGACAAAGAAGCAAAGGTGAAGTAAAAACAAGTTTAAAGAAGGAAATTTCTTTTCAAAAGAAATTTCCTTAAAGGCAGAAATCACAACACCTACAACATAATGGGAGCTTCACCTTCACAAAAATTCACTATGAAGGTCATTTTACAAACACCTTGACACTGAATAAGAGAGACAGAAAATAGAAGTCATGTAGCACAACGTGTGCTTACCTGCTCAAACTCGATGTTCCTCGCTGTCAGCTGGCGTGACAGGGACTCTTTGGTGGAGTCTAGCTTGACACAGAGCTCTCTGACGGCCGCAAGGTCCTGGACCACTGAATCCTTCTCATCTTGAAGCTGCCTCAAGTTACCCTCCATATTGGACAGGGAGCGTGTCAGGTTGGACACCTGCATCTCATACGTTTGCTGGGTCGATAGATGCTGTAATGGATATTACGAGAGAAGAATAAGTGAGGATGTGAAGGTGGAGTGGGGGTAGGAAAAGAGTATGAACATTTACTAAAAAGGTGTGCATACGAATGGAGAAGGCAATTGGTCACAACAGCAGCATAAGAGGAAAGGGGTAGAAATAGAGAAAACTAGATATATCGCTACGGCGACTGATATGCCTCCGCCATAATGCATGGTTCTCCTAATAGGTCTATAGTACAATGTCTTGACAATGTGTGATGACAGTTTCACACAATTGGCAAAATATTAAAATGACAGGTTTGCCACAAATGTGCTGAATGTTCACTTTCCTAGAACTAGGTTCAATTGGATGAATGATTAAAAATGTCAGAGTGCAGGTATTTGGGGAACTGACAGATGATTTTTACTTGACTTTTGACCCTTTTATAAGTTTATGCATTGAGTAATTTTCAAGGTATTGAGAAAAAGTATAATTTCAGTATCATATGGGAAAATAGCATTATCTAAACCTGGCCTTTGACCTTTGACCTCATAGTTCCAAAGAGAATCACTGTTAGGTTGAACATGCATAAATATGTAAGTTTCATGATGATACCTTGAGTTACTTTTGAGATATGGAGGAAAAAGTGCAATTCCACACTTTCACTTGACCTTTGACCTTTTACCTTTTGGCAAGAAACTTCCCATAGAATATATATCGGGTAATACATGCATACATCAAGTTTTTAAAAAAAAAAACCTTCAGGCATTGCATAACCATAAGGAAAGTAGTGATATTTTGAGGAGTTGACCTTGACCTTTGACCCCCTGACCTTTGAACCATGACCCCCAACTTCCCTAGATAATCACTGCCCATTGGAACAAGCATATATACTAAGTTCCATGAAGATACCTTGAACCATTTGCGAGATATGGAGAAAAACATGAATTTTCAAACTTTTTTTTCACAAAATAACCTGTGACCTTTGACCTTCGACCCTGTGACCCTAAAATCCAAACAAAGTATTATCCCCTCAGGATATACCCTCATACCAAGTTTGATGTAAAACCACCACACGGTTCTTGAGATATCGACAAAAACAAAATGGGATGGACGTACGTACGGACGGACGGACGTCCCAAAAACATAATGCCTCCGGCCACTTCGTTGGCGGAGGCATAAAAAAAATTGGTCACGAAGCAAGGCCAGCGTCGCACACACAAACAGACCCTGTTAAATTTACTTTTTCATGTATAAAGACGGAACAAGCGAGGGCACCATCACCAAAAACAATAGGCGTCTTCGTTTTACCATAACACACCTTCATGCCAAATTTGAAGATGATCTAAGAAGAACTGCAGCCAGTAGAGTGCTCACAAGAAAATCTCTGCGGCGGACGCGGCGCAACGAGGCCAAATCCATAGTATCCTCCGAACTCTGTTCGGGGGATACAATGAGTGGATGACCTATATGTCAACACTCAGCATACTTTCACACCCCATGATAGCATACTATGCAAATGAGTCCATTATGCCCATTGCATATGGATATGAAAGATTGAAAATACTGAAAAATGTGAAATACATACACTTTGTATGACTACAATCCTCTTTAACTGGAACATTTTCTCTGTGTGTACAGCTATAATTGTCATCTACAGAAACATTCAAATCCAAACTTCAAAACGTTACCTATTCCTCTCACACTGAGGACTATAATTGCAGTCTATAATGTTCGGAACAATTGTATTCTTTATCTGGTAGGTGTTTGTTGTTGTTTGCCATTTTCTTCTCTGTTGTCATGCTTGAACATGTGTTATATCTATCTTTTCATTTATGAAGCGCCATGAGCACTAAAAAGCGGACCTGTGCGCTATACAAGTAGTAGCCTTTAAACAAGGCGACTCGCTCTGCGTGCCCCCGTATAGCGCGTTTACCCCACAAACCTGTTGGCCGGCGGCGAGTGGAGCGAGCCGCCTTTATCCACTCGTTCAGGGATGTATACTTTTGTCGTTGTTGTTGCTTTATATTCTTTGACAAATTTGCGTACAAATTTGACGCAGAAAATACACACGGCACCAAGGCAAGCCGCGTGCGCTTGCTAACAAATTTGTACGCAAATTTGTCAAAGAATATAAAGCAACAACAATGACAAAAGTACACATCCCTGAACGAGTGGATAAAGGCGGCTCGCTCCACTCGCCGGCCAACGTACAGGTTTGTGGGGTAAACGCGCTATACGGGGGCACGCAGAGCGAGTCGCCTTGTTTAAAGGCTATACAAGTAGCCACTATTATCATTATTATTATCATTGCTACTTCTACTACTATTACTACTACTACTACTACTAATAATAATAATAATACTAATTGAACTCTGCAATACATCTTGTAAAACTATGTCTGCTGATTCTTTAACTCCTTTACATGTATCAGTGTTTTTTTGTGAGTGAATATATGCTACTGTCATACATTGTATAGTACATGTGTGAATAATGTGCACAGCTATTAATATTTACCAGGTACCATAAGATATTTTTTCCTTTCATTGATTTCACATTTTTCACAGAGGAAGACATTCAAAACTACAGAAGCACTCTGAGAGCGCAGACCTCCGCCAAGCATGCAGCTCATTTCCACCACTGATCTTGTTCTTCCATAGAAGTGATTTCCACACATACATACTTATAGCATTATGTGCTGAAAGTCGCCCAATTTCCCAATATAGAAGCCTTTGTTACGTCATAAACCCTCAGCTGCATGGCGCGCCTCGCCCTAGCAGAAACTAGAGCACGCACTAGTGCGCGCATGCAAACCTCAAATATGTGCAGCCTGAACTCCCAAGTTCATTGACCCTACCTGCCAAAATATCAAAAATCCTTCATAAATTCCTCCAAAATCCTCAGATCACTACCAAAATTTGATCGTCAGTTACTTGTATCAATCTAAACCTTTCCTGCAAGTTTCATCCAAATTCGGTACCTACTTTTTGAGTTATTTTGCACACAGACAAACTAACTAACTAACAAACAAACAAACAAGCAAACAAACAAACCAACGGTAACGAAAACATAACCTTCCCCCTGGGCGGAGGTAATAACACAGTAACAGCAGATTTGTGACAGAAAAAAAAATCTACTTTATCTGCAGATTATCCTATCATTGTTTTGATAGCAGAAATTCTAAAGAATTTGATAGGGTTGGGGTTTTACGTGGTATGGAATTGTTAAATGGTATTGTTAAATTCAAGTATCAGAATGGCTAATCACTTTCGACATCCAGCTGAATCCCTGCTTGGCAAACTGCTTGGCACACTCTCTTATTGCCACAAACTAGCATTAGACTAACATGAAAACATATGAGTGGGACTGTAAGGACAGCAGCAATTCTGCTTAAAGGGACTGTACAGTACTGGTTGAGTTGGGGATTCATGTTTTGAACATTCCTAAGTGAGATAATAAAAAGCCTCTTATGAAATATGAAAGAGCATGTAATTTTAAGAAGGATTCAACGTTTATTTGATGAAAATTGGTTTTCAAATGGCTGAGATATCCAAAAAAGTGCTAATAATAAAAGGCGACATGCCACAACTTTATTAGGATCTCTTTGTTTCACCTTGTTTTTGGATATCTCAAACATTTCAAAACCGATTTTCATCGAATAAACTTTTGATACCCCTTAGAACTGCATGCTCTTTGACATCTCATAGAGTGGTTTCTGAATATCTCGCAAAACGTTAAAAGCTAAATCCTCACCTCGACCAGAACTGTACACACCCTTTAACCCACCACCTAGGCTTCAGTTTCTGTACCCGTTCACATGGGTGAACCGACATTGAAGAATTTTTAGCTGGCAGAAATGTATCAATACATTGCTTTGAAAGTGATTGCTATACAGAATCAGAGCGTATGTGAGTTTTGTCCTGGCAGCTCATATTACAGGATATAACAGTAGTTGTTGAATTCATGTTCATGGAATACAGCAGTGAACACAGAAATGTACACATGCATGTTACATGATCAGGAGTTGATATTTTCACATGTTGTTAGATTTGCGAATAGTACCCAGATCGGAGAATTCCCACAAATAACCCCAGGAAAACAGGTACAGTATGAAGTCTCATTAATAAAGATTGTCTTTGATGCATTTGAGGTGACAAAAAATGATGTCAAGTATCAAAACTAAATGCAATCGTAAAATTTGCTTTGTGTTTGCTCTGTGTTGTGGGCTGCTCAGGTGCAGCCCTGTCGCGATTTATACAGCGACTGGGCTGTGTATAGTTAGTGTACAGTGTATTTACATAATATGCATAGCCCTGTACAGTGAATTTACATAATATGTGTATGCACAGGCCTGTCACATCATTATCACAGCAAGTCTTGACTGTGTATAGTTAGTGTACAGTGTATTTACATAATATGCACAGCCCCGTACATTGTATTTACATGTGTATGCACAGGCCTGTCACATCATTATCACAGCAAGTCATGACTGGTACTCTTAGTGGTCTCAGTCTGGTCTCAGTCAGTCAGTCTTGGGCCAGCACTTAGGCTCCTGGCCTCGGCCCGGCCTTGGGCCCCGTGGGCCCCTGGGCCCACTTGGGCTATGGGCCCCTGGGCCTGGGCCCACTTGGGCTCTGGGCCCCTGGTTCCGGGCTAAGGCCCGTGGCCTTGGGTCCGGCCTTAGGCCCCGCCTTTGGCCCGGCTGTACTTTGTACATGGTCTATGTGAAATCAGGCTTGTCTGTAACTGTATAATTACAAATAATTACAAATAATCACAAATGATCAACAGGTCCATACTACATATAGGACACTATGAATATATGAATATATGATTATATGAATATATGAATATATACAATGTATGTGAATATATATATTATTATATATGAATATATAAATGTGATCAGGCATTCTGTTACGGTGTCAGATCTGCGGTCATTCATATATAGCAAATCTTACGCATGTATAAATGGCATACATTCATGTGTACAGTATGCTACTTGATTGAACCAGCCAATGGAGAAAGATCACACCATTGAACAATACTTGAAAGACATGTACAGTTCAATGACTCATTGCTTGTTATTATGAACTCTGTAGAGGTATGCAGCCCTCTTCAGATGGAAAACATACAGTTGGCTATCAAACAGAGCTTGCAAAACCATCAACAATTTATTGAGTTGGATTTGTGTGTGTGTGTGTGTGTGTGTGAGTGTGTGTTAGAGCTATTTGGCTTGTTTCCTTTGCATGCATCATCACAAATTCCCGAAGTCTAAATAAAGTGAAACCAAGGCCTTCATATAGATGTGCTGCATTGTAAGGTGCTGGATCAGAGCACTACCATAAGATTGACACCATGGCGGGAATTGTGCTAACAGTGTACTATCCTTCCTGTGCATTTATGTTAAAGTGTACCAATACCCTAAAAATCACATTTTAAACTAGAAATGTCACTATGGCGACTGATACCTCCACCATAATGCATGATTCTCCCAATAGGTGTATAGTACAATGTCTTCACAATGTGTGATGACAGTTTCACATAACTGGCAAAATACTGATATGACAGGTTTGTCAGAAATGTATTGAATGTTCACTTTTCTCAAACTGGGTTTGCTATAATTGTCTAAGAGTGCAGGTACACATATTTGGGGGATTGAGGATCTTTACTTGACTTCTGACCGACCCTGTTATAAGTTTATGCATTGAGTACTTTTCAAGGTATGAAGAAAGAGTGTAATTACAGTACAAAATAGATTTTTTTTTTTCATTTAAACCTGACCTTTGATCCTTAACCTTTGACCTCTGACCTTCTGGCTGGAAATTTCCCGGAGAATCTCCATTAGGTAATACAACATGTATATTAAAGGTAGGGAATCCCATTTGCATGCCTTAAATGAAGAGTTGTATAAATACAAAGGTATGTTGAAGAGAGTATCATTTTAGAAACTCCCATAAAGTATTGAAAGTGGAAGGTAACATTTAGTACATTTTTATTGACCGTTAGATTTTGAATTGATTCTTTTTCGGGGCTCACCATAAATTCCAGTACATCACTAGGCTATCTTTGCAGACCCATGCACTGCATGTGTGTCCATCATGTATATATTTTGTGAAGAAAGTTCATCAAAACTTACAAACATTTCTATATACACTCTTGCCATACACTCTATATGTTATTACATCAGCTCTTATACTTTAGATTTGTGTTTATAGATAAAAAATACAGAAGAATGCAACAAAAAGGCTTAAGTGTGGCTGACACACAGAACTACTGAGTAGTTAAGTTTTGTGCATTATTCAAATTGTAGATAATTGTTGACTTCCAAATTTCTCAGCAGTGGACTAAACAAGTCCCCTGAGGTTCATATTTAATGTTTTGCTGCATTTTGGGAGGTCTGTAAAAGGTATCTCCTACCTTTAAGTTTTAAAACTAATAATGCAAGCATTGAATATACACTAATATATGAGGGAAACAGTAAAATTTTGAGGAGTTGACCTTGACCTTTGACCCTTGACTACATACTGACCCATGACCCCTAAATTCCCTAGATAATCCCTGCCAGTCAGTACATGCATATGTACCAAGTTCTATGAAGATACATTAAACCATTTGCGAGAAAAGTGAAATTGCAACATTATCACCTAACCTTTGACCTTTTGACCTTTGAACTTATGACATGAAACTCTCTCTGGAGAATCTTTACGCAGTAGTACATGTCTACACTAAGTTTCAATAAAATACCTTCGGGTATTGCATAGATATGGGGGAAATAGCAACATTTTTAGCATTTGACCTTGACCTTTTGACCTTTGACCTCTTGCCAAGGTCACTAAAATCTCCTCAACTAATTGCCCTATCATACATCATCCTTGGACCAAGTTTGGTGAAAGCTACTTCATCCAGTTTTGAGTTATCACGTAAACAGATAAATTTTAGGATTTGACCTTGATCTTTGACCTTTGACCTCTGTCCGATTTCACTAAAAAAACTAACATGTAATTGTCCCATCATACATCATCCTCAGACAAAGTTTGGTGAAATTTTCTCAATCCAGTCTTGAGTTATCGCGTAAACGGATACAATTTCATGATTTGACCTTGACCTTTGACCGATTTCACCCAAAAATCTAATCAAGTAATTGCCTAGTCATACTTTATACTTGGACCAAGTTTGGTAAAATTCCAGTCAATATTTCTCAAGTTATCGCGTAAACGAATGCGGACGGACGGACGGGCGTACGGACGTACAGATGTCCGTACGGACGGACGGACAACCCGAAAACATAATGTCTCTGGCACCACTTCGTGGCGGAGGCATAAAAAGGACAGTTTGCATGGGTTTGAGGGTTTGCTTATGTGTAGTGAGGTATGTATCAGAATACAATATGACTGAATGCAGCAACTGCTCATCAGTCACGCAGAGACCATTAACTGAAGCAGCGGCAGTATATATTAACCGTAGACCCCTACACCTCATTGAAGGAAGGTGATAACAGAGTGACAAGACTATTTCACAATGAATAATGATTGAGACGGCACTTCATAGACAGCATACCACGCGAGACAATGAACTTGAATGGATCATACTAACACATGTTCACACATCAAAATCACATCAGTTCTAAAGAGCAATCAGCGAAATCTTTTTAAATCCTTACCATTAAATTCTTAATCTTAAAAGGGGTTATCTAAACAGCATTACGCCTTCCCAAATAATTAAACAAAGCAGTTTCTCTTCGTTTTTTTCTTACGTAAATTTGATTTCTTGACAGTGTTATATCCTATGATCACACCCCAATCTCTCATCTATTTGGTCAACACAGTTCCATGACATTTGCTCCTGCGACGACTGCTCCTTTGAAATATCTGCAAGCTAAGCCAAACTTAAATTCTTCCCACAAACATAAACCCAATGGAATCCTAATCCTCACATCAAATTAAACCTAAAACCCATCACAACCCTACCCCTAAATCCTTGGAAAAAAAAAAAGACCAGAGCAATTGTCACAGGAATAAGTGTCCTGCCATTGGTCAAGACTGACCTCATGTATCTCCCTCTCCATCTCGTCAACTCTCTCCCGCATCCTCTTCATCTCGCTGTCTTTGGCCATCAGCTCCAGCCGCATGTTCGAGGACTCGCTGGTCCTCTCTGTGGCCTCTGTCTCCCAGCGTTGAGCCTCCGCTGTGGCTGAGCGGTAGTTGTCCAGCAGGTCACGGTGCTCTCGCTCCTGGGTACGCACAGAAACAGGCAGGGAAAATCACTGGACAGTAAAATACATTATCTTAACACTCTCACATGCCTGTTTTTTTTTGTTTTTTTTTCATCAATTTCTGTCAATATTAACCCACTGAGGACGGGCTGATTTTGCTACAACACGCATTTCCCATAGACACTTGCCCAAGTATACTCGGGACTTGTCCTCAATGGGTTACACTAAACAGCATTATATGCTTTAAAGGCATAATTTACCATTTGCAGATGAAACAAAATCCCAGCATTAGTGCTTTAAAATAGTTCTAAAATGTAAGTTAGGGATAGAAACAACCACTGTAAAAATTTGAATCCGTATAATCAATGTTAAGTATTTTTAAATACACAAAATGTGAATAATAGTTATAATAAAAATGTTTTAAGACTAAACCTTATACAGTTACGGTTTATTGAGAAAAACACTGATATCTCCTCTTATATTTTAGGCTTTATCGCGAAAATTGTGTATGATAAGATGTTTTGTGATATAACAGACCTACACATATGCATCAAATGTGATATCTTGAACATTTTTTAAATCACTTATCCCAAAGGTGAACTGGACCTTCAACCTACATACAAACCCAATAAAATTACTCTGAATGATTTACACAACACATCAGAATGAGAATATTCCCAAATTACACTGATTAAACATACACTTTTTTCCTAAAATCTAATTCATGAACAACTGTTATGTACTTACTTTTGTAGTAGTATATTGAGACTCTGACAGCTAATGTTCTGTATTATCTACCTAAGTCATTTAGACAGTCAGAAAGACCAACACAGAAACAGACAGATGGACAACTGAAAAGCCATGTGTGTCTGGCTCCTGTTGCATAAAAAGTGGCTGAGCAAACAGTGAGCCCTGAAAGGTGTACGAGGAGGAGGCAACAAAAGGAAGAATTTAAACATATCAAAGTGTATATATACACACACAGTAATAATAATGACAATGAAATAACAGCCACATTACTACTCTATTTCACATCAAGGAAATACATCTGTAAAAAAGTTCTTGCTTTTCTTGTTTGATATTGGGATAAATGGAAAGGTAGACAGATTTACAGCTTCCTGCCATTCAGAGTTTGCCTACTGCTACAGACACAGCACCTTGCCAGCCAGCAGGTCTTCAATACGGGCCACTTCTGCGATGTATTCCTGGACCTGGGTCTTCAGCGTGGACCTCTCTTCTATGGCAACTTCCAGCTCCTGGTTGACAGTCTGACAGGGGGAGAGAGGGATGACAGGTGAAACAGATTTTAACCATTACTGCAACTGATATTCTCAGTACTCTAGATGACTGATATTCATATTACAGCCAAATAAGACACAAACACACAATATTCACATTTACGCAAACCACGGTACTTCATATTCACCACCCTGCAAAGCAAAGTACACATAGACTAGAGGCAATCAACAATCTTCACCATGCCATGGACAGAAACTATCTCTTTAAAGGACAAGTTCACCTTCATAAACATAAGAATTGAGAGAATGTAGCAATATTAGTAGAACACATCATTGAAAGTTGGAGGAAAATCAGACAATCCGTTCAAAAATTATGAATTTTTGAAGTTTTTGTGCAGTCACCGCTAGATGAGAAGACTACTGCAGCGTATGATGTCATATGAGTACAATAATATAAGGAAAATATAAAGAGAATTTCACAAAATTTCATCTATTGAAAAAAGTACACATTTCCTTGACTCGTTACTGACATATGTTATGGGTAATATTATTCCCCCTGCCTTTAGAAAGAGGCAAGTCAAGTGCTCTTTAATTATGCGACAAAAATGAAAATATGTTGAATTTTCTTTACATTTTCTTTATACTGTTGTACGCATATGACATCACAAGCTGTAGTAGTCTCCTCATCCAGCAGTTCCAACGCAAAAATTTTAAAAATTCATAACTTTTGCATCGATTGTCTAATTTTCCCAAAACTTTCACTGATGTGTTCTACTAATATTGATGCATTCTCTCAATCCTTATGTTTATGAAGGTGAACTTGTCCTTTAATACAAAATCAACAATGAATCTTCATGTGCATTGATCTTATTTCTCAGTGATCAAGCTTAATGTTGCAGCAAGCAACAAATGACAATTGTTGCACTACAGGGAGATACTGAGACAAATTTGAACACTTCAAGAGAGTCATCTTACCTGGTTCTCCCTGGTCATAGTGGCAAGGTCCTCTTGGAGGCGGCGATTCTCCCTGATGGTGACATCCCGGCTTCGTGAGGCATCTGTCAGCTCATCCCTGGTGGAGTCCAACTGTCGGCGCAGGCTGCGGATCTCCCGATCCTTGCTACCGAGATCGCTAACAGCTTGCCTAAAAAGGCAGATATTAAAGGTAAAACAGAGTTTCAATATGCCTGCAGATACTGACGATATTTGTTCTAGAATGGACACATACGCATCCCATAAGAAACATGAGAAATAATGCTTTGATAACACAATTTCAGTTGGGTAATGGCAAAAAAAATGTGAAATATTGACCAAAAAAGTAGGGCAACAGTATTGCAATCTGAGCACATAACAGGTCATAGCTATTCCGTAATATTTCATAATCGATTATCAAAAATCGACAAATTGGACCAAAGTGGTGTCGATTAATCTTCCACGTGAGAGTGAATTGCATGCGGCTTGCTAAAAACAGGGCTCAATTGATCATCACATTACTGCTGGCGGATGGGGGAACTAACCATATCGCACAGTCATATCTCTGTAACATTCATATCATCAAATGCTTGCCTTCCATTTATTCACTTGGAAGTAAGGACAAAAGACCTTATGCTCATGTATTCCAGGATAATTTTAGTATAACTGCATATCTCAGCAGCATCCTCTATGAATGATCCAGCTACGCGACTCACTCAAGCCTGGTCTCTAGGTCATGCACGGTGGCCCTCAGATCACCGATGGTCCGGCCTTTCTCAATCAGATCCCGCTCCACATCAATGACCCTCTCCGTTTTCTCATCAACAGCCATTTGAAGAGCGTCCTTTTCCCGGTCAATGGAAGCCACCGTCCCCCTCAGTTCGTTGATTTCGTCCCTGAGGAGTGCATTGTTGGCATTCATGTCCGCTGGGTTTGGGAAATGCATTGCACAATAATGAGCACATCTTTTTCATCACATTATCTTCATTTCACACAGGATTACGATACAGGTTGTACGTGTCCTACATTTCCCATCGATATAATTTGCATTTAACAATTCTGCTTATCCAAGAGTTGAATGTTCCCTAGAAAGCAGCTAGTCTGTTAGCATCTCGAAGGAGTATGGTACCTAGTATGTGACTACAGGATTGCCGGGCAAGGATGAAACGTTGAAATGAAGGGTGAGGAGGAGATTGCAAGTTTCCTGCCATACAATATGAAACTCATCTGCAAACAAATCACAAGCCGAGATGTCCACTTACTGATTCTCTCCTCGAGTCTCACGATCCTCTCCTCGGCTACCTGCAGGTCACCTGACTTGGTGTGAAGTCTGCGCTGGTACTCCTCCACTGACTGCTCTGTCTGGTCTGCGATCAACCTGATGGTGGACATTGGCCAAAAAAAGATGACATTGGACCAGGTTAGTGGGTCATCTCTTTGAAATGGGCATTATATGAAATGGCAATAAACGAGAGTAAGGGCTAAAGCTTGCCATATGCCATTCTGTCACCACAAGTGAGCATCGGATAAATGTATTGGTAAGTTGGTGAGGCTTATATCTGATATGGTAAAGGGGGCTTCCATCTACAGCAAACTAAGTTGCTTGCTTTTCATCATTTTAAAAAAGGCTCAGATTAGGGTTAACATTTGTGTAAGGACAGGACAGCAGATTCTGTGTTTGTTAGGAATGGGCATGATGTGCGACAAACCTCATCTTGGAGGCCTGGGCCTTGGATGCTGAGGCATCCTCCTTAGCCTCCTCAATTCTCAGCACCTGGGTGCGCACCTGTTCCTCCAGGGTGACTATCATGGCCTGGAGGGAGGAGACCCGAGACTGGCTGCTGTTGCGCTCCTGCTCCGCCTTGTGCCAAGGGGGGAAAGGGAGAAATGATCTCCTTTGTTTATCATTCCACCATCAAAGATATCATCTTGCACAGAGCACCAAATCTAAATACCGGTACAGGGTCACCATATCTAGCCATTTCCCCAGTCTACATCACATACACTGTATTCAATGTAGGACTAAAGTTGCAGCAATGTAGAATTTCAAATTCTCTGAATGTCTGATTACTTTTATGGTTCAGCAGAAGCTCTTTTTCTCCTTATCACTGTTTCTGTTCTTGTTTATTTGTCTTTGTATTAACATTTCTCTTAATCAATTAAATCAAATCTTTATTGTACATTTAAATGTCACAAACATTGATTTTAACAAATTATTATAATCTAGAATGAGTACAATGTCCTTGTTTATTGAATCTCGTTGCACTTTTTTCCACTTTTCAAAAGTGACTTTCACCCAAGTAAACATTATCAAAGAAATATGTACAAAATGAAGTGTTACAACATTAAAGCATAATCCTGCTACATACAAAGTTGTATGTGTATACATACATATAATTTTAAACAACTGTCTTTCACACACTTGTGAATCTGTGTGACACATAACATAGCCCCTGAGTGCCAGCGTAATGCAATGAATGGGTGGAGAAAACAATGTGCAGTGTTAGAAAACACTGTTGAACCCTAACTCTGCTTTGATCATTGACTGGTATGCAACCTGGAGTGTTTGCTTCACTAACTGGCACAGGTATCTAGAGCGTAACTGCTGATGAATAGAGATTGTAATCCCAATAATCCCTATTGTCTACCTGCGGTCTCCCTGTTGGACTGAGACACATTGCTACGCCTGAGTGGGCTGGTTCATCTTTAACTTGGTCAAGTTTGAATGGATTACTGGATGCTGATGAAAAAGCTTGGTAATAAAGCTAAATACTGAGGCATATAAAGAGTTGAGTGTTGGTGCTCTGTGCACACACTACAAAGGAAGACTTTGTGACGCTGGATTACTGCAGTACCTGCTTGAGTCACACTTCCCTATAAGGGGATGGCTAGTAATTGATCAGTGGGAATCAGTGAGAATCCTGAGGGATGATTGTTCCAATCCTTGTGGGGTTCATTTAAGAGTACATTATGTATCTATTGTTGTGTGAAATTTATTTGCTTCAGAATGGTCTTACATTCGAGTAATGTGCAGTTTAATGTTTCCAGGTTAGCATGCCTGTACAGTGACGGGGCGGTTAAACTGCACATTACTTGAATACGAGACCATTCTGAAGAAAATAATTTTCACACAACAATAGATATATAATGTACTCTTCAATGAATCCTACAAGGATTGGAACAATCATCCCCCAGTATTCCCACTGATCAGTTACTAGCCATCACCTTTAAACTCAGTTTCAGTCTCTGATGACATATCTAAACAAACATAGAGATCTGCATTGGCTAGCAAAAGATATCACCTTGTGAGAGCGACAATCATTGAAACACTCCACAAATACTTTTCTCATACAGTCAGTCACATGCTGCAAAGTACCTTTTGTAGAAGGAGCTCTAAGTCTTCCACTCTCTGTTCAAGTCTGGCTTTGTCACCTAGGTGAGTGTCGGTAGAAATCTGGGAAAGGGACGGGGAGAGAGTCCTCAATGATAACATTAACCCACTGAGGATGACCTGATTTTGCTATAACACGCATTTCCCATAGACACCTAGCCGAGTGTACTTGGGACTAGTCTTCAACAGGTTTACAATGCATGACAGAACATTATGGCTAGAACTGGGCTGCCAAACTCTGCATGTCACAAAACATTCTGAAGAAAAATATCCATGAACAAGATATGAAAGTTTAGTTAAATTTCAGGGGGGAAAAAAAAAATCATACTTCAAAAATCATACTGTGTTTATTTAAGATGCAGAAAAAAATTTAATATCATAAACACACACTATTTGCCAGCTCTGCTGGAACCATTTACATACTCTAAAAGTATAATAATACCAATTCAGTGAATTTGCTCCTAAATATGTTCTTTGACAACATGAACGGTGTGGTCTTACCTTGAATACACATGATATAGGGTTCCTGAATAGCAGCTACTCAGGAAATCTATTTCTCTATTCACATACTTTCTCTTAGTGCTAAACAAAATTTAGCGTATTGAATATCTATCTTCCTCACCAGCTTTTTCTGATTTCAATCTGAAACCAGACTGCATAGTTGAGATACATTGCTTATCCTTATATTGGCAGTAACACTAAATTTGAGTACACATTCTAAAGCTGAAAATGTTCAGACAACTTGCACAAGATTTCAAAATAGCAGAAAATGGGAATTACATATTTGAATTGTTGCCAATAGACAACGAGACCCATCTGATTTTTTTTTCTTTCTTGCCCACATTAAGCATTAAGCTATGAAAGCTAAGTGGAAGTACAAGGAGGATAATTTTATGTACAAACACTCTTCAATATACATAGTTTGCCTTCTAGCTAGAGTCACTCAAAGTGCCATTAAGCTTTTGGACCATCTTCAAAAAATAAATAAATGTATGAAAAATAACAACAGAGCCACACACTACAAACTACAAACTTCCTTGTGGAAAGATTATATAGTGTTGATACTGGAAACAAAAGAAAGCAAACATGTCATAAATGGGATGTCTAGTTATATCCAGGTCTGTGATTGTGTGAGATTGTGCTTTGTGTTCTATAGGATTCTATTACTGAAAATCAAGACAAATGGTTCTGGCTGCAGGCCACGGTCAGCAATCAAACTTTTGCCAGACAGAGCAGACAAGAAAAACAACTTGCTAGTTCCCTATGGCTCTCTGCAATGATTTAACCTTCTCATTTAGATATGGCGAAGTCCCAAAACAAACAGCAATTCACCTTCAGGCGTTCCCTCAGACTATCACGTTCGGTGGTCATGCGGCGGAGGTCAGCGATGGCATCATCGCGCTCATTGCCTACCCGTCTGACAATGGACTGGGCTGCCAGGGATGCCCTGGAGGACTTGGGTGACTTGACCGCTTCCTGACGTAATCTCTGAAGCTCATCGTTTGCCTGCAGAGTTCACAGTATGCACTCTTTCATCTATTTTGAATATTTCTTTGTTGTCATCTTCTCAACACATACCTTTATTTTTACATTCCAGTGATTGTTATATATGTCATTGATCAGTTCCAACACTTGCAATTCCACCTCTATCTGCCAAGGGATGCTATACACTGTACATAACAATGTGTGTGTGTGTGTGTGTGTGTGTGTGTATGTGCGCCGGTTTGACATATTGGCCCGAATTCACGAAGGTGGTACAAATGAAACCATGGTTTAAACCATGGACAAAAACCATGGAGCGCCAAGTGTCGCAAGGAATATTTCGTTACGAAATTGGTCATTTCGTCGACAAAATAACCGTTTCGTTAACGAAATTATCATTTCGTAGAGGAAATGTTCATTTAGTTACAAAATGTTGTCATTTCGGTACAAAATAATCATTTCATCGATGAAATGACTGATTTCGTAACGAAATATTCCATATGACACTTGGCGCTCCACAGATTTTGTCCATGGTTTAAACCATGGTTTCATTTGTACCATCTTTGTGAATTCGGGCCATTATGTTTTTAAATTTAGGAATGAATTACGTCATTCAATTATAGACAAATACATACTATTCAATCAAAATCTAGTGCAGCACTGTAGGAAAGAAAAGTCATTGAAATGAAGACTATACTAATGGTATATATTCTGGTGTGGGAAAAGGAGAATACACTTTCCGTCTTTCGCATGTATGGAGCAGCGGGAACATGGCGGCCAATAACAACACATAAAAATTCTTGCTCTCTGATTGGTCAACCGCCCATTACACGATATTCACTGCTGGAAAGTAACACTGCAGACTCTCTCTCTCTCTCTCTCTCTCTCTCTCTCTCTCTCTGTGTTGAGAGTGTCAAGATACTGTTCACTGATACTGTCAAAGTGGATATTTTTGTGCCGAGTAATTTTTCATGCGTGTCTGGGCAAGGTAAAATTTGTGTGTTCTCAATTCCACAGGAATCAAGACATTAATAGTGGAATGCATACGACATGCAAAAATATTAGCATGTTTTTATTTTCACACTGGTTTCTGGTTGCACGAAATGCGAAAAAAACAAAACAACAATTCCACCTTTACAGTATCTAGTACATTAGAGTGGAATAATGTTATGTCATAATATTGCAGTTTTCCCTTACATCACTCCTTGGCATGTTAACTTCAAAACTAAACACACTACTCTCGTCATTCATCTATATACTTCAAGCTTTCTATTGAGATTTCTCCATGCAATATCAATGTAACCTACTGATGTGATACACATGCATGTTTTTTGTTTTTTGTCTTTTTCAAATACATCCACACTACCGGTAGTGTATGAACTGATACATGTATGCAAGAACAGTTGGAACTTTTGAATCATTCTTACCTGCTGATATAAGAGATTGACCTTGTCTCTTTCAGATGTCAGCACTTTAACATTAGTTTGGATCTGTAAGAGTGAAGATCATTGTGATAGGTGAAAAGTAGAAACATAGATGGAATACATTTGAATGTCAGAGTTAGGGATATATGCCATCAAGTACAAAATGCACTGCATGGAGTTTCGTGTGCAAGTATTAACTTCAAATGTAAAGTGTACACTTTATTTGTGATCCTTCAAACATGGTAACACGAAACACTAACTACAGCATAATCCTAATGTAAATAAATTCATCATATTAATCAAGAAAAACAACAACCCATGAACTGAAAGTATTAAAGCCCCGACATTCTTGGTGTAGTAAGACACTTAAAATGTGGACATAAGAAAGCAAAACATAGAGCAATGTAAATCCACATTATTTATCAGATATTGATTCCATTTTACTTTCTTTTGCCCGTTTTGAGGCGACACCTTTGAAGATGGGTAAGGCAATCAAAAAGGAGCTAGCCTGGTTAATAAACATGAAAATTTATCCATCATGTTGTAAATAAGAAAAGGACTGGGTATATCAAAAAAAAAGAAGAAAAAGGAGATGACAGCTCAATTTAGAAGCGATATTGATGTTTCTCATTTCTTCTATCAAAAAAAAAAAAAGAAGAAAAGGAAAGACAGAGGAAGAGAAAAAGAAGAAAGAGAAAAAACAGGAAATTTTCCCCTATGCATGCTGCAGTGGTTCAATGATTATTTAATACAATAATCTGTAGAGTAATTTCTGCGCCAATTACTTGTAAAGGTATTTGAACATCATCAGCCACTGCCTGTACATCAGATGTCATGTGAAGTTGTTGGTGACAAATGTGGGGTTAACCAAATAACTTACCTCAGCCATGTGCCTCTCAAATTTGTCGAGGAGAGACTGCAAGTCGTCACGTTCCCTCCTGAGTTTGAGCATCTCTGCTTCGTCTGATATCCTCTGGAACAGAGGATATTAGAAAGCAATAATCACTACTTAATCATCACTAATACAATTCTTGTTACAGTATCCATTGATCATCTTTGGCTAAACTATTGCTCATCCCACATCTCATCCCCACACAAGCAAAACAAATTATAAAAAATGCATAAAATTGTTTAAACAGCTTGAATGCCTTATTGTAATTTTTGTCAGCTCGATGTACTGCAAAGTCTTCCTAAGTATGTGCCTGCCTCTTTGCCAGTAACTTAAAAAAAAAAGGACACAACATCTTGTCGAAGGAAACAAACAGCATAGTTTATTTAGTAGTTGTTGCTGCACATTGTAAGTATTAGAACTATTCACTACCATGCAAATGCTGATCATAGTAAGCTTGCCAAGTCTTAGCAATACTGTTGATCTGATGACATGACAATAAGAGTCAACTTAGCTCTTCAAGCAAAACTTCAGGCAGGAGCCTTCCTTGTTCATTTATCTGCATTCATTTTATTGCCCAATTCTTTACTTTGCGGGTAAAAACAGTGGCATCCATGTATTCTCTATTGAATGATGCAAGTACTTATTCATACTTGCATTTCAGACAACTGTGTGACTGCATGAATGAATGTTTAGTAATCTTGATAACAACAGATAGTAGCAAGAACTCACCAGATCTCTCATGGCAGATATGTTATCCTTGCGGAGGGGGCTGCTGGCTTTCTGTGCAGCCCTGAGGGCCTTCAGTGTCTCATATTCTCTCTTGTAAAAGTTTCGTTCATCCTCCAATACCCGGATGATGGCTTCGTAATGGGCATCGGTCTAAATTCAGAAAATACATTTTGATTAATCCACTGTGTGTTGTGTTCATTCCCATGGCAAAAACTTGTTAACAATTTTACTCCAACTTTTATACTTCCTTCTCAAATTTGGTTGTTATACACTTAGTTCAATGCCTATAAAAACCATTCAACAGTCCCACCTAGTGGATTTTGAGAGATTTACTCTATCTTGTGGCTTACTATGATAACCTGTGAACATGCAACACTCTTTTTCCAGTTGGAAAACTACAAGTAGTTTGATATAAAAGCACAACAGGATTGTCATCTGTCCTTGAAAATGCATGATGTTAGGTAAAGCTCAGTACAGGGTTCCTTTGTAAGTTTCTAGATAGTATGAGTGAAGTGAATAGAGCCCAGCACACCTCAACCCCATTCTTACAGTGCAATCTACAAGCACAAACTCAAAATTAAGCTAATGAAAGAAGGCAGGATAATAGTTTACTGTAAAAGTGGATATTTTCGTGCAACTAATTTTTCGCGCTCAGCCGAGTAAGAAGAGTTTCGTATGTTTTTAATTCCGCGGAATCAAGACATCAAGTACTGGAACATATGGCAAGGAAAAATATTTTCATGCTTTTATTTTCGCGCTAGTTTCTGGTTGCGTGATATAAGCGAAAATTTCAACACCGCGAAAATTTCCACTCTCACAAAACTGTTGTGTGGGAAAATCTGCAAGATGCTGTAGTGACAGCAGAAAAAGAAGAAGAAAAGATCTAAGTAGGGTATTTAATGGTGAATAGAGGTAAGAGAAACGCAAACTCAGAAAACTAATGCTATGGCCAAACATTTCTTTAACTTTTAAATTTCTGTCCTATTTCTTCTTTTTTTTCTTGCAGAAATATCTGCACCAATTGGCGATAAAAGCACAATAATGGATAAGGGACAGGAGTGCGAAGTTCACAGGTTCTTATAGAATACTGGACAAAATACTACACGTGAATACTCTAATATTAAACATGAAATCACAGGAATTGGAAGGTGCAGACCTTTGTGTCTTTACTGGTGGAGCGGCTAGGGCTTGCACTCCTGCTCCCTTTCCCTGGGCTCTGGCTTCTCTTGGGGCTTCGGTCCTTGGCCCCACTGGAACTGGAATCCTTGTTGCGTAGGATGCGGTTGAGAACCTCCACCTCTCCCTTGTAGTAGTCTCTCTCCTCCTCCAGAGCCTTTGTGTAGCTGTCCAGCTTGGTGGGTGGGGCTTCTTTTCGCGCCTTGCCACCGACCTTTTTACGCATCCGTTCCAGCTCAAGCACGAGCTCCCTCTCTGTTGAGCAAGTAAAGACAGGAATGATCAATGTCCCCTATTAATGACATCCCACGAAACCAGCTTCAAATTAACCTTTTAATTCACATTTAACAGTAGGTCCTACACATGCTGAGGCCCTCCCATGTACAAATTACCGGTATATTCTTCGAATTAAAATGCATCAGTATGGTACTGAATTTGAAAATATTACATAAAATGTGCTTTCACTTAATTACCTCCGCCAAGGGAGGAGGTTATGTTTTCGTTACCGTTGGTTTGTTTGTTTGTTAGTTTGTCCGTGTGCAAAATAGCTCAAAAAGTAGTTAACAGATATGAATGAAACTTGCAGGAAAGGTTAAGAATGATACAAGTAACAGACGAGTAATTAGACGACGTCGTCGTACACATCGTGGTCGCAGAGCTCACAAACCACATATTTCATCTCGTGTTTCAACAGATCGTCAGACAAGAACTACAGTAAGTGACAAATCCTCTGTAACTCGTATTGGTGTTTGGAATGCTCGCTCCCTGAGCAACAAGTCTGCGTACATATGTGATTTAGTAGTTGATGCCAAGCTCGATATTCTCGTTATAACTGAGACTTGGTTAACTGGTACACAAAGAGACAATCTGATAATAGCGGATCTGAAGGTCTCTCTTCTAAACTTTGATTTTGTACACTGCCCTCGAACGAATTCCAGAGGTGGCGGCATCTGCTTGCTTGTCCGTTCATCTGCACGTATTTCCATAAATGACACTTTCACGTTCTCATCATTTGAACTCCTTGATGTCACAATCAACCTTTCTCACTCATCTGCTCTGAGAGTATATGGCATCTACAGACCACCTCCTTCTGCTAAGAACAATTTAACCAATAACTTATTTCTGTCAGAATTCCCTACACTTCTGGAATCAGTGGCAATCGATGACTATCGTTCCATTCTGCTTGGGGATTACAACATACATGTTGACGATTGCTCGGATAATTTGGCTGTATCTTTTCTAAGCACCATTAACTCTCTAGGATTTCAACAGCATGTTAAAGAGGCAACTCATAAAGCTGGACACACATTAGACCTAGTTCTAAGCAGAAAAGTTGACAACATTGTATCGAATGTTAATCTTGTCACATTTCTGCCCTCTGACCACTCCGCCATCATCACCACTCTCAACCTCAAAGGCCCAGTGAACCCCAAGAAGCAGACTACCTCCAGAAATCTACGGTCTATGGACCTCTGCTCCTTTAAAAATGACATTGCTGCATCACTTTTCCAGATCAGAGAGCCAGCGTGTGTCTCCGAGGCTGTCCTGCTGCTCAACTCTCATGTAACAAGACTTCTTGATAAGTACGCTCCGCTCAAGACTAGATCTGTAACAGTGCAGCCAAATAATCCCTGGTACACGACAGAAGTGAAGGAGGCTAAGAAGCGTAGACGCCGTGCAGAGCGCCGCATGGTCAAGTCTGGTCTTTGCATTGACAGAGAGCTGTATCGGCAAGAGTGTGAGTCCTACTACAGCCACCTTGCCGACGCCAAGTCAAGACACCTAAGAGAGGAGATTGCTGCTGCAGACACCAAACAACTTTTCAACATCATCAAAAGACTCACAATTGCACATCCAGATTCTTCTCTTCCTGACCATACTTCAAATCCTGCACTTGCCAATCAGTTTGCTGAGTTTTTCGACAACAAGATTAGTACCATTGCATCTTCATTCCCGGTGTCTCCTGAAATCTCTCTCTCTAATTCCTCTCGCATAAATGGGTCATTCCACGGGGTTGGGGCAACAGCACTTTTTTGTGTTCCTAAGGAATTGCTCGCTTTATCCTCAAAATTTCATTAGGTATTTGATGTTGCAATGTGGTTTTGTTGGAAGGTAATTGTGTTGGTGATTACTTGACGAAGAAATAAAAACGTTGAATCACAAGAGTTGGTGCCGGTGTGTCTTTTAGTGATGATGTCCATGCTCTTTTTTGGGGTACCAAGTGTGACATCTGAAAAGGTTGTTTTCAGTTGAAAATATCTGATTGACAGATAAACAAAGTCAGAATCAGATGGTCACAATTGATAAAGCAACATTTGTTTATCAGCAAAACAGTAATAGGATAGCAAATGAAAAGTGACTTCAGGTCATAAATCATTCCTCAACCACAGGCATACCACCGTTACATGCGATGTCCTAGTTGAACTTTTTTGGTAACGGTGGTATTGTGGTAGATTACTTGCATTCATAAATTATCCTTTCCATGGCTATGTGTCAGAAATAAAGGGCAGGTGGTAGGCAACTTTTCGTCAAAAGATCAGCTTTGAAAACATAGGTCTATGTTATGTAAACTAATGGAGGGTCACCGGTGTTTTGAGCGATGTCCTGGCTGATTTTGTAACGGTGGATCACATTTCATGGCATGCACAAAAAAAGAGAGACTGGAGAAGAGACCTTGCTGTATCAGGAGGATGGGAGGTAAGCTGAAAACCATGTGCACATAAATCAATCTGATATTGTGCCTTCTGAAGCCCTGCAGTGGCTGATCTTCCAGCAATGTCCCTGTAATGGTGGATTGGATCTCCAAGAAGTTTTCCTTTTTAAAGTGACATAAATGAGGCGATATATACTGGTACTTGTTTCATGACATCAATTTAACCTATCATGAAAATGTGTCAACATATTATAATGGAGAAAGTGCTTTTAAGTTAAAAAAATTATCCCCAATAGTCCAGAATCTCTTATAACAGTCCCACATACCTCTTTTCGTGTAAGTGAAAACTGTAAGTGAGACATTGCCCGTTTTATTCCAGAGTTGCTGTAAAGGCCTCAAAGAAAGTAACATCTTTATTACTAGAATTCTGTACAGACAGGTTTTGATTGTTAGCCAACATGTTTCATTTGCAATTAGGCATATTTTTTCCACCAAAATATGTTAAGTTATGGACTGAATCCTCAGAAACCGACTACGATCAGGTAGTCTACTGGCACTAGATCAGGTAGTCTCTCTATGTCCTGTGAAACATCAGTTCTGGTTGTGGGATTTGTGTCAGGATAAATTACTTTGTGCATAATGATGCATGACCACAGTCCAATTCATTTTAAGCTATAATTCTGGTAGACCAATCAATGTTCCTCTTGCTTGGTAGCCTCTCGTTAACTTTGCGGTCAGGAGTGGATCTGACTTTATTGCCGACAGTACATTTTGCATGAAGCCACCGAACAAGAGCTAGATTTATCGGTCTATAATTTTGGTAACCTTCCCCAAACTACACCCTCTCCTAACAAATTAATTGATATGAAATACAATTTTAGTGATAAAAACAACAACAAATGAAGAATGAGTGCTGAAAGTTGATGGAGTCGCAACTTCTTCGTGAAGAATGTTGATCAACCTGTCAGCGCGTATTATTATTTTTTTTTCAGTTCACTATCCTTGAAATTTATCTTCTGTTTGTTTGGAGTGGGTATTTGTTATAATATGAAAAAGCAAAAGCATGTGTGATTATTTTCAATGTTAATTTTTAATGCAATATATATAGATTTTAAATATGTATTCATTTTAACAACTATTTGTGCTTGCCAAGTATTTTTTGCATGTTCACATTTAATGTTTTATCCACTAATAAGTTCAGGGGTGACATCATTATACTGCAATTAATATTCAATTCTATTGTGTGTCCATGTAAGTGAGGAAAATTAAAGTAATCAAATTCAACAAGCTACAGTATTTTTGGAACGTATCGACCATGTGCTGTCGTTGTAATGACATGTCTTGACATACTTGTAGTTTAGGAGAAATAAACTAGTACATTTTTTCGTACATCTCTTCGGTAATGCATCAAAGGTCTCAGAGTTATGTGTATGGAAGACAAACTCTTACCTGTTCATTGCTACACATTTTAGAAGCTTGCCTGGATGTGATGTATACCTTTGATTGAGTTTATATTGAGTTTGCATCAGGTGGTTGATACTGGACAACTATCAAAATTCAGTAATGTAATACCATTCGATATGACTACATTGTATTACGGGGACATGATATCCATGTAACAGTAATACAAATCAAAATGATAAGTTGAATAAGTTATTTTTGTCAAACACCAATCATTGAGTACTCAAACATTATGTGTTCTTACTCTCCTTCATTTACCAGGTCAAGAAAAAGTTATGTAAATGAGAATAAAGTAACAGTTGTACACATCTACTGCTCGGACAAAGTCATAAAATCTAAATGTTTGCAGTTTTGTAGAAAAAGGGGGGGGGGGGGATACACACGTGCCAAAAAATAAACATTTTGCCATGCATTCATCAATTTTTTTTTTCACCAGGATGTACAACTTGCCATACACATGTGTACATTTGATATCATTTCAAGTATCACAAGTTTTATACCATTATCAGACTGTAAGTTCTGTGCCATTGTACCACCATTTCGGGGACATTATGTCCATGTAACAGATGCATGCACATTTTAACGTAATGTCTTGAAAGAGATATTGACATTTTAAAGTAATCAAAGATTTAGAAATTATAAGATTTAACAGTCTTTATGTATTTACACAGAAAAAGACATGATTCAAAAGACAAACTGAAGTGGAAACTTGAACAGGATTAGTATGATTTTGAAAATCACTTGTAAATAATTTCTTACATTCTCGTTTCAACTTTAATATTTAGTCCTTTTATTTCCATCCAAAGAATTTGACATTCAAGGTGTTTTCTGCTAGTACAACAGTAGTAGTATTAATTGGTCCTGTAGCAAAAAGTGAAATTTGGTATGTAATGACCCTTGATGGACATTTAGTTATCATGCTCCCAATTATACCTCTGTTACAGAGACATGATGTCCATGTAATGGTGGTAACATAAAAAATGGAAGGTCAGGCCAGAAAAAGTGGTCAAGTATTTCCAATTAAAATTATTGCATTCTGATTAGGCATGATTTCTCTTCAATACCTAGTTCTACATTCCATCATAAATTGAATTTCTTTGCTTGGTGAGAAAAAAGAACAACACAGAACAAGGTACTGCTATACACAAGGAGTCTCATGTTCCATTTATTGATGCTCTATCTGTCAAAATACTTGCACCATGTTGAAAAATGTGAAACAAAGTGATTAACAATTTTGTTAGTAAAAAGTTTCTTAGGAGTGATTGAGATCAACTCCTTTTATTTTGAAGGTAAGCAAGTATAGTCTTAGCAAGGATGATAAATGATGTCCATGTAATGGTGGTATTTTGTCAAATCTTGTTTCTCAGTTTACTCAAATATGAAGGACAGTATTATGAAGCCTTGAGTGGATTTAGTTGAAGAATTGTCCCACAAAACTTGGAATAAACAAAACAATCCATTTATCACACTTCTATTTTTGGACTCTGATGTCACAATTTTTGCCCCAACCCGATGGAATGACCCATATATAAACACTGAGTGTATATTTCCTGAGTTTGGTTTAATCACTGAGTCACAAATGAAACGTCTCATCAATTCTCTTCCGTCCAAGTCTTGTTCTCTTGATCCTCTCCCCACATGGCTACTAAAAGAGTGTCTAGATGAATTTCTTCCTGCAATAACTCACATTCTGAATCTCTCGTTGTCATCAGGCGTAGTTCCTAAGCACTTCAAAAGGTCGCTCATATTGCCCTTTCTAAAGAAACCCAGCTTAGACCGTAATGATTTGAATAATTTTCGCCCCATTGCTAATCTGTCTTTTCTTGGTAAAGTTCTTGAGAAAGTGGTTGCTCGCCAACTCAGAGATCATCTTGATGAACACCAGTTGTTTCCTAGTAATCAGTCTGCCTACAGGCACTTCCACTCCACCGAAACCGCCTTATTGAAGGTACTCAATGACCTCCTCTTAGCAGTAGACAAAGGCCATGAAGTTGCTCTTCTGCTTTTAGATTATTCTGCTGCGTTTGATATATCAATCATGAAATTCTCCTTAACAGATTGGAGACTAATTTTGGTCTAACGGGAACAGTCTTGAGATGGATTGCATCCTACTTACACGACCGCCACCAGATGGTTACTGTGAACGGTGCATTTTCTCAGTCATTCTCTCTTAGACATGGTGTCCCCCAGGGGTCTGTGGTTGGTCCTTTACTATTTCTTCTATACACAGCCCCTCTGTCTTCAGTAATCAACTCTCATAACGATATTTTACATGTTATGTATGCCGACGATACTCAAATCTACATAATCATACAACCAAATACCCAAGTCGAAGCACTCTGCAAACTTAGTAGATGCGTTGATGATATCAAGCAATGGTCTCACAATAATTATTTGAAATTGAATTGTGTTAAATCGGAATTTTTATATGTTCATTCTCAGTTCAGGCGGGGTAGCTCTCTAACAGAATTTTCCTTTGAAGATAGTACTATCCCCATCTCTCAGTCCGTCAGAGATCTCGGAGTTATTGTAGATAAGCATCTGAACTTTCAACAACATATTAAGAATTCATGTCGTTCTGCTGCTTGGGGTATTTGTAAAATTGGTAAAATACGCAAATTATTGGATCAGTCTTCCACGGAACGTCTCATTCACGCATTTGTTTCCTCTCATCTTGACTACTGCAATTCCCTTCTTGTTGGTCTCCCTGCTTCAAGTACTGCACCACTTCAAAGAATTCAAAATACAGCTGCTAGGCTTGTGACCCTTACAAAAAGATCTGACCACATTACTCCAGTTTTCCAATCCCTCCACTGGCTCCCCATCCATCAACGTATCACTTTTAAAATCCTCCTTATTGTTTACAAGATATGTAATAATCTTGCCACATCTTATCTTAAAGATTTAATTTCCTTCCGCTCCTCCACTTCAACCCGTTCTCTTTGTTCTTCCTCCGCTCTCCAATTATCACGTGGTCCCCGCACCTGTACACGTTATGGTGATAGGGCCTTTTCAGTTTTTTCCCCACTTCTTTGGAATGAACTCCCTTTTTATATTCGTAACGCTGAAAATGTTGATAGGTTTAAGTCATTGTTGAAAACTCATCTGTTTACACAACCTTAATTTTGCTGTTGTTGTTGCTGTCGTTATCATAATATGTACATAATGCTGTATTTTGTTTTTACGTTATATATACTATTTTTTCCCCGATTTGATGCGCTTAGAAACATCAGTATTAAGCGCTATATAAATGTTATTCATTATCATTATCATTAACAGATGGTTAAATTTTGGTAGTGATCCGAGAATTTTGGGGAATTTATGAAGGATTTTTGATATTTTGGCAGGTAGGGTCAATGAACTTGGGAGTTCAGGCTGCACGTATTTGAGGTTTGCATGCGCGCAATAAAGTGCGTGCTCTAGTTTCTGCTAGGGCGAGGCGCGCCGTGCAGCTGAGGGTTTATGACGTAACAAAGGCTTCTATATTGGGAAATGGGCGAATTTCAGCACACAATGCTATATGGGTGGAAATCACTGATATCTCTATAGAAGAACAAGATCAGTGGTGGAAATGAGCTGCATGCTTGGCAGAGGTCTGCACTCTCAGAGTGCTTCTCTAGTTAAAGAGAGTGATAGATTTCATCTCAATTTGCTTGGTAACACTGACTGTTTAATAGTCTTGTTGTTTGTCAGCAATACAAACTATGTCAACAACACCACAGTAACATGGCTGTAATTGCTATTACAAGGTAGCCATGGTCCACTTTACTCGATGAGCATACTGGCATGAAAATGAGAACAAAGTTATAAAAATCTGCCTAATTTACAATTGTCACTTCCCTTCAATTTCATTGCTTTTTACTATATGAGTGAAGACGCCTGGTATCTTATATTCATATCTTTACTTTTTACCTCACAACAAAATGACAGACATAAGGAAAACAGTAAGATTTTAAGAGTCACTCTCTCAAACATAAGCCTTCCACTAGGTCCCTATTTCAAACTGAAATTTGCAACTGTAATTTCAATTATTCAAGTTACCACAGAATGGCTTCACTCTCAGGGATGAGTGGCTGTTGCCTGACAACTGCCATAGAAACTGATGTACAATGCTTTGTGAAAAGGGAGCCCGAAGCTCAGTACAATGTAGTTTACCATTTGCTGTGAGCTTGTTGACTCGTTCACTGAGCTTGCGTTTGTCCTCCTGGATTTTGTCTACCAGGTTCTGCAACCTCTTAATGTTTTGCTGTTTGGCTGCTCCCTCACTCCTCAGTGTATCAATATCATCAAGTAGATTCTTTCTCTCCTGGATTATCAGCAAAAAAACAAAAATATTGTTGAAGAGTCATCATCTTACTTGAATTCTCTACAAAATTTCAAAAAGAAATCAATGATGTGTACTGGTTTATGTTGCAGCAGGAGTTGCAACATAAGTTGCAGTTGACCCATTTCACATATTTTGAATCCTTACATAAAATTGGATTAATGACATATTTTGTTCGTTTTGCGATGCGAGATCACAAATATTTAGAGTGGTTTTAAAATGCTGGGTATGCACAACAAAACAAGCCTATTCTGGCTTTCTACACACATACCATTTTCCAAACAACCACACACACAATGATAATGAATTTCTGTACTTTATGAACCTATGCTATCTGTTTTCCCCATTTTTTTTTTTTTGGGGGGGGGGGGGTCTTTTTCATAATCTTGCTTTTGTCAGTGTTTCCATCATTTTCAAACTACACTTCTTGTACAATTTGCCCATATTCACATGGATTTTTACATTTATATATTGAATCAGAAATAAAGATTGAATTGAAAAAAAAAAAAAAAATTCCAAGTCATTCAAAGGCTTTGATGAATCGCTCTACCTGTCTCAGCTGTTCCACCTCAATGTCTAGCTCCTTGATTTCCCTGGTGCTCTGAGTGAGCTCTGTCTTGGCCTCAATCATGTCCTTGTCAGCTGTAGCCATAACACTGTCCCGGTCAGCCTGCAGCCGCTTGGCCAGACGGTCAACATCGCGGAGCTCGCCGGCCAGTTCATCATTGCGCCCCTTGAGAATGATATTCTCCTCAACAGCCGCCTCCCTCGCTTGTCTGGAGTCTTTCAGCTCCCTCTCAAGCTCACGGTTTGCCTGCTGTAGGTATTCAATCTGTTCCAAATATGCATGGCAGTAGGGAAAAAAAAAACAACACACATTTTTTTTTTCATAAAGAACAACACATTCATAACATTGACTATCACCTCAGCTTTATTCATAATTTGCTCCAGTATTGTAACTGGCATTTCAATTCGAGTTTTTGTTCAAATGTATTTTCAATATTTCTGTAATTCTGTCAAATGTAAATGCAAAAAGTTTTGAAATGTTTGCAAAATACATTGGATGTTGCAAACAACTTAGCGATTCATGTGACATGACAAACAAAACATACAATTAGTTAATGTATTTTTTAAATACATAAAAATGCTATGTTAATTTTAATGTCATTATAGTGCAAGAACAAATATTCAATTTTTGCTATGTTATACTGCTAATTCTATCGCTTGAATTGTTGGATAGTGAAAGGATGGTGTAAAGTCACTTTGTTGCTGTCATTACCTGGATGTTGAGATGTGATATGAGCCTCTCATTGCTGCGATTCTGGGCTTCTGTAGACACTACCTCTAGAGGGCGGCCTCCTTCAAGGAGACGACTAAGTCTCGATATCTCTTGGTCCCTGTTATCCACCTGCAAAAAGCATAATTTTTAGTTCATTAACATGGAAATGGAATGGGCTGAAGGAAACATTACACATTTCATAAACTGAACATGTACTAGGATCAAGCCTTTTACTCTATTTTGCATGAGAGATAAAAGCTGTCAATCAGCTGCTGTAGAATTTCCAAACATATTTCAGAATTCCAATTCGAAATTTTCCCTACTTAATCCCGTATTTAGCAGAGAACATCATCAAACTACATCTGGAAAAAACAAAAAACAGCCATGTTAAATCATGTGGTTGCTTTCTAATGTTATACTGTAACGCCAAACAATGGAGAAGTTTCATAATTATACAAGTTTGGCAATTCTTCATAATGTCAAACCACCACATTGAGTTGGCAAGCTTGTCAGTGCAATGGCATAGTATGTGACGACATGTGGCTCATTGACCTTTACTTTGCTTATAATTCCATGAAACACACACCGGATTAGTCAATCAGTATCAAAGTATGATAACACGCCAGGAAGAGGGCTCTGTACTCCAATATGAAGAAGAATAGAGTACAGTCAAACCTGTCTGTAGTGACCAACAAAGGGATAAAAAAAAGAAAAGAAAAGAGGAAGTATGTGTAGACAGGTGGTCGCTACAGACAAGGTCTTTAATACGGCCTCTCTCTTGGACCGGGGGAGGGATTTTCTTTTCATGGCTACTACAGCAGGTTTGTATGTACTGTAAAAGCTGTTATTTTCACATGAGTGTAGTTTAAAATTGTGAATTTTGCTAATCACTGTTGGGCCAAAATTGCGAAAACAACATCTCGTAAAAATGTCTGTGACCTCCTCATTCGTGAAATCAGCTTTTACAGTACATTACCTGCCATATCATAGTACATGTACATGCATGCTAGATTTCATGGGTGCAACCTCTAATCTAGTTTCTGTATGGTTAATGAATGGACAAAATCTTGCAGCAGAAGAGGCAGAGGACATTTCAACTTCAAAACACCAACTGATGCTCACTTCATTTGTTGAAATCAACAATGGCTTAATGAGATGGTCATCCCATCATGAATTGGAATCCTAAAAATTTATGGCAAAGATGTTATGGCTATGACTCGGATGAGGCTTTACTGTATATACCAATGCTGTGGAAAATTGGAATTTATTGATCCAGTTGTGTGTTTGAGCAAAATATGCCAAGTTGCTCAAAAAAGATGGCAAAGAAGATATCCGAGTTGGTAGTGTGCATATGTCGTGCAAAGAGCTAGTGACCAACAATGACTTCATCAATTAGATTCAATCTGTTAGACTGTACTTTACAGCTAGAATAGCTGTCCACATACAAGGAAAAAAAAAATCAAATAAAAGTCCACTTTAGTGTTTACACATTCGGCCATTCAGTGGTGACTTCATTCACCAGGCTTAACATGGAGAATGCTGACTCAAGGCAAGAATGTGTCAACCAAAATCCAACTGATTTTCAAAATGTTATAAAGTAGACCATCCAGTATTTTGTACACTCTTTGGTGGAGCTCTACAAGTCCAGGAATAACTATTAACTAGATCTAACGTTATCCGTGTCTACATCTGTGTCCCAAATCTCATATGTTCAGACCACAAACTTGACTAGTCCCTGAAATTTACCTGGTACACTCACTGGCAGGCTGGGGTTCTATGGAATATGTGATCAATTGAACAAACAATTTAAACGAACAAGAGGTCTTTTACTTGCCCGGTTGGTTGATCGACTACATTCAGTCATTTCAGAGGCTCAATAACGGCATACAACTGTAAATTTATGTAGATTTATCACTAGGCCTCATGATAGTAATAACATAATCGGTGCTGTCAAATAAGGTTATTGCTTTTCACTCCCAAAATGTTTTTGTTTTTTGTTTTTTTTACTCAGAACTTAAATAAAAATGTTGTATAAGTACTGGTAAGCATGATTGGTTGTAGGCACTGTTCTACTGTAGAACTCTATTGTCACCACTAACTGTTAGATACCCCTACTGATTAAAAAAAAAAAAAAAAAAAAAAAAAAAGCAACCTCCATCTTTGCAACTCAGTTTCTACCTCCGCAACTTACATGTTAGAAGTCTAGAGTTCATCACTAGACCTCTAGACAAAGATTCTTGTATCTAAAATTTTTTTAAAAAGTTTGATCGCAGCGTAGGCTCCTAGACCCCGTTTACAGTGCGGGGCCGGGCTCGGCCGCGGCTCGGCCGTGGCCGAGTCCGGCCTCAATTGCGCGGCCGAGCCTCGCAATTTTGTCCGTTTACACTGCTGGGCTCGGCCGCGCTTTTGATTCAAACCTTTCAATATTTTGTCGTAGTGGCGCTCTGCTTGTAAACAAACGCAATTTGGTATTGTCTGGTTTTCAGACCCTTTGCCAAATGAATTCCGTGGCGACGAAGTCGCCGTTCGGGCAAAGGCCTTTGCCGAAGGAAAGAATCCTTTGCAGGACAAAACCACCTTAAACTATACTAGTTTTCGACGTTGAGGGGGTTAATATCCTGAACAGCGAAAGATACAGGCAGAGGGTTTGGAAGCCAGACTAAAACTGGCCGCGCAATTGGCCGCGCATTTGGCCCAGTTTGCGTTTACACCAAGAAAAGGCCGGGCTCGGCCGCGGCTCGGCCACGGCCGAGACCACCTCCAGAGCGAGGCCAAATGCGAGGCCAATTTTGGCCTCGCATTTGGCCTTTTGCGCGTTTACACTGAAGCGGGGCTGGACTCGGCCGCGGCCGAGCCGCGGCCGAGCCTCGCACTGTAAACGGGGTCTTAGTCCCTAAGATCTGAACTGAAGTACTGTAATCATGTAGGCCTAAAAGTGGATATTTTTGCTTGACTGATTTTTCGCACTTGGCCAGGTAAGAAGAGTTTCGCATGTATTTAATTCTGCAGAATCAAGATAATCAACTACTAACATATGGCAAGCAAAATATTCATGTATGCTTTTATTTTTGCACCAACATCTGGTTGTGGGAAAACTTCCAACACCGCAAAAATTTCAGGGCTGCCAACACTGGAAACTAGTTGAGAGTGAGACTCCCATAGGCCAATGCTATAATTTAGGAGTCAAAATGAGTGAGATCAATAGAAATGCATGCAAATGAAATAAAGTTTTAGCATGAGAAAGGACCAAAATGCGCGAGTCTCACGCTCAATGCGTGAGAGTTGGCAGCCCTGAAATTTCCACTTTTACAATATCTACTATTAAAATTAGACTAAGAGTTCTAAGATCAGCCTACAATTAATATTGTAACTGCCAATTAACACAGATTTATATCTACTTGCCTTTCTACCTTGTAATGTTAGATTCTAAAATTTTATTTCTAGAAGATAGACCTAAATGTCTTTTCTCCTTTCTTAACACTTGCGTACGTATAGATTCTACTTACAAAGACAAGCAATTAACCATCTAAACGTTATACTGAAAATTCGTAACTAACAGTTAGCATGGATTTATTTAGACAAATCTAACATTAGACTCTAGTTCACGGTAAAGCCAAATAGGCTAATTAAAGGGTGTGTACAGTTCTGGTCGAGGTGAGGATTTAGCCTTTGGGCAAGTCCATGAAAAAAGTTACCTCAGGGTGAAAAAATAAATTTCACAGACTTTAACTGAATTTATGTTCAAAGTATTCAGAAAAGCCTATATTTAGATGAATATAAAGAAAATTTGGGGAAAATCTAGCGAAATTGATTTTTTCACCATGTCAAACTAAATTTAGCTTCATTTTGAATGTAGTGCTCAAAAGCACTGTTTTGCACACATTTTATTAATGAGAGAAAAATTAGAATGTTTAAGCCCATCTTGGCTGCATTTATTTTTTTTTCTACTGTCCATTGAACGCACTAAATGAAACAGAAAGAATTTTTCAAAAATATATTATATTAAGAAAATCACAGCATATTGAAATTTGGTGATTTCTACCTTTTTGAAAGTGTAATGTCCGTGACGTTTTAGGTATGAAAGTTTTTGTACAGAGATTAAAATTGATCCAAGTAAGTTAAAATTTGGTTTGCAAAGCTAGAATATGGTGTTACACAAGATTACAAATTAAATTTTGAAACACATGAATACTTTTCCAGTAAAATGCGTCACGGACATTACAATGTTATAAATCCCATAGACGTCACGGACATTACTAAGTATCAAAAATTTAGAAATACTTTTTTAAAAATGCTGAAATTTTGTAATTAAACAATGTTTTTCTGATTATTAATCAATCTGTTACACAAGACTATCAATTAAATTTTGAAACACATGAACACTTTTCCAGTAAAATGCGTCACGGACATTACAATGTTATAAATCCCATAGACGTCACGGACATTACGAAGTATCAAAAATTTAGAAATACCTGTAAATAATGATGAAGTTTTCTAATAGTGCCTGTAATCTTTCTTTGTTAGTGTGAATGTGTGTGTGGGGGTGGGGGGGGGGGGGGCAGGTATGTGTGTGTGTGTGTGGGGGGGGGGGGGGGGTAATACCTTGTTCATCAAATCTTTACCCTTGTTTCTACTTTCATTATCTCACCAACCTGCAGTTGGGTCGTTCATTTGAGTCAAGTTCTTAACCAAAAAGTCAGTGACATATTTTGTAGCTCAAATCACTGCAGTTCATGGAGATGGATGTACTGTTACATTCATGAAAAGACAGGGTACATCTAATCTGTTCGTCTATAAGATAGCAATGAAGAAGAGTCTTCATCGAGAAGACACAGATTATTGAGTGTCTGTCTTCTCTAACAATGGACAATCTAAATATATGTTCCTTTAAACAAAACTTTGAAGCTAAATAACTAAACTTTTTTACAAAATAGCAGTAGCAGTAGCTCACAATCTACCCTGTAGTAGAATTGCATCTAGGCATTTTTTGCTTTGGTTATGTGTTCTCTTAACTGTACTTAATTTTGTGGTATGATGAACCACTTAAATTAGCCTTTATTGTACCATGATTGTACATTCATGTTTATTATTGCCACTTATTAAAGAAAATCATGTATCAAAGAAATGCTATATATGTTGTAAAGCTAGCTCATACAAAAAAAGATGTCAGCAGAAAGAACTAAACAAAAAGTTAATCACTTATTATGTTCAAGGTTCATCAAAGGTGTAATATCTGTAACATCCATGGGCTTGTTCCTATATATAAAAAAATTGTACCATCAATATCATTCGAATATCAGAGATAAATATCAATATTACTGATTATGTATTCTCCATGTTATGATTTACTTATGAAGATTGTTACATTTGTCAGTATTGAGCCATTGTTTGATATCATTTCATTTTTGTATTATTACATTGCATCACTCATATAACATGTCTATTTTTACCTTGGAAGATGAAAAGAGAAGAGATAAATATTTCAGAGAAATTGTTTAAAGTTGACATGATTTATTTCATGGCATTGTATGTTTAAAAAATGAGAAAAAATGAAAACAAAAGAAAAAGAAAGTACCCTGGGTATTAGGTAACTGACTGATATTTCATGTATTTTCAAAGTGCATAAGATTGTAATGTCCGTGACGTTTTAAGACTTTTCTCTTTGAGTTTTCTTTTCAGTTTAAGTTTTGGGGATTGCTTCAATGACAGTGTTTATGTATTTTTAGATGATTGTAGAAGACATACCATGTAGAATAGTCTAAATTGTGAAAGTACTTCCATTTTACCGTATCTATATACTTTTATTAAATAATATTGAGTTGTTTATTGTTGCCATGGAAACTGAAAAACATTGTTTATTTCACAGAATGGACTAAAAAGTATCTTTATGTACCCTACAGTCCTTTTGCTTCAGAAAAAGTAGAAAAAATAGTTTTTCACTAACCTTAATTTCAGTTTTTAATAAGTGGACAAAAGTGTAATGTCCGTGACACTCAAAATGTAATGTCCGTGACGCCAGATTTCTTTCCATCATTGTCATTTGAAACACTTTTTAATTTAAATTTGTTTAAAATATGTTACAGCAATATCAAAACATTCATTGTAAAGGAAAAATGTCTTATTAAGATGATTAAACTCACAGAGTTTGTAAACTATTTGTTGGCATGTAAAGAGTTGTGTCCAAAAAATGTAATGTCCGTGACGTACAACATTTTCTGGCATAATTAAACAACGATTGTATATTTTTTTCTTATATTCACAGTGTTGTTTTATCTACATGTGTGGTGTGTGATCACCAAGTATTAGCTTCAGATAAATGTTTTCTCTTTTAAAACTAACCTCATAAAGTGTCAAAAAATGTCTGAAATGTAATGTCCGTGACGCTGGACTTGCCCCTTTAATGTTTTGCAAGATATTCAGATATCCCTCTATGAGATGTCAAAGAGCATGCAATTCTAAGGGGTATCAAAAGTTTATTTGATGAAAATCGGTTTTGAAATGGCTGAAATATCCCAAAACAAGGTGAAACAAAGAGATCCTAATAAAGTTGTGGCATGTTGCCTTTTACTATTAGCACTTTTTTGGATATCTCGGCCATTTGAAAACCAATTTTCATCAAATAAACGTTGAATCCTTAAAATTACATGCTCTTCCATATTTCATAAGAAGCTTTTCATTATCTCACTTTAGGAATGTTCAAAACATGAATCCCCACCTCAACCAGTACTGTAGTAAACGTTACAGTCCCTTTAAACCTGAGCAGCCTTTTTGAGTTTAGGCTCAAGAAAATCTACCAATACTAACGTTCTGCTCTCCCTAAATCTCGATGATATCGACGGTCTTACTGTTATTTTTACGTGAGCTACATTGACATCTCGGTATAGCCGTCTGCATAATTTGAGAACACCTGCTCTATTCCAGTACAGTAGCTCTATTCACGCCTTTTCTACGGAACAATGACCGACGTCAGCCGCAAGCGTCACCCCGAGTCAACCGAACGAAGACTTTTTTGGACAGATTCTCAGCGGCGTGCAAAAAACAGACGGTGCGGTGATGGGAACGTAAAAAAATGCACACAAATTCTCGCAAATAGCATACTCACTCGACTCCTAGTTCTAACAGACTTCCTTCTACTGCTATGTCGATCCGACATGATTAACCGTTGCTGGTTCGATCACATTCGATGATAGCGAATTATGACTTGATAAGCCTTCCCGAAAATCCCAAGCCACAACAAGCACAAGCAGCCGACAATACATACACTCGCCGATCCCATTATCGACCGTATTTGCGTTCAAATCCTAACTGAATTTACCCCCCTCCGCACTGTGCCCTTTGACCCCCTCTTCGACATGCGTGTGTGTTCCACAGAACTCTTAAGAGTTCTGTGGTGTGTTCTGTGTACGACTTTCGCGACCGGCTTTTATTATCCGTGATCCACTCTATTCATTTTACATCGGGCCCCGATGGGGCTATCGACGGTACCGTTGTTTCACCTCAATTTCGCCGATACTGCTCTTTATCTTTTTTAGCGTGCTAAACTGATAACAAACTGGACGCCATATGAATTTGCAAGTAGGGATGTGCGTACACATGCTACACACAGTACACTTGGCGTGCCTAGCAACTGTCGAGAGTCCGGGGGGGTGTTTCATAAAGCTATTCGTAAAGTTACGAATGACTTACGAGCGACTGGTGATCAGTTCTTGTGCTGAATTATGGAAATTCTGATAAGTATAGCACATCAGAACTGATCACCAGTCGCTTGTAAGTTGTTCGTAACTTTACGAACAGCTTTATGAAACAGGGCCCGGGTTCGTGTTAATACCCTTTTTGGTACTGGTAGCTTTGAGTTTGTAATTGAGTACCGCCGGTACCTATTATCTCGAGTCTTCTCGTCGAGACTCTTGATCGCAGTCACTACTCTACATTCAAGATCTGAAGCTGTAGGCAGTTAGTTGTTCTTTGTTTGTTTGTTTGTTTGTTTATTTGTGTGGGTGTGTGTGTGTGTGCGCGCGCGTGTGTGTGTGTGTGTGTGTGGGGGGGGGTCATTCTTTGCTATGAAGTGTATACTTTTGGCCTTACAAATTATTGAAAGAAAAAGTGTCTCATGAATGGAAAATCTTTCATAAAATCGGAAAATCACAGTGAATGTTGACATCATATAAAATACGGGCGCAATCTTTATGGGGTGTTTCCTCATTAAAAACAAAAAACAAAAAAACTTTCAATTTTTAGTGTTGCAGTAATATATACAAAATGTGACGTGACAGAGGGTGCGTTTATCGACTCCTTTTCTCGGCAGAAACAGGTTATCCAAACAGCTTTCAAGGATTTTTTACGAGTTGATAAACGCAAAGCTGTTTTGAAAGCCCTTTAGGAAAGCCTTTTCCGAAAGGGTGCGTTTATCAACTCTCCTTTCTCGGCAGAAACAGGTTATCCAAACAGCTTTCAAGGAATTTTCACGAGTTGATAAACGCAAAGCTCTTTTAAAAGCCCTTTAGGAAAGCCTTTTCGAAAGCCCCAAATTTGTGGCGATCCAAACAGGTTTCCTAAACAGGTTTTCAGAAACCTGTTTGTAAAAGCCTTTTGGAAGTTGATAAACGCAAAGCTGTTTTGAAACGGCTTTGTAGCCTTGTACTTCAGGCACGCCTTATGACCTCTTCTCCTCTGGTCGAATTGCGCAATGCAGCTGTGCAGTGACAGGCCAGTTAAAAAAAATCGTGTTCGCGAAGAGAGTTGATAAACGCAACTATTTTGAAAGCCGTTTCTAAAGGGCTTTGGAAAGGGCTATCGAAAGCCGTTTAAACAGGGGAGAGTTGATAAACGCAGCCAAAGTCGCATGCCGCCACTCAGAAATATTTGAAGTATGTGCTAAACTGGAGCTGCCTCACAGATAGGAAGACAATTGATTCATGTGGCATTGCATAATGACTCGTCACTCTCAAAGGAAGATATGATGCACCACGCGCTACCCCGGGGTATCGTAGTAACCCGGGGTACCACGTTGGGTAGCGCCATCTCACGTTCACTCGAGTACAACCGCAGAGTTACTGCGTTACGTATGCGCACTGTACTGACCCGTGGTACGGTGCGATACTCAGTATAGCGCTTCATGCACTGACTACACGCACTATTATAATAGCCCGCTAGCTGTGCCAAAGTTACGATCTCGTAGACGTAGTTTCGATCCCGTAATTTTGTAAGCTTTGTGCACTTTGTGCCGAACAAAATATCCTTTCGCAATTAGGATCAAGCTGCAAAAATGCCAGCAGGTGATGGGGGCTATGCCGCACTGAAAGGAAAGAGCCGGAAAAGAAGGAAAATTTCCAGAGAGGAGAGGCTGGAAAACGCGAGGCTTCGCGCCACTCGGAAGTTGGGGAAGGAAGGGGCCGCCGATGTTCTGGAGGTGTTTCAGAAGGCCAGTGACGCCGGGGATAGTTACTCATAACGTCAACAAGGGATTAATTGAGAAAACTACAGAATGAAGAGGGGTTTTTTTACAAGAACAATGGCCATAATTGAATGTTGAAGAATTAATCACAAACAAAAAAATTAATTTCCCACTTTTTGGTAACCCAGGGTACAGCCCTAAAAAAAAAAATAATAATTCAACAAAATGGCCAATTTTTTTCTGGTACCCCAGGGTACCATTTATGTCATCATATGTCTTTATTATGGTAATTGCTTTTCGCCGTCCCTTCTTAGAAAACAAGCGGCACATTAATAGTACAGGCAGTCAGGGCTTTGGAAAGGGCTCTCGAAAGGGCTACGGAAAGGGCTTTCGAAAGGGCTATCGAAAGGGCTATCGAAAGCCGTTTTGAACAGGGGAAAGTTGATAAACGCAGCCAGAGATGACATTTTGTAATCTAATATGGCATAAACAAATTTAAGGATAAATATTTGATGCAACTGAACCCCCCCCCCCCAAAAAAAAAAAAAAAAATAGCAGTGGTCAAAGGACTTCCAATACAATGTATCATTAACATCATAAATTTTCAATATCATTTTATTGACATTATTTTGTACTACAGATAAAATTCCCTCACATCATCTCCATCACTTTTCGTGACGGAGATGACAGGTCCAACAATTAATGGCCTCGTATCATCTTCCTAATCCATTCACCTGCGGTAAGAACCGTGTTTACTGGGAGAGGGTATGATCTTCTCTCCCGTTATGCCACCAAAATTATAAATAGGCCGGTTTACTACTATGCACAGATCTTTAATTTTGCACACGGCCGCAACCTCGGGCAAACAAAGGATAATCCGAGCCTGCAACGTCGGCTGCTGCAGCCGTCCCCGACACGTCCCCACATGTAGACTTACGTGTATGTTGTGTACATGTGTGCGATGCATCAACTTCGACTTTACCTCCTGGCATTTCGTGTGGCTCTAAATCAATTCCCAACCTTAGATGAGGGAGAATTCTGCTGTGATCAAACGCAATTTGGACTATAGTTTCGATTTTGTCTTCAGTAGTTTCTGAAAATGGGTGGAAAACACTGCTGCTACAGAACATGCAACAGTGATTCGAGGTATGAGAGGAAGAGGCCCGAGATGCTCGGAGTATTTTTCATCCCTTTTCCGAAACCAAAAAACAAATTTGGAGAAGTGCAAGATATGGATCAAGCAGTGTGGTCGAAAGGATTTTGGAATTGAACGAATTACAAAGGATACATACATTTGTTCAAAACATTTTGTTGGAGGAAAGGGCCCATCAGCCGAACATCCCCATCCTATCCCAGCGGCAGCCACGGAGCTCGAGGGACGGGTTGCATCGAAACCTGTGCGGCCTCCTCCCCGTAAGCGGTCATTGGAAGAGCTACCGCCGCGATCTAGTCCAAAGAGAAATCGGTCAGCTGAAGAACCAGGAGAAATTCAAGATGCTCCCATGGATGTTCCTATCTACAACTTTGTGGATCGTGGTAAGTAATAATACTAAATATTGTAGACAGGTAAGCCTACCATCAGCAAGAAACTACAATCCAAGGAGCAGATGTTTTCCTGTCAGCCTGTAGTTCCAGGCTGTAGTTCTACATAATCTTTTGTATTATTTATCTTTCTAAGGTACTTTGAATTTGGGTTTTTACAACAGAGTGGCCAACTGTTTTGAAATATGAAGGGGAGGGGAGAGATTGTTTCCACATTCATTGTCATTCATTATAGTTTCTTATCCATTTCATTTTATTACTACAGGATGATCAGGTAGTTGGACAGGTCAAAGAGTCCAAAATCTGGAATACTCTCAAAGTTGGATGTAAACCCAGTGAGCTTGGTAGGATCGGAGAATGAGCAGCCTACCCGAGCGAGCTTGGCCTGCAGTGACCGGCCGGTGTCCGCCCGGGAGAGGTCGGGATCGATGGGCAAATCCAAATCCGCTACGGCAGTGCAAGTTTGATGAGTTTCTCCTTGTTGTAGCCGCTTGTGCTCACACCTCTATCCCTCAAATACTCGGTTAATTCCTTAACTGTCCAATCCTTCCATGGCTTGCTCGAACTTTGGCTAGAACTTGAAGCTGATGCCATCACAAAGCAAGATTATAGCAAACAAAAGCTGTTGATTATCCACATCGAGTAATGATCGCAGACAATACACGCGTGAATGCAAAAACAATGTGGCGTCGGCGGTTTCGCTTGCCTGAGTTAGTTACAATCACTAGGGCCGCGTGGGGTGTGACATCATTATGCATATCATTAGTAAACCGGCCTATTGATTTGATATGCAATCTTAAGCTGTCGGAGATGACGCTGAATAAAGGTACCACTTGGCTTTTGTCACAGAGTTTAAAAAATTATAACTTTCTTGATTAAAATAGGGGAAAAACCAGGTGAGTTCTCCAACTTCAGCATGTAACTATCATGTAACACTAAAATCGATACTTGGGGTACCCGACATTTTTTGCTAATTGCGCCCTAAATGTTTGTGACAGAGACGACACAAAATGGCGGGACACACAGTTTTGAATTATCAATCTCATTTTTTTTTAATCGTTTGATATTGGTATTTCTTATGCTAATCATTTAATAGTACACTCTGATATGAAATGAATAAGCATTTAAAAACGTTTCGACATGCTTCCATCTTAAAATGCGACATAAGGATAATTTTATTTTATTTGTAGTATCACCAGGACATGGGGTTTTCAGTGGTACGGATATGGGAAAATTAAAATAATAAGTCAGGATAAACAATTCACCCCCTTTTTTGTATGTTATCTTAATTATATGAATGCAAGTCATTGTAAACAGAACAGAAAGCAATGAAATGACCTTTTATTTTTGTACATATTACCTTCAAACTAGCGGGACACAGAAATATACACTTAGCGAAGAATGACCCATGTGTGTGTGTTTTTGTTGTTGTTTTTTTTTTTTTTGCCTCACGTCAATCTTGGTGCCAGTTACGTACATGTATAGGGCCTACTCAGTAGAGGTAGTCTAGTTACAAGTATAAAAGATTCTGTCAAATGAAAATACTTCTGATTTTTTCATTTAATTATTATTTCTGCATGGTACATAATTGACACATCACTTTAGAAAACATACGGGGTACATGTACACATTGATTCATCATATTGTGGCTAACATTGCTCATGAGAGATAAAGAAATCGTGTGAGAGAAAACATAATACCAGGAAAAGGGAACCACCAAATTCAAGAGAATTACACAGTCCCTGAAAAAATGTTACTGACATAATGCCAAGAGTCATATTACAACTGTATTCCCCCTCTTTTTAAGAGGAAAGTCAAGTTCCTTCATAAATACTAGAAAGTGAATCTTTCATTATATTATCTTCACATTTTACATACATGAAGTCACAAAATGTTGCAGTCTTTTCATCCAGCCATGGCCGCACCAAAACAGAAATTCCAAACTTCTGAACAGGTTGTCCTCAAACTTTAATTGCTGATGCGTTCTACTAACATGGCTGCATTCCATCAATTTGCACATGTGTATTTAGGATTCACTCTCAGAAATGATGCAAACATGTTAGAGTTCTCTTTGTTACTTTACCGGTACTGGGGGAGGGGAATACAGGACGAGGATCTCTTGAAAATAACTGACGTTGAATTACATCAGAACCAATTTACAATGTACCTAAATAAAGTTAAACCAAACAAAAGATTTTAATGGTTCGAACAGGCCACCAGTAAAACAAGTTAGTGTTAGCCCTGGTTATGGACACTGCAGATTTGTCTACTTTCATCATCAATAGAAGACATCACATGTTTGTATACTTTCTATTCCGTCCACTTGGATGGTAATTTATACACATTATTCACATTGATACCCATTGATAACACAAACTCTAGAAACTGGTGTAAACAACTACTCTTATCAAAACAAATGCATAATAGTTCAACAAAAGTTCACTGTCTTTTTGCTTACTAAAGGATCTGCTTTTCTTTCTTTCTTTCTTTTTTTATAATCACAGTCTGTCAAGTGTCAGAAAAGTCCATGTTATGAAAATTTCATTTATTCTGCTTCCACATCAGCTTGAAAATGCAATCAGTTCCTCTTGTCCATTGTATGAGATGGTATACCAGTGCTACCATGTCCTATTCCAGAGGTTGAGGTGAGGATTTAGCTTTTAGCATTTTGCGAGAAGTTCAGAAACCACTCTATGAGATGTCAAAGAGCATGCAATTCTAAGGGGTATCAAAAGTTTATTTGATTAAAATCTGTTTTGAAATGGCCGAGATATCCCAAAACAAGGTGAAACAAAGAGATCCTAATAAAAGGCGTGGCCTGTCGCCTTTTATTATGATCACTTTTTTGGATATCTCGGCCATTTGAAAACCAATTTTCATCAAATAAATGTTGAATCCTTAATAAAATTACATGCTCTTTCATATTTCATAAGAGGTTTCTCATTATCTCACTTAGGAATGCTATAAACCTGAATCCTCACCTCAACCAGTACTGTACAGTGCCTTTAAGGTGGGAATCAGTTGCTCATCTTCCTGTAACTCTCCAGCATCAGTGAAGAAGTGTTCATCAAGCTTGCCTTAGTTTTTTTCTGTATATGGCTTGTAGTGAATGCAAGTGAACTCCTTCTGCTCCCTTCAGAGACACCAACACTTCATCTATTTTGTTGCCGACATGGAAAGTGAAGTTCTCCTCAGTGATCTCCAGAACACTTGTATGCCAGATATGAGATATAGGGACATCATTGCAGTGTAGAATCCAAACTATTTGCTGAAATCACATGCTCAAACTACATGTACTACAAATGTGTAATGTTCATAACGCACTGGTGATGTATTGTCTATGACTTTTTTGATGAAGTACCAGTACAAATGTATACATGTAAATTCTCAAAATACAGATGTATTCTCTGGATGTGTTGTGCGATATCACATTTTAGCTTTCCATATCCGCTGAATTTAGAACAGAGTTGGACCAAAACACTAGTGTGCCAGAAGGAATTGTAAATCTAAAATGTTATGGATATTACACTTTGAGATGAAAGTGAAAACAATTCAATACTAATGGCAATTAAAAAAAAAAAAAAAAAAAAAAAAATGTTTTCGTTTGGTTTCCAGCAGGATGATGTAAGAATGAGCCCTCAGCTTTATAATAACATATCTACAAGCATGATTTCCTGAAAATAATTGACTATTCTTACTCTAAAGGAAATACATGCAAATCACATTTAATTTTACTGTACATGTACATTGTAATGTCTTAAAAAAAAAACAACTTCATTTTAAGAGCTGAAAAAAAAAATCCACATTGGACATTTTTTTTTTTTTTAATTACATGTATATATCTTTTGGATGTGACCCTTCCAGAATGCTTTCCAGGATAAAACAAAGTAGTTGAATGTTCCCTAATTTTATATTTTTTCATCCATATATGAGAAACATTTTCCATGGAATTGCCCTCATGCAAAACACTTGAAGTAGACTGGTGTGATGCATGCTCTACTGGGTTATCCATGTTTAGCATGTGTTTAAAATTTATGGGATACAGGTCCTTTACTTTAGGACAAACGATGATGTGAAGTGTACATATAACACAATGAACATTGTGACATTACTATGTCTGAGATTAGGTATGGCCATGAAATTGTTGATAGAACATCAAATAACTAATTATCATGGATATGTCCTGTAATTTCCACAAATAAATATTAACTTACACGTACTAGTATAACAAAGGAACCATGTTATAATAAGGACCTAAAAACCCACAACAATTACTTTGTTATACAGTCAAACCTCTTTACAGCAACCACCGTCTATAGGGGCCACTTGCCATATGCGGCTACTAGACACAATTGCCCAAAGAGAAAAGCCATGTAATGACCCTGTCTACAGCGGTTAAACTATACCAGGTTTCTCACTGTGATCAAGGTACAAAACAAAGAAATATAAAGAGTTTGGGCCTGAAAATCACCCTGTTATGATGTTTTGGTATAAGGCCAACTTATGTATGTCATGATGTGATATCTTTGGTCAAAGAAGCAACGCTAGTCTTTCCCATTTTACAGGTACAGTTCGACCTCGATTATCCGGCCATGTCGGGACCGGATAAGCGAATTGGCCGGATATGGGAGACACAATTATAAAGCTGCCGTCCAAGCTGCCGTCCCAGTGCACTGCCAGCTAGGCAGGTAGCGTACCACACAACGGTGGTGTAATCTATGCTAGCCTTCGCAAAATTGTAGTCACTTCTTCACAAAAATAAAGTATATCTTTATGTGAAAATCATACATGTTTACCTCATTAGATATTGAGAAACCTATCATGCACATCTTATGAAATTAGTGAAATAGATCCATGAAAAGATGTTAAAGTCACTGCTTTTTCTCAGTTTTTGGATGAAAAAAAAAAGTCCTTCACTGCGTGAATGTGTCCGGATAATAGAGATTTCCGGATAAAGGAGGCCGGATAATCGAGGTTGAAATGTATGTGATTTCCCAGCTCACAGACAGTAAATTATGATGTCCATTTTCATTCTATTTGAGTAATCTTGTAAACAGACTTTAATATACTTCAGATTAGAACCATAGCAGAAAAATGGTAGCACGTAACTGCCAGATTCCATGTACATGAACTCAATATGCATACAAATACACCTGTGCCCCCCCCCCAAAAAAATACAAAATACAAAACAAAACTTGCCATTATATTTACTAACCTTCATGGATTTATGCTCTTAGCCAAGGTAGTTCTTCCTTTGAGCGAGTTTAATTCATGCATTGTAGAGTCTCTTCTGTCATAAGGCATTACATGGTACCATCTCACTTCAAGATTTTTGAAACTCCATCCCAACTTTAATGACACTCCTAGGTCTATGACTTGATATATATACTCCATCTCATTTCAATCATCGATGCACTGTTACAATTTATTCAGTTGTCAGCTCTCTCGTGTGCCGTTCCTTCACAAACATACAATTTGTAGGATCTTTGTTTCAAGATACAATGTACACGGTACTTACCAGACAAAATTCCCTTTTTGATGAGTGTATGGCATGATCTGATTTATTTTATTTCCTCAACCTTGCCATTGGTCAATTCCATTGTGACTTATGGGACAAAGTGACAATTTTTGGCAATTTCAAACCAGTATTTTGAGAAAATAGTTGCATCAAATGCATTTTTCTCAGTTCATGGTTAGATCCATCATATCACAGTTTATGAAAACACCATACTTAGTTTGAAAAGTATCACTGCATTACGTACAGCAACGAAAAATTGCTGTCGTGACTTATGGGACATCTGAGGACCACCGTTTTTCACATGGGAAAGTAAGTTCTGAAATATTCTTACACACAGAGTCTCTGGAAAGATATTTTCTTTCCTGAATGTAGCAAAGGGTTGGTGCTTACCCTGAGCCAAGTGGTATGAATATCTACTCATTGGTACAGTAGCAGGATAGGGAAAACCAGTGTGACTGATGGGACACAAAAACGTGACTTATGGGACACTATCAACTACCACATTTTGAGATTGAGAGAATAATATTTACTGATGCCGGAAATAGTTCTAGAACATCATAAAACCAATCTATGACCAAAGAACATTCAGAAAATAAGCCATCTGAGAATTACACAAGCTGTATTATGGTCATAATAGTGTATCAGAAATGATACATAAATTCTGCAAAAAATTGGCAATTTTCATGAAAAATGAAGGTTTTTCGGACATAACTCCACTCCACGTTCACCGATGTTCACAAATGAGGTATCAAAATATCCGTTGTGAAAGGCTGCTTTGAGTAAACAATACCAGATCATCTAATTAAGCTTCATTAATCATCTATACTCAATAGTTTGATTTTCATAAAATGCAACCTTTCCGTGGAATTGACCCATTCTAGGTCTCAGATGATTATCAAGAAAGGGTATGCTTGGTACATTCAATGTGTTTTAAAGATAATAAAAAGTTTTGGTACCTCAAAAGTGTCCTTGAATTTCCTTGTCTTAGTTTGTGTTTCAGGTTAAAGTACCTTTCATATAACTAACACTGTGAGACTTACTCGCCCCAAAGTGCTCTCATGTCTTAGTACTATGTCATGTCTTAGTCTCTATACATTATACAGCTCTCCAATAACAGCAATCATCAAATCTCATGGTCTGGAGACAATGTTGTATGCTGACGATACCCAGATGTATCTAACTTTCAGACCACAAAATCTGCAGAGTGCCATAAGCAGGATCAATGACTGTCTTGCTGATGTTCTGTCATGGACTCATAAAAACTGTTTGAAAATCAATCCACAGAAGACTGAACTAATTCACTTCTCGTCGAGATTTAATCCTGCATCTTCACCAGCATGTATTGTAGTGGATGGACTGGATGTACATGAAACAACCAAAGCACGCAACTTGGGTGTACACATGGATCAACACCTTCAATTGAAAGAACATGTTAAAATTATGACTCAATCTGCAATGTGTGTATTAAAGAGAATAGGGAAAATACGAAATTATTTGTGCGAAAAAACTACTGAAAAGTTAATCCATGCATTTGTTTCTTCTAGGATTGATTTTTGTAATTCCCTTCTATTTGGCCTGCCCGAAAAAGACATAAGAAAACTCCAAATTGTTCAAAATTGCGCCGCCCGACTTGTAATGCGAGCAAAAGGAAGAGATCCCATAACACCCTTGTTGTCACACCTGCATTGGTTGCCTGTAGATAAGAGAATCATGTTTAAGATCCTTGCATTATGTCATAAAACATTGATAAATAAGTCCCCAACATATTTGTCTGACATGATCATTGAATATATTCCACAAAGAAATCTACGATCTTCTAGCCAGAATTTATTAGTTATACCAGCAACCAAAACATGTTCATATGGGGATCGGGCTTTTCAGTCAGCAGCACCTGTACTCTGGAACAAATTACCAAGTCAACTTAGGGCCATCACATGTACTCACACTTTCCTCAAGTCCTTAAAAACATATTTGTTTTGTTATTAAATGATTATGATAAGTTGTATTTTGTATGTTTAATTATATTGTTTTGTTAAAATTATGTAAGTTGTAGTTTATGGTACTCTACCCATTTGTGTAAAGCGCATAGAGATTCCAGGAATATTATGCGCTATATAAGCAGCTATTATTATTATTATTATTATTAGTAATCATGCAATTAACTGCGATCAGCAGCCCAATACGCATAGCGACCAGCAGTCCCATACGCATAGCGTAATCGGGCTTCGCATTGTAGCATTCAGGATCATGACAGGTTTAGTATCGTTCGGTAAATGTCAACTTAAAATCCCATAAATTCGTCAATTTGAAGACTTACCAATTAAGTTGAAGTATTGAAAACAGGCTTCGGGCAACGTTTGGTTCTGCCTATAGTCCCTTTCTGTTCGAATTGATGACTGAATGTGACTCGGTCGACAGGACCTTAGGAGAGCTACATACAGTACACTGAATACTACGGCCACTGCATGCGAACACATCACATGCACACAGATTTCAAATCCATGAACGGATAAGATGTTTGTGTGCGCATGCGCTGGCCATGGTATCCAGTGTATGTAGCTCTCCCAAGGTCCTCTCGACCGAGTCACATTCAGTCATCAATTCGAACAGAAAGGGACTATTGGCAGAACCAAACGATGTTCGAAGCCTGTTTTCAATACTTCAACTTAATTGGTAAGTCTTCAAATCGAAGAAATTTTTGGATTTTAAGTTGACATTTACCCGCGATACTAATTCTGTCATGATCCTGAATGCTACAATGCGAAGCCCCATTACGCTATGCGTATGGGGCTGCTGGTCGCAGTTAGCTATGCGTACAATGGGCTGCACGCTGCTGGTCGCAGTCAGTGGTTTCGTACAATATTTATCGACGCTGTACAGCGTCGGCTCTGGTACGAAACCATTATTGCATGATTACTAAGACATGAGAGCACTGTGGGGCGAGTAATTCTCACAGACAACGTACTTTAACCTGAAACACAAACCAAGACAAGGAAATTCAGGGAAGCTTTTCAGGTACCAAAACTTTTTATTATCTTTAATGGCAGTGCTGGTTACTGTATACTGTACACACCATTTCAGGAGTCTAAATTTTTGCTATAATCGGGAATTCCCAACGATTTCGCAAGTGGTTAAATTCGCGATCGTGGAGTCCTGCACTGAACGGAGAAATGTACATGCGTACGTCACATCCACATCGAGATCAGAGTCAAATATTTTTGCGTGTCTTTAATTTCGCGAATAGCACCTGATTCGCGAAATTCGCGAAATAAAAACCTCGCGAAATATTTGGCGTATACAGAATGCTTCCCCCTACAAGAAAAAAAAATGAAAATAAAAGCAAAAAGAACATACTTCCACACACAACAGTATGCACACACACAGTCAGATATGCTGACATAATTCTCCTACAAAATGGTCACTGTACCTGCTTCCTCAAGCTTTTGATGGCTCTCTGGTCTGCTTCGTGCTGCTCTGTCATTCCCTCCACGTCCCTCTGCATCTTCTCCACCCTCTCATCGGCAACGTGTATGAGATCCGCCATGTACGGGTCGTCCACTCCTGGGGGAATCCCAGCCAGAGAGTGATCCGCACCTGGCACAGAGCAGTCAATGTCCATTCGCTGTCTTCTGAAGGGAATGTTCTTCTTGCGGCCGCCTGTACAGTTCCAGGCATTGGTTTCAGAGAAAAAACCAAAAAACAAAGCAAAACAAAGCAAAACAAAAAGAAGAATTATATTCCAAGTCTCATACACCACATAGGTCAATATCAAAAGACACTCTAGAGATAACAGTAATATAATTCTTATTTCAGAAAACATTCGTTGGTACACAAATTATTGGTTTTAGCTGGCATTTATGTTCAAGAAAACATACGTCACAAACGTCAGCTTCAACTGCCTGCACATTTCATGGCTGAGAGATAGAATTGCCAGTGAATCCTCATGACCATGCACACATATAACAAACTTGTTTTATCTCTGCTTTTCAAAATATCAAGAATGTCAGCGTGTCGGACAGAATGTTGCATCATTGGGACACAAAATAAAGCGTAGTATTAAACGTGCATTGTCATTGTAAAGAAGGACTACATTTGGCAAAATCACAACCTTGGATAGTGATAACTTGTAATGGCCAGTACATGTATAATTCAACTAGAAATGTTTGTGATCAGTGTTTCCTTCTGATGAATGACTTGCCATGTCTTCAGGAACTAAATGAAAAGTCAACACTTTTATCAGATGAGAAAAATGGCTCAAAAATGAATCTTTCTAAATACAGCAAAGCACAAATATATTGCATGTACCTGAACCTCCAATGACTGTTTGCATCATTTTTTAGAACCCAAACTCTATAATGCTTACAATTTAACAAACATAAATAACCAGTAAACACTCTCAAGAAATAAGGGCAATCAAATTTAAACCTCATTACACTTGAATGCATGTGTTTAAATCACAAGTTATGGTTTTACAGGTCTATGAAAACAAATGAAGCAAGTACTGCCAGTACTTTTTTGTGGTCTGATAACAAGCATACCAAAACATATTGCCTGGTATCTAAACAAGTACACAATCATTCATTTATTTATTTATCCGATTAGGCATGCCCATGATTGGCTATTACTCTAAACACTGAATAATCAGCATTTACATGGATGAAGGGCAATTTGTCAATCAGTTGCAACATAAAGTCCATGCAAGAATAACTGAAATTTGAATATTAATCACTTTTTGTCACCACAATCACATTCGTACTATACCTGGCGTCTGTACCACAGCATGGAAGTTCTTTTCCTGTAGATGGGCGATGCGGTCATTGCGTGACTTGCAGTCTCTTTCTAGGGCACGTACCTTGTGCACATACTGTGAGTTGAGGAAGCGCAGGTCTGCATTTTCATGCTCCAGCTTACGAATGGTGCTCTTTATAGGAGTAAGAAGCAAAGTGTAGGGTAGACAGATTTGGCATCATTACTTGAAGATTAGAAATATCTTACCCTGAATAGATGAAACATTTACATATATTTTCTCATAATTATTTTTCAATAACTGCATGGTTTCAGTTCCAAATGCTGTATGTTAAAAGGAAACTATGCTTAGAGATTTGTTGATGCAAGTCAATATGTAGCTGCTAGCTTGCCTAGATCAGTCTCTATCATTGCAAAATACAATATGTCTTTTTCTATGCATACATACATCAAAAGGAACCCACCCCCCCCCCCAAAAAAAAGAGAACATTATTTCACCTTCTTTTTCCTGATGTCTCATTTAGCGTACCTTATTCTCGAGTCTTTCAAGTGATTAAAACTTTTAGAACTTAGGAGAATCTACCAAGCTACACTACAAACAACATTTCTGACACAAGTGAAAACCTGCATTTGGAGAGAATCACCCAGCTACATTGTATGATTAAAGGACAAGTTCACCTTCATAAACATAAGGATTGAGAAAATGCAACAATATTAGTAGAACACATCAGTGAAAGTTTGAGGAAAATTGGACAATCGATACAAAAGTTATGAATTTTTAAAATTTTTGTGTTGGAACCGCTGGATGAGGAGACTACTACAGCTTGTGAGTCATATGCGTACAACAGAATAAAGAAAATGAAAAAGAAAATTCAACATATTTTCACTTTTTTCGCATAATAAAAGAGCACTTGACTTGCCTCTTTCTAAAGGCAGGGGGAATAATATTACCCATAACATTTGTCGGTAACGAGTCAGGGGAATGTGTACTTTTTTCAAAAGATGGAATTTTGTGAAATTCTCTTTATACTTTCCTTATATTGTTGTACGCATGTGACATCTAAGTTATTCATACACTGCAGTAGTCTTCTCATCCAGCGGTTACTGCACAAAAACTTTAAAAAATTCATAACTTTTGAACGGATTGTCTGATTTTTCTCAAACTTTCAATGATGTGTTCTATGAATATTGTTACATTCTCTCAATCCTTATGTTTATGAAGGTGAACTTGTCCTTTAAGTTACCTTGAGGTCTTTGGAAGTTGAATCCAGTTCATCCTTCACGCGAATGAGTTGTACATGAAGGTCATTACTTTCCTTCATCAGTTTGGCATTTTCGCTTCGATAGGGTTCAATCTGCTCCTCCCAGCTACCTTTCTCTTTCACTGTCTTGCCAGCCTGGGATGAGAACAGAGCAGACATGAAAAGTTCTGGAAAACCCCAACACTGCGATAATCTCCGCCTTCTTACTCTCTCAAACACAAAAATGCGCATGCATTCACACAAGCATTAATTCTGCATACAAACCAGGAATAAATGAAGAGCAATACACAAAATATACAGCCAGATTTATAAGCAAATGAGTTTACAACCCCACCCCCTCTCCAATAAAGTAGGGTACAACTTCATGCTGGCTAGCAAAGAACTCTTAAATTTTAATTACAGTGCATTCCCATTATAACGAACACAGTTATAACGAAATTCCGGTTACAACAATGTAAAAATTCAGGCTTTAACATTATCCACTCTATATGTATTTTTATTGCTTATTTGTTCAGTTATAACAAAATTTCGATTTAACGAAAGAAAATTGGCAGTCCCGAGGACTTCGTTGTAAACAAGAGTCCACTGTACTCTGTAGTTCAGTGATAGACAATGCATTTGCTCAAGGTATAGAGTTTGTGGAATGGCCAGGTTCGTAATGAGCTAAACAAAATTTGATTCAGAAAACAGATTCCACCCATTCCTCTTGAGATATCTGACAGTTTATCAATCAGAATTAGCAGAGTAACAGCTGTACTAATTTGACTTTTATCCCTAACTAGGCCGGGCTATTTAGGTAGTTGGTAGAACCGGGGGGGCCTCCCAGGCCCCCCTCCAGATCTCGGCCGTCGACCGCGCGATCGTGACGAAAATTGGCACACACATTGCCTACAAGTGCTGTATGATGTACAATGTAATCTAAAATACCATGAAGTTAATTTTTCAAAATATTATCATTTATGCTAAATTATGCTAATTTATGCATAATGATGCATGAAATCAGACTGTTCGGTATAAATCACAAAATAAAGCTCAAAACAGGCACATTTTTTGTGTAAATATGTGACCCGCTAGAATAAAATGATCCTAAAGTTGGGCGAGGTCGATTATTTGAAAATTGCATGATATAATCCCCTAATCTTTCTGATTTAAATTGATATATAACACATTTTATAAAAATAATCGGCTGCGGAGATATCAATGTTTAAAAGAGAGCATGTCGAGATGTCTGGAAAATCACTGTTTCGAGAAAAGCGCCCTAAAAGTCTTCCTTTCGACGCAATCGCGATCAGGGGACATGCAAGTCAGTTTTCACCTCTGGACAATAGAAGGTAAGACCTAGCAACCCCCAAAGAGTTCATTCAAGCACATCAGCGTCGGCAGGCTCCTCACCAACCAATCAGTGACCAGGATGTGAGAAGCGGCTGAGCAAAGCGCACCCCACCCGCACGCACAAGTCGACTGGGCAGTGTGCGAGCTTCACGCTTCGGTTAGCAGCAAGCAGCAAACTGACCAATGAGATCACTCTGGTCGTTGTTAGGGGCGGAACCTATCTGTGGCGCTCAATCCAAATTTTCAAACCAGTTTCTGCTTCGTTGAAACGCCAAAAAACATGGCTCAGAAAAATACTATTTTTTGGTCTTTCCTTTGATCATTTTGCTTCAAAATTTCGACAGATGATAGAAGACATGTTAGACTCCAATAATTTATCAAAATTAGAAAATCGTAAGTTTTGACCAATTTTAATGCTCTGACTTCAAACTCGATTTTCACGGCTTCGACCGTGCGCGACTTTAGGACCTTTTTGTTGTAGCGGGTCACATATTCTTTTCAGTGTCCTTAGCAAATGTAATAAAAAAAATTGTGATATCAGAAAAAATTCTGAAGTATTTTATTGTTTTTTTTTTTATTTCTTATGTATTTCTTTGTTTTTTGACTTTATGTTTTTCATTGTTTTTTCGATGAAATTTGTTCGCGACATCGCTCCAAACAAGAAAATATGTTATTCATTGATTTTAATCAATAAAACACCAAAATAATTATGCTTTTATGAAATTTGCCTGCAAGCACAGTTTGCATTGGAAATTGTAAACGAATTCATGTTTTTGAGCAATTTTTGGTCTGACATGCATACATGTACATATTTATGCGTAACTTCGGAACCGCGCGCCCGGGCGTCGCAAATTTGGTGTCAAAAGATGCGCGAGACTCGAAAGAAAAAAGTCATGAAACGTCGCAGCGATAGCTTTTTGCGATTGTGATACATCGCGCAGAATGTCGAGGGGGGGGGGCCTCGACATTGCATGTCGAGGCCCCCCCCCCCCCCCCCCCCCCGGCCTAGTTAGGGTTAAAATGACTGTTGAATAAATGCACTACATTTCATTCTGTTTAATTCTTTCCCACTGCCCTGATTGACTCATGGAAGGCAATAGTGATACACGTCCGGCAAAAACATTGCTATTGATCTATGTAACAGCTTTTTTTACCTTCAGAGAATAATCACAATCTACTCTGTGTGCAATACCTTGCCTCTTGGCATAATATTTACATTATCCATGGGCAGATACAGGAATTCTGTAAAGGGGAGGCGCCTTTACAAAATTAAAGGGGGCACAAGTGCCCACCATTTTTTCCTTTTTATTTCTTTCGTTTTAACAAAAAATAAAGAGGGGCGCACGCCCGATGCCCCCCCCCCCCCCTGGATCCGCCAGTGTTATCAAGGCGAAAGGATAGAAGCACATACACCCCCTCAAGAAGCGTAATTATCTGAAAAGCAAAAGTAACAGACTGATGGTGTTTTGGAGATATTCAGACTGAGACGTTCACAGGGTCCTCACCTGTAACTTGGCCTTTTTGAGACTCTCTGTGGTGTGAATGAGATCATTGAATAGTCTCTCCACAAGGGGCACAGACTCGATCCCCAGGGCCTGCCTGTATCCCAGCTGGTCCAGGCGCTTGCGGAGAGCTGTGTACTTCCTTTCTGGTACACCTGCCATTGTGTGCTAGTTAGGCCCTGCTCGTGGGTAGCTTACATACTGTGAGCTGGTCATCTGAGCAGAAGTGCAACAGGTATAGTTTAGACAGGACTGAACCATCATCTACTGGACAGAATCAGTTAAGACTTGCCAAGACCATTCAGTTCATCATAAATCAGAACAATTTTAATATTTTAGATTTACTTACCTTAAACACTTTGTAAAGACTGATTCTGATTCACAAGATTATCTGTGCAGTTCATATCAATACTTACATTTGTAAATAAATTAGATTCTTCTAATCTTGACTCATATTCAATCAATGCATGGATACTTTGCTGTTGTGAAGAATTGAAATAAATATTTGATGAACCAAATTTTTAAGTTTGACTGTGATTAAGTAGAAATTGCAATTACCATAGTGGACCCTTGGTGTGATTTCACTACGCTGATCATTAACACATTTCTTGAACAGGTCTACATCATCACAAGGTACAATTCACATAGGGTCTGCATAGTCTCTAGACAGATTCTAGTGTACAACAAAGTGACTACATTTTGCAACTGTACATGTTATACAATTATGAGCACAAGACTCGCATAATAATGATAATAATAATAATAATGATGATGATAATAATAATAATAACTAGAGAAGCACTCTGAGAGCGCAGACCTCCGCCAAGCATGCAGCTCATTTCTACCACTGATCTTGTTCTTCCATAGAGATATCGGTGATTTCCACCCATACGTACTTATATAGCATTGTGTGCTGAAAGTCGCCCGATTTTCCAATAATAGAAGCCTTTGTTACGTCATAAACCCTCAGATGCACAGCGCGCCTCGCCCTAGCAGGCAGAAACTAGAGCACGCACTTTAGTGCGCGCATGCAAACTTCAAATACGCGCAGCCTGAACTCCCAAGTTCACTGACCCTACCTGTACCTGCCAAAATATCAAAAATCCTTCATAAATTCCCCAAAAATTCTCGAATCATTACCAAAAGTTAATCGTTTGTTACTTGTGTCATTCTCAACCTTTCCTGCAAGTTTCATCCCAGTCCGTTAACTACTTTTTGAGTTATTTTGCACATGGACAAACAAACGAACACACAAACTAGTAAACGGTAGGCCTATACGAAAACATAATCTCCTCCCTTGGCGGAGGTAATATGTAGAGGCTCTTATAAACTACTAGTGCTCGTTCTACTGCACCTAAAAAGAGACACTAATGTCTCACTCCAATGAAGGAATTTTCAAGCAAGATGCACGTCCCCCCCCCCCAAAAAAAAAGAGAGTGAAAAAAATTTAACGAATGTGTCCTAAACTGAAAATTATTATAGACTCTAGTCAACGCAAACTTTCAAGATTTTCCCACAGGTAGGAACCTACATTCTCTAGACTCTAGACCTATGCAAAATTTGTCAAAACTCCCTAACGTTTAATACAGGGAAGGGGAATGCTCCCAACATGCCCAATTCAAGCAGGCATCATGCTCTCCCCTCTCGATCCCTCCCCCCCCCCCCCCCCCCCAACGTCCACCACCACCACAACAACCATCGCTTTCACCTTCGACTTGATCCCCCCTCATTTTGGTCGCTTGCTTCCCCACAGGCACAGACCACACTCACTCCTATGAGTCCTACAGGCTGTAACTCTCAATCAAGGTCGACAGCCATGTACCTTGTCATTGACGATCATAATTTTGTTATCATCACACTATTTTACATACAAGGCACACCCTTGACTTATGGTAAAGCACAGTCCAGTCGCTGTAGCCGTGCACAATCACGGCGTCTGGTCGGGCTAGGCACACCCCATACATTATAAACAGCTGGCTGTGCGGCCCCTGTATTCATACATGTGCGGTGGTTTGCATACTTTACATCTAACGTTACATATGTATGATGTATAACGTAGCCTGCGAGTGTTTACCACGATTCATCGTACTACCGGTCTGTAAAGCTCTATAAACCCATAACTATAAGCAGTACTCTATTGACTTGATTATTTAATTCTGCCTTTCGAGGCAGCCTTAAGCTGATTATAACTTACTTTAGTGACACTGGACAAGGAAAGGCTGAAAATGGAACATCCCTGGCACCGTAGGCGTAATACAGTAGATTCGAATCGTCCGCCATTTACAAACCCTGTTGTTTGTTGCTAGAAACTTTGCGTTTAAACGCAACTTGCAACTGATTGTCACTGGCCAATCAAAATCATTGCTGCATGCATGTCTTCTTAATAGGGCAGACCCTGAGCCAATCAGAATGGTTGTTTCAAAATTAGCAATTATTTGCAATTGATTGCAACTTTCTTGCAACGGGGCCCTGGTCAATTTTTTTCGCAAGAGCTCTATAAAGTGCGCCATCTAGCGGGTCGGACAATACATCTCCCGGTTGACGTTTTGCATGCACTGGGGGGTGTTTCATCAACGTTTGTCGGCGCTGACAACTTGAACCACCATAGTACCAGTCAGTGACCAGAGCATCTCAAGTTGTCAGCGCTGACAAACGTTGATGAAACACCCCCCTGATCTCTACTCTCTCTTGTTAGAGGGGAGATCAGTGTTTGCATGAGGGTCGTGAGTTTTGGGACAAACCGCGGGCTTTTATTTCCATCTCTCGTTCTCTTTGAAGAAGAGCAGCACAAAACAAAAGACTCATTATAGATATAATGAAAAACGCTTTGCTCATTCTTTCCTGTGCTTTTTTTTTCCCTTTTGTGCGTACATGCAGGGGCGGATCCAGGAATCCCGTAGGGGAGGCGCCTTTGTAAAATTAAAAGGGGCGCACACGCCCCCCCCCCCCCCGATTTTTCCCCATTTTATTTCCTCTGTTTTAACAAAGTAGAAAGAGGGGGAGCGCCCGGTGCGCCCAGTGCCGCATACGGAACTGGGTGCGCCTCCCCCCCCCCCCCCTTCCCTCCGATCCGCCACTGTACATGTATTGGAACTTCTCCGCAGTGGGCAAAGTTACGATTAGGCCTACATGGGTGCACGTCACGAGACCGATGCCCACAAGTCACACAGCCCACCCCACCCAGAGTTATACAGCCCACAATAATAGGCCTACAGCCCACGAGTCATACATCCCACAAGTTATGCAGCCAACGAGTTCGACATCAAGTAAACTAGACCCATAAGTTATACAGCCCATGAATTCGACACAACGCAGAAAAAAAAAGAAACTATGCAAAGAAGGCTCAGGAGACCGAAACTATGTTATTATGCAAACAAAATCCACGAGACTGATACTACGCAAAAGCCCCTGGTAGCAGAGACACGTCAGAATGAAGTCAATTTCACGTCAACTGTCGACAACTTGATGTACCGGTATTTTTTCTCAACTGTTTTAATGGAAGACGTAAACAAGATGATTATCATGATTTAGAAGTAAACAAAGGCGTCGTATGTCGTCTTTTTGACGTAAATAAACAATGAAAATGGACATCTAAGACGTCTCAAACTGACGTCAAAATGTCGTTACTTTGCTCAAACGGAAGACGTCCAAAAGACGTCATATTTTGACGTCTGTCTGACGTTTTGGTCATACAAAGACGATTTCACAGACAAAATGTCACGTCAGAATAACGTCATAAACATGTCACTTATACGTCAATTTATGATCTTTTACGTAGGCCTTTAAGGGCCTATTGGTACATTAAAAAAAAAAAACGTGCTAAAGAGTTTATGTCAAGATTTAATGAATCTGTGTGTATCTTCAGCTACAACCATCATAAATACGGATCTAATCTATAAATAAACCTATACTTCTAAAGTCCCTAAATGCTGTACACCTATATGCTTGTCATTTATTCCTACTTACTGCACTATTGCATTACGTTTAACTATATAAGAAAAAGTTGCAATGCTTCATTACATGGTTACTAGACTTGGTCACAATTTTGTTATTAAAATACATTATGAAAACATTGCCTTCATGACACAAGTTGGAAGATTGGATAAGAAAAGAATAAAGTGTTATGACAGCTTTTGAGTTTAAACACTGCATGAATACTGTAATTATTAATATTTTATCCTTATTTCCACTTGTTTGTGCACATTAGATTCAATTTTATGAATATTCATGTTCGATATGGAAATCTTTGGAAGTCTTATTAGTTAATTTATGACGTCTTATGACGTCTTTGCGACCAGTCACAAAAATTTAGACTGGTAAAAATGATGTCAAGTTAAAAATCTATGCAATTTGAACTACCATTAAATTCAACATGTTTAACTTTAACTTTTTAAGTATGTGAGGTCTTCTATCTATTTGCACTATAGTTTCCAAATCGTAGATTCTCTCTTATGTTGTTTCAAAAAATGTTTTCATTTCGATTCCATCATTCATACTTGATTACGAATTGAGCATGTTGTTATATAGTTTGCTGGCTGCTTGACATTTCAAACATTTTTCCATAAAAAAATAACACAAAATAAATACTAGGACTGTCATTGTGTTTAATACCTTATCAATGTAGGCCTACACTACAAAATGTATAATGCACGATATTTGCATTCGTGTGCATTTGCACCATTTTCATGAAAATTCATGATCGATATAGAAACCAAAAGAAGGCAAATTCCAACTGAAATTAACTGGTATCAGATTTCCAGTTCGGTTCATGAGTTTAAACGTGTACAAAAAGGAAGTCATGCGTGATTTGTTGTCTCGAAGTAGCCGCGCAGCGCAGTATCCAAACACACAAAAGAACAGCGTATACTCATAGAAAGTGATGAGATAATGGTGATAATAGCTGTTCAACCGTGAGAATTTTATGACATTAGTATAGCTATCTATCGAATTATGTCTACCGTGTGGGAGACAAAAAAAAAATGCAACCAACAGCTTTGATTCTCAGGTAATACACATTTCTGAAAGCGATTTGAAGCGATTGTTTTACTGAGTGTTGTCATTGGAGCAAGATAATTTAAAGGAATCGTATAGTTTTGGTTGAGACCTAATTTGAGGTTTCTAACATTTTTAGTGAGATAATGTGAAACCTCTTATGAAATATGAAAGAACATGTAATTCTATGAGGAATTCAACGTTTATTTGATGAAAATTGGTTTTGAAATGGCTGAGATGTCAAAAAAAGAGCGATACTAAGAAAGTGTGGGACCCACACTTTATTACGATCGCTTTGTTTTTCTTTGTTTTTAGATGTTTCAGTAATTCCAAACCCGATTTTCAACGATGAACTTTGAATTCCTCTTAAAATGGTATGCTCTGTACTATATAATAAGTGTTTTCTTGGTATCTCGCAAAAAGTTAAAAACCCAATTCTCATCTCCACCAATACTGTACCATCCCTTTAATTCTTTCAATAGTAAATTACCAAAAGAAATTTACTCGATACTATCCAAATTTAAGATCTTTTCATTAAATAGGAGCATCGAGCATCACATCATTGCGCTGTCAGGCGCCCGCAAAGAGAAGACAAAAGAAGCTGCAAATGCTCATAATAAATTCTATACTTTTGTCCAGGCTTCTATAGTATGGAACTATACATCAAATTTTTGTGACTGGTCGCAAAGATGTCATAAGACGTCATAAATTAACTAATAAGATTTCCAAAGATTTCCATATCGTTTGTCTAGATGTATGTGTGGTGTGTGTTTGTGGGTTTGTGTGTTTGTCACTGTGTGTGTATACGTTGGCGTGTGTGTGTGGTGGATGTGCGTATGTCCTTACTTGTAAAACCATTATGAAAGCTAAAGTAAAAAAAGATCAAGATTTATTCTGAAAGCAAATGAAAGCGAGGTCGCAGCTGGTGTTTGTTCACGTCTGAAAAAAGTAAATTTTCTGGTCGTAAGTATAACGTGTCACAAATTTTACACCTTATTCTGATGTTTATTCAAACTTCCAAATTGGGTTTATGAAAACTTATTCTCATAATTATTTCAATTGGGCTGATTACAAAAGCGTATAGTGATCATGCGTCATAACGCATTACAACTTTTTGCACGTACAGTATAATAAAAAAAAAAAATGATTCAGAAGTCTAGCAACTAGGAATAGGTGGTAGACGTAGGTATAGGATTTAGTTTTTGTTTCGTCTTTATAATGTTATCTCCGAGTTGCAGCTTGTGTACGTGTAGAAGCCCGCTGTATTGCGCTAAGCCGAGTGAGGGCGCATACCCAGTGATTGCGACGCCCGAAAAAAAACAAAACAAAACAAAACAAAACAAAACAAAACACCAAACGTCTAGTCAGTTTGTTGAGCGGGATCAAAGTTCACAGGCATGGTTTTGTTTTGTTTTTGTTTTGTTTTTTCGGACGTCGCAATAGTGGGTATGCGCCCTCACTCGACTTATTTATTTATTTATTTATTTGTTTATTCACGTTTCCTTTAAAAATACAGGAAAATTTTCGTTCAAGCCAGAGGACTGCTTTTCAAGAGAGCCCTGTAGCGCAATACAGCGGGCTTCTGCACGTACACAAGCTGCAACTCGGAGAAATAAAGACGAAACAAAAACGGCTAGAAACTAGACCCTTTTGAAACTTGGGTTGTTGTTTTTTTTTTCCCTACCGCCTCCCGACGAAGGCGAATGTGAAATATTCATATTCATGAGTCAGATGTATATGACTGTTTGCATGTGTGTATGTATCAGAACGAACACAACACCTGTTTTCATGCACTATAGATAAGTGTGTGTCCGAGCACAAATTTACATTTACAGTATTGAAATAGTCATGACCTGCGTAGCTTTGTTTGTCTGCGTTATTATTACCTCAACATGAAGTGAATGAATCTTATTACGGTAATTCACCATGCCATATTCATTATGTGATTGCATTTTTTCTTAATATTTATTGAAAGTGATTTTAGTTCTGCTGCAATGTTTGTGCTATCATTATTAACGGTAATTCACCTTGCCATGTTCACATGTGATTGCATTTTTTTTTCTTAATGGTCATAGAAAGGGATTTGAAGTTCTGCTGCAATGAAACGTGTGTTATTTGAAATTGGTATGTTGGAGATGAATTTGATATGTTTTTTAAAGATAAGATGTTACAGTTTTGTTTATATATCTAACATGCTAGATTGTTTTTTCTGCTTTTTTATTTACCTCCTCGTACTGCAGATCCCACAACCGAAAGTTATTTACTTTTTATTTATCCTCGCGTCTGTGTGTGTGAGTGTGTGTTTGTGGGAGTGTGCGTGTGTGTGTGTGTGAGCGGGTGTGCCTGTGAGCGTGTGTGCGTGCGTGTGTGTGTGCATGTGTGTGTGTGTGTGCATGTGTGTGGCGTGCGTGTAAGTGTGTGTGTGTGTGTGTGTGTGTGTGTGTGTGTGTGTGTGAGTCGTGTGTGTATGTGAGTGCATCTCAGTGTTTCTCTAGTCACCGATAGTCTTATGTCACAATTCAAAGCACACGGTATACAGGGGCTCTATAGATGTATATGCCACTTGGTTCAGGTTATATGAGTTCGCCATGTTATAGAAAACTCTGCGTCCTATACTCACAAGAGATGCAAGTGCTTAAACGCCATAGATTTGGTTAATGATGAATTAGCAATCGACAATTTTTATTTATGTTGGATGTAGCCGTCTTAGTATGTAGTTTTCATACTGTGAAGTAAACTTATTATTTTCTCACAGTCTTATCAAATATTATGAAGATATGTGTATGTATATGATTATTATGTAGTGTTCTCATCCAATAATGGCATCTCATTTTTTATTGTATATCACTCCGCAATTCAGCCTTTTGGCTGCCATGGCAGTATACTGTGAATAAACCAGACTGAACTGAACTGAGATCTCTAATGAGGACGTCTCAACGCTGCGCTGGCAATGAAGGCAGCTACGGGTGAGCGAGCCGCCGACATGCATACTTACGCGTATTCATTAGATGCGACGGCGAGGTGAGCAATGCGGTCACTGATTGGTTGCTACCCATTTTGGTAGGAGAATCGGCGAGAAACAAAGCTCAAGTTAAAGGGACTGTACAGCACTGGTTGAGGTGGGGATTCATGTTTCAACATTCCTAAGCAAGATAATGAAAAGCCTCTTATGAAATATGAAAGAACATGTAATTTTAAGAAGGATTCAACGTTTATTTGATGAAAATTGGTTTTCAAATGGCTGAGATATCCAAAAAAAAAGTGCTAATAATAAAGGGCGACATGCCACAACTTTATTTAATCACCTCTTTGTTTCACCTTGTTTTTGGATATCTCAGCCATTTCAAAACCGATTTTCATCGAATAAACTTTTGATACCCCTTAGAACTGCATGCTCTTTGACATCTCATAGAGTGGTTTCTGAATATCTCGCAAAACGTTAAAAGCTAAATCCTCACCTCGACCAGAACTGTACATACCCTTTAAGAAATTCATGTCAGGTTTCAAGAGGTCTCGTGGCTGCGCCGCTCGGTCTCGCATTCACCCGTTCTCTCGCAGTTAGTCTCTTTTTCAGCCGCGAGGCCTTGCCAAAAGGCTACCTTGGAAAAAGCAAAGCCTTTTCCAAGGTAGGAAAGCAGACACATAGCGCGCATAAAAATAATACTAAAAAGTTATTATCTTTTTATTTATTTATTATATGTAAGATAATCATATTATAAAGATAAAGGCGTAAATATTCATATTTGATTGACGCGCCTCAAATACAAAAACAACAACAAACAACAACAAGCTTTTATTTTCGTCATGGCTGTCTCACTTCGCGTAGCCGTGTGTTGTTGGCATCTGGGCAGTCTATATTACCCCTTTCCCGCTGCCACTCTCGGTGTTCCGCCGTTGGATTCCCCGGTGAATTCACCGGGGAACTTCCGGTGAAATTTTCAGTGCCGTCTTTTCACACATACGACAATGCTCTCGCTGAATTTTTGTTTGCAAACTTTCCCCAAGACGTGTTTTCTGCACGCACCACTTCCGATCCCAGCGGAAGTGTGTGATATACAGTCAGTCCGCAGCACGTATGCTAATGAGCCGATCCGGCAAGATTTATTCAGCACTCTCGTTGACGATCTTTGCGTTCGAAAGTTGTCTCGTCGTGCGAGATTTTGCGAAACTTTGATAGGGCTATGGTTTTCACAGTGTAGCGACTTGTACATACATTCGTCATGGCTACAAGTCACGGTAAATTGTTGTCCCGACTTTGATCTTTATTTTGATACTAAATTTGCGTATAACATCAGATCTTATCATGACTATATAATCAGTTGAATTTGCGTAAATTTTACCTGCTTTTCACGGAAGATTTTGTCGTCTAAAGTTCTTTTTTGGTTCCTGACCGGATTAAAAAAACTGTTGTTTCTGATTTTGGCTTTTTCGTAGAGAGGAAACTTAGATGCTCATCATATTTTGGAGTCAAGGAGACGCAAGCATGATTTATACTAGTTTTTCCGTTTTGAAATGTCTGTAAAATTCACTCCTAAGCCGGAAGTATGCTCCACACAAAGTGTACAGTGGCGCGAAAGAGCTCTCTCATTGGACAGTGCTTGCATTCAGCGCTTGAACTACACACGTGCCAAGAAACCGCAAGTGGCATGAAACCGTTATGTAGCAGCGTAATGACGTAATGCAAGCGCTGAATGCAAGCGCTGTCCAATGAGAGAGCTTACTCTTGAGATTGCACGGTTTCAAGCTGATCAGCACTGACATCGATGTATTTTTTACTGGTTCCTGACCGGATTAAGCAACAAATTGTCAAGACATTTACGTGGATACAAAGATTAGGAGATGGACTACCAAATAAAGCATTTTCATTGAGACGCAAAGTGAATTTGATATTTTTTGGACGTCTTGAACGTGTACTGCACGAATTACTTTTTTCATCATTTTTCAAGCTCAAATTACGCTATGATATTTTTCATTTACAATAATTTGAGTAACATGTGACGATAGTTTACATATTTTCCTTGAATTTGATACCAGATTTGTGAACATAAGGTGTATTTTTGTTGCCGAAAGCCCAAGGACAAAATCCCCTTACGCAGCTCATTACGTATGCAAGCCTAGAGCGGGCTTGCATACGAGTTGAATAAATACGAGCGAATTATCGGGTGCTGCGGACTGACTGTATAGCGCGACATTTCGCGCGCTAATTTGAACGTGGTACTGTACTAGTGTTTCGTACTCGTAATTCTCTCCCTCTCACAGAACTTAACTCCAGAATAGTTAATTCAACTGCAACATTCAACAGGACAAACGACACGGCAACTCAAGTACTAATCTCAGTTTTGCGCAGCACTTATTTGCAGCACTTATGCGCTTTGCATCCAGTGGAAAAGGAGCTCTGTAAATGTCTACTACATGTATTATTATTATTATTATGCGTACAATACAACACGATCCAATACAAGCTGGTGTACGTAACACGAACGACATACTAGTCGTGTGTATGTTTAAATATTACACACGCATTACGTGTGGATTACTATAATTAGTTATATAACTCATATAGATTCCTCTCATCTTATTGGTTAAAATAGTTGTATGTCATCTTAAACTCTAGTGAGGTTGCAAGTGGGATGTCAAAACTAGAACAGTGTATATCTGCTGTGAAATCCTGGGCTACTAGAAATCATCTGAAGTTCAATGGTGCCAAGACTGAACTTGTCCATGTTACATCCACATTCCGCAGGTCATCAGAGCTCCCAAAGTTTGAAGTTGATGGGGCTGTTGTCAAGCGCATCGGAATGCTCTAAAGATCTTGGGGTTGTTGTGGACGGTAAACTCTGCATGAAACAACACATTCAGAAGATCTGCAGAGCTGCTTCATTCGGCATCCATAGAATAGGGAAACTCCGAAAGTACCTTGACAAAAATTCCACCGAGAGACTGGTCAATGCATTTGTTACTTCGCAGATTGACTATTGTAATAGTCTGTTGATCAACTTGCCTGCATCTCACTTGTCTAAACTCCAGCACATCCAGAACACAGCCGCAGGTCTAATCACACGCACAAGAAAGCACGAGCACCTTACTCCTATTCTCCGTTCACTTCACTGGCTTCCTATTCCACAACGTATTCAGTTCAAGATTCTTCTTCTAACCTACAAGGCTTTCAATGGACTCGCATCATCATACATCAAAGAACTCATCAAGCCCAAGATGCAGACCACTTCCATCCGGCTCCGTTCATCATCATCAATTCACTTACAGCTAGCACCGGGTCCACGTACTAAGACTCGCTACGGTGACCGTGCTTTCTCTGTGTGTGCCAACAAGCTTTGGAACGATCTCCCAGTGATAATCCGTGATTCTCCTTCTGTTAACACCTTCAAAATCAGACTCAAAACATATCTATTCAATGGACTGTTGTTCGATTCACTGATTCCATGTCATCCAATTTATTTTGTTTAATTATTTATTAGAATGTTATGTAATGTAATGTAATATAATGTAATTTAATGTAATATTATGTAACGTAATGTTATATAATTTATTATGCTTTTCATAATAATTATACATGTATTAATTTAAGAATTAAATGTTAAGCGCTTAGAAACTACTGTAATAAGCGCTATATAAATGTACATTATTATTATTATTATTAAAAGTGGAGTCATAAAAATAGCTGTGCCTCATTTTTGATCAAAATGACGTCATGATTTACTGTGCCCGGGGCATAGAATCGACTGTGCCCTGTAATTAGGTTTGGAGACAGTCGCAACCCCGTACACATTATTATAGATCACTCATAGTACGCACCAATGATACGACCGCCGCGCTGTCGATCAGCGTTGATTACGAGTGCTGTAAAAGAGACTAGAATCCATATTTTCGGTATCTATATTTCGGAATCTATATTTTCGGTATATAAAACAAATAATGACAGCTTGAACTTATTAAAATTATGTAGGCCCTCGGTGATGTGAAAACCATAATATGCCCTCAGCTTCGCTTCGGGCATACTTATGGTTTTCACATCACCTTGGGCCCATTATTTTAACTGTGCCCCTCATAGCATTCATTATTAATTTGTATACTAGCTAGCGAAAAACGTGTGCATGACCGGAAACAAAACATGATCTTTGACATAATCTGCATATTTCGCCCGGTGTTTCACCGCGACGACCTTTCACGCTGGGCGTTCCTATAGGTGTTGAACTATCTGTGTTTACCCAGGACGCTTCTAGGGTAAAAATTGCCCAAAATTTAATCGGTGTTTCACCTAGGCTTCCCCTAGATTTCAACCGAGTTACGTTTCATACTGCGGGGTTACCAGGGTGCACCCGGGTAAGATTTCCTTCAGCGCGAAAGGGGTATAAAACCGAGTATCTTGCTATAATCCCCCTGAGTTATACGTGGTAGGCGTTCAATTTGATAAATCTTTCTTCTTTATAAAGTCAATCACTGCTGATCGAATTACACAATTCTGACACGTTTCATTGAAGAAAGCACTGGCGCATGAGTGCTGTCATTGATTTCAGAGGCGAAATTATGGTATGCCTATTATAAGGGTGTCATTGCTTTTGAATTAATGAGACAATACTTAGTACTCCTTCCACTTCTAAGTGTCCCCCTTAAAGATGTGTCCATCACTTGCGATCGTCATGATTTATCTTTCACGTGAAGCTTACGTTCTATCCCCTTTGTTCGAGGATCCCAGCTACATGGTTAACATGGTTAAAGGTGCTGTCTCTTTCGCTGCAATGGAGCCGTACGTTTGGACGGTGAAGTTTCGAAACCCACACTCAGAATGCAAAACAAAAATAGTTTTTCTTTTAATTGTTTTCTTCAATTGAGGTAATGTCACTTTCGTCCAGGTATAAATCACATTGCCATGTAAACGCAAACACACACGCAATCCCCCCTTTTTTGTATTGGACTCTTCATTGCTTTTACTGCTGGAAAGTACAGGCTTGTACCAGCTGTTACCCAAAAAAAAAAAAAAAAAAAAAAAAAAAAAAAAAAACATTTTCCACTTTTGATCCTTAATAGTTCGAAAACTATACATCAGATAACACTGTCATTAATATGAGAAATAGATGAATATTGTACAATTTAGTTGAAGGTAATTTGAATATGAGAGCATGAATCATTTTCGTTAAATCCATGATTAATTTTCCAGTTCCAGATTTTGGTCAAATTTGAACCCTCTGTAAAAAATTGAACTTTTCACAAGAACCAATGTGTATGTGAGTGTGTGCTTACAATGACCCTGCACAATATACATGAATACCTCGAATATACCACCTTTTCAGAGCTCTGCTGACAAGGCTTCTGGGCTCTTGCTCCAAGGCACATGAATACTTTATTGCTAGTATGAATTCATGGTAAAGGATAAAATGCATGCACATAAAATATCAAAAGCACATGTTTTCATGTGCTTGCATATTTTGGTAGTGGAATTTCTCATGAATATGCTATAGAGCATTCCAATTGTTCCGGGACCATTGTCAGGGTGCTAACCACACACTCCCATACACGCCAATTGACCCCTGTGTAAAATCAAAATTTTGTACAGAGGGTTGAAAACTGAGCAAAATCTGAAACCTAATTTAAAAATAAGTCTTGAATTTAATGAAACTGATTTGTGCTATCATTTTCAAATTACCTCCAACAAAATTGTACACTCTTCAGCTATTGCTCATATCAATGTCAGTATTATCTGACAGTTTTTGAACTATTAAGGATCAAAAGTGGGAAATGTTTTTTGTAACACCTATATTAGTTGTAGGAGCTCTCCCAACTAATCACAATGACAACAATATTAGACATAGATATCTTGGTTATACAAATAAGGTTCAACGTTGATATTTGAAAAGGCCAATGTTGAAATAAAGATGATCTTTAAAGCACATTATTGTCACTTTTCAATTCGTTTGTGTCGAAGACCTCTTGGTAAATACACTGATGTATAGCCTGTACTTCGACTTATACTCGCGCAAGCAGACACACGCTCGGAATGTCCATTTCGACCAATCACGGCATCTATATAGTTAGTTTTTCGTTTTCCTCATGAAGTCTGTCAAGTAAAGGCCTAAATCACTCTCTTTCCCTCTTATCTTTCGAAAACAATTATGTCAAATCCCTCATCATTAGGTAACCTATAATATCTATGTCACAAATTCAGTTTGTTTTAACGAGATCGAGAGCGATTAGTTCAGTTTGTTTTAACGAGAGCGAGAGCGATTAGTTAAAACAAAAATTGCAAATGACACCTAGATTCGTTTTATACGGTACAATCTGAAAGCATATTATGTACAGTCTAATGTTTGCACGTTTAGCTGCAAAATAGTGAAACAAAATTTTATAGCAGTATCGTGATATTATACTCCAGTACACATAATCATGTAAAACATTGCAAGTATTATCATGTACGCATGTATTATTATGATGGCTATTGCATTAAACGACAACAGCACTTTTTATATTCCCTTCAGCAGTCCCTGAAGAAAAGCCTGACTGAGATATACATGTATTATAATATTATAATAATAATAATAATAGTGGCTACTTGTATAGCGCACAGGTCCACTTTTCAGTGCTCATGGCGCTTCAAAAATGGAAAAATATCATATATTTACATGCATATACATATTCAAACATTTCAACAAAGAAAAAAAAATGGTAAACAAAAGCAAATATATACCAAATAAAGAATACAACATATATCAATTAAAAATACAATATTAATCCAATATTAATGACATACAGCAATTACAGTCCTTAGTATGAAAGGAACAGATAAGTTTTAAGTTTGGATTTGAATGACTCTGTAGATGACAGTTCCCTTAACTGAAGAGGTAACTGATTCCACAATTTTGGTCCCATAACGGAAAAAGCACGATCACCATACCCATGTTTTACTCTGGGTGTTTGGAGTAAGAATGCATCTGATGATGAACGTAGCCTTCGTGTCGGATTGTATTTTTGAACAGAATTACCTATGTATATTTGGGAAAAAGAATGAACTGAATGATGTACTAATAACAGAATCTTGAAAATAATCCTTTTTTCTACAGGTAACCAATGTAAGGAACGGAGAACTGGTGACATGGAATCAAACTTATTAGTAAAAGTTAACAATCGGGCAGCAGAATTTTGCAACCGTTGAAGTTTTGTGACATCTTTTTTTGAAAGATTACACAACAATGAATTCGAAAAATCCAACCGAGAAGAAATCAAAGCATGAATAAGTATCTCAGCTGCAGATTTAGACAAATATTTCCTTATGAAACTTAAATTACGCAACTGATATCGAACATTCCGCTGAATATGAGTTACATGACTTCGAAATGACATTTCCTGTTTAAATATGACACCTAAATTACGGGCTGTTTTCGACGGAGTAATGCAAGTGCTACCGATGTTGACATGACATGACTGATAATCAACTTTGCTTAACATATGCTTTGATCCCAATAACAGAAACTCAGATTTATCATCATTTAGTTTAAGGCCATTGGATGTAAGCCAAATTTTCAGGTCTTGCAAACATGCTTCGAGTTTTACAATGGCGGATGACAATGAAGACACAGTGGGTTTAAAAGACAAATAAAGTTGTATATCATCCGCATAACAATGATAACTAATACAATGCTTGCGAAATACTTCACTAATTGGTTGCATATACAGAGAAAAAAGCAGCGGGCCTCCAACAGAACCTTGAGGTACACCAAACTTTGTCATAGTTTTACAAGAGGTAGAATCACCAATTCTGACATAATGAGATCGATCACATAAGTAGGATATAAACCAATCAAGAACAGTTCCTTTGATGCCCAAATATCTCAATCGTTGAATCAGAAAAGCATGGTCGACTGTGTCAAAAGCTGAGCTCATATCAAGCATGATAAGAGCAGTGATATTACCACTATCTAATTCTCTGAACACAATATCTGATAAGTTGACTAACAGTGTTTCTACACTATGACCAGGCTTGTACGCAGATTGAAATGAATCAAGCAATTCATTATCTTGCAGATACATTGTCAGTTGTGAGAAAACAACCTTTTCAAGTAATTTACTTAAATAAGGTAAATTTGAAATTGGACGGTAATTTTTTAAACACTCCTGATCTAAGCCTGCTTTTTTCAAAGTTGGATGAATAACTGCTTTTTTACACACCTGTGGAACTACACCTAATCTCAGGCTAGCATTTATGATTCTTGTGATAACGGGTGCTCAAACTCTGCCACACTTCTTAACCGAATCTGTTGGGATTGGATCAAGTTCACATGATTTGTTAGGTGAGTTCTTAATAAGCTTTTCTATCTCATTAACAGTGACAGACTGAAACTCACTCAATTCTGACTTGACTTCACATACAATGTCATTTGGCTGTTCACAACGAGTTGGGAAACTCCGTTGGATTGCCACAATTTTATCAATGAAATATTGATTAAAACAATTGGCTAACTCAGCCTGATCACCATGAGTGAGGTGTTCTGGTAAAGGAGATCGCTGTTTTCGGTAAAGTAAAGCATTAGCAACTTTGTACAACTTCTTTGTATCTTTCCCACAATCCGTAACCTTTTTTGAATGATATTGTAACTTAGCATCTTTAATCAAGGCATTTACACATCGCCTTTGTGCATGATACATCTGCTTGTGAATCTCCAGTTTTGTGGACCTTGACTTCCTTTCTAACTGTCTACGAAGCAGTTTTGCTTGAGCTATTTCTGGGGTATACCATTCCGTATTGGGGTGTATTGTGACCTTGATTCGTTTCTCAGGTGCCAACTTATCAAGGGTGGCAGTGAGTTAGGTGTTATACAAATTCACTTCATCATCAACATTATTAACTTGAGGTTCAGCTGATAAAAGAGACTTAACATGAGTATCAGCAACAAACTCTTGTGGGTTTACAGATTTCAAATTCCGTGTCACAACAAATGTTTTTTTGATACAACGTTTAGGAAGGTTCAATTCACACATTATTGCTGAATGATCTAATATACCTTCCACAACACCGGTATTACAAAGTTGTACAGTGTTACCTTTATGAGTTATAAGCAGATCTAATACATGGCCTCGATTATGAGTTGGCTCATTAATATGTTGAATCATATTAAAGGCTGACAATAATTCAGAGAACAACTTCGAATTCGAAGTTGATGAGTCCACAGGTATATTGAAATCACCTGCAATCAACAAGTCAGACGAGCAGAGAAGCTGTCTATCGAGAACATTAGAAAACTCATCCAAGAAAATCTGAAACTGTACTGAACTGGGTGGACGATATACATTGATGAAATGCAACGATTTCTGCATATAATTCAGAGTCATCTGAATCATTTCAAATGTTGTAACATTTGGGGAATCTACAATTCTGATATCTAAATGACTTTTAAACAACACAGCTATTCCTCCTCCTCGTTTGCCAACTCTGGGAATGTGCTTAAATGTGAAGCCATGTGGTGTCAATTGACCAATCGGAGCAGCATCATTAGGCGTAAGCCATGTCTCACAAATAGCAACAATGTCTAATTCATGATCAAGAATATAATCTACAAACTCAGCGGTTTTGTTCTTCAGCGATCTGGCATTTAACATAGCAAATTTCAAATTCATACATGAAATATCAGAATTCACAAATGTACAACATCCAGGAGCGGATCCAGGAATTCTGTAAAGGGGAGCCGCCATTACAAAATTAGAGGGGAGGGGGACGCACGTGCCCCCCATTTTTCTTTATATTTCTTTTGTTTACACACACACACACACACACACACACACACACACACACACAAATAAAGAGGGGGCGCGCGCCCGGTGCGCACCCCTCTGGATCCGCCACTGAGTCATCTGATGATGATGAGCACCCGATATAGCATCAAAGTTTGTCTGTGCAGTATAACACCCAAAGGAAAAAGCCGCCCGATAAATCGGATAAGTCTGTTTTCTCCATGTTAGTGATATGAGGGAACTTGGGAGAAATTTTTCAGTGCTGCGAGCGTGGAATGGGTGAAATTGAATGCTCGGAATAGGAACTTGAATGACAAAAGTATGAAATTGACCTGGAAAACCTATATTACTATTATTATTATTGTTATTGTTATTATTACTATTATTATTATTATTGTTATTATTATTATTAGTATTATTATTATTATTATTACAATTATTATTATTATTATTACAAAAATTCATTATTATCATTATTATTATAATTATTATTATCATTATTATTACTATTATTACTGCTATCATCATCATCATCATAATCATCATTGAATGAAACATTCGTATACATAAATAGTATAGTTGTAGGGCCCATATTTTGATCATTTATGAGAAAAGTGTTGAAAGTAAAGTTCATAAAGCACTGTCTTGGTAAATGCACACTTAAAAAGGGGACACTTTATAGTAAAGTTACAGAAAATTGGACTGCAGGGGACCATTATTCATAAGCATGTGACTAGGAAGATGACTCTGTATAATCTTGCAACATGAAACAATTAAACTAGGAAAGCACTCACAGAGAATAGACTTCCGCCAAGGCAGCAACTCATGCAATTTCCCATTTAGAAATACAAACCATTCGTTTTATACGTCATTGCACGGAGCCTTGCCCGAGCAGAGCACGTATACGCACTCTTTCGTTGACCTTATACATCATGCCCAAAGATGAAAAATCCTTCAAAAATCCATGAAAATTGCCTGCCAGATCACTACAAAAAATTGAACGAGGTGTTGCTTGTGTCAATATCGACTTTTTATGCTAGGTTCATTTTAATCCGTACAGAACTTTTTGAGTTATTTTGCAGACAGACAAACCAAAGCCGATGATTACTTCACCTCCTCCTTCCTTGGCGGAGGTAATTATCGTAAAGAACATTATGAATCTTGCCACTCACTGAGTGGACAGAGGTTGTACTGTATATGAGACGCATTGTTGAAGTGTGATGGTATGGGTTGTGATGTGATGATATGGCTCTGAGAAGTATAACGTCCATGTATGTCATTGCGATAGGGACGCTTATTGTAATATCATAGCCGTTTGTTGTGAGTTGCCGAAACCTATACAATGGGGCAAGTACTAAATCCTTATGTACGTATCAGAAAAATATTTGTATATAAATATTATGGATACACTTTTTAGTTCTGTTTAAAAAATATTAAAGATGTAAAGACTGGAAGGCAAAGAGTTCCAGACATTTGGCTCATTCAATGATGTTTTGGTTATGAAGATTCTGGGGTTTTCAAGATGGTAATTGTTGTATAGACGACTGACGTATTGGGTAGGAAAGAACCGTGAAGTTTGTAATAAAATAATCTATGATTTTAGGAACAAGATTACATTTTTATATTCTATTTACATTTATTGCATCTATTTGCAATTATTTGGGTTGAGTCATATTCTTCGTACAATATTACGTATGGGAAAAAATCATAGCATTATATGAAAATTAATAAAGGAATTTTGAGATACAAAGTTTTACAGTCGGTGTATACGAGACAGCCTCTAATACGTATTTTTTTAAAGTCAAACGTGTGAATATCATAAATGTGACCACACCAAGTAAAGCTGGAGTCAATGATAATTTCAAAGGATTACGTAAATGAAATTCCATCAATACAAATGTTAAGATTATTATTGTTATTATCATTGATTTGTGAAATAGAAATATTATGCTTAAAACTAATAAATCTTTAGGGACAATTCGTCACATATAACCATTGCAAAAACTCATCTGTTTTCTATGATTAACGTATCTATCAGTGTTCCAACTTTGTCATGGGAGTAATTCAACACGATAGAGTCATCAGGGAAAAAAGTATAAATTTGAGAATTCTGAAGGAATCTACCATAATAACTTTATCATTGATATACACGAGGGACAACTTGGGTCCAAATATTGATCCTTGAGGAATACCACATAGATATCGGATTTCCGGGATTCAGAAGATGTTCTATTTTACACATCGCTTTCTATTAGATAGATAATAAATAATGCACGAAAGTTCCAAACCACGAATGCCGATTTTTTTTTTTGTGTAACTTATGCTATAGTGTAGACTTGCTATAAGGAGAAAAAAAAAAGTATGAGGCGTGTAGCAGAGTTTTACTAAAGAGAAAGGCTTCCTTATGAAGTAAACAAACTTGCACTAATCGAAACTAATTCATAAAAACACTCACAAGACATAAACAACAACGGCTTTCGATAACACGTGCGTATATATGAGGTACAGCAAACGGAATTCTTAATTACTTTGCGCTTTTGTGTGGTCGCGACGAAAAGAATGATCGAGACATTGAACTAAAGTAATCCTTTGCAAGACTGGTAAATTCCACAAGTGGCATCTTTGAAATTACGTTTTGTCTTTCATCCTTAAAAGAATAAAAAAACAACAACAAAGAATCACATGTGTGACTTTGCCTTGAACTCAAAATGAAACATTTACGATTTTAAGAACAAATGGAGGGAAGCTGAAAAGCTTTGGGGCCGCACATTATGAACGCCGGCCATTCCCCTATAGCGTAGCTTTTGTTCTACAAGCATGACACGAGGGACCTTTCAAAAGTAGTTTGTCATTGTTGAGCTCCACAAACTATGACAGTAAGAGACTTTTCTTAATGACAGTAATCCTATATACTTACCCTGTACAAAAGCAAGAGGATTTTTTAACGATAATGATTCTATATACTATAAAACGTAACCCAGTACACAAACAAGAGGATTCACAATTCTCTGTCGTATTAGTAGCCAGTGAAGTCTTTTAGAGGAGGAGTATAATATAAAACATATTATTCAGAATAGTTACACACATGTCTTTCAAAGGCATTCTGAACACTTGCAAATTATTATCTGTGACTCGGGCAAACCAAACAAAAGACCAAAACAGTAGTAAATTCTACTGCCAATAAACAAATACATGAACAATACTCGCTTGTTTTCCTATATGATCTATGATCATATCTATGAATACGCCGCGGATTGAAAAATAAATGAACGACTTTACAATCCTTAAAAAATGATAAGATTAATATGTATTCCAGAATATTTATCGGAAAGTCCCCCCCCCCAAAAAAAATAAATAAATAAATAAATAAAAAATAAAAACAAACTTAGGCGTTCAATTATACCAGGGAGGTGTGAGTATCACCTCCCTGATCATACACACAAGAGTATGCTTGCCCAAATTCCAAGAGATACCCCCTTTACAGATTGACAGAGGGAAGTGAGGATTTTGACACTCTATCACGAGCTTTACCCCCATTGGAGGCTTTGGAAGGGAGGCTAGCAAACACCCCTCCCCCCCCCCCCCCCCCCATTACATGTTTTTGGAAGGGAAGCTAGAAATGAAGGAAGAGTGCTGAGGTGAAGAGTGTCCACAATTTCAGCACCTGTATGGAGAGGAATGTATTTAGAGACTTTCTCATGCTAAATGTACCAGAGAAAATGTACTTCCTGCAGCATTTTCCTTCACTCAGGGTCTAAGTTTGGATTTCTACAGATGGACCTGTCTGATAAAGAAAAAAAGAGAGGTATATACATCTACTAAAATTAGCCATGTATGTAATGATGCCCGATCGGAAAGTAAAACATTACATATCTACAATCCTAATATAGCTGTATTAACTATCCAAAGGTTCAAGAAATGACTTACCAATATTAATATCACTTACATTAAGTTCGGATACTTGTCTAGATGCCTCAACGAAAAATCAAAAACAAAAAACAGCTCTGTTTTGTTATCATTCAGCTTCGGCATGATGCTTGATACATCATTAGCTTAAAAACAAAAATAATTGTGCTCCTGAGGATTGTAATCTGAACTGAATGAGATATATAGCTGCATAACATCAGCGATGGTCACAGTTCGTCATTCGGATAAAAGTCTTTTAGAGAGAGGAAAAAAAAACGGCTCGATATCCGAAGGTTCTTTAATTCCGAAACGGTATTGTAATTCAAAATGATAGGATACTTACCCAGTAAGTTTTAAGTGTTAGGTATAGACTTCAAGTACTCGAAAATTTGTTCATCATTCTGATCAAGTTATGTTATGACCGAAACTAACATCGCTAAGTGGAATAATAATAGTATTCACTGACACGCACAAAAAACTCACTTCCCGACCTCTTCTATCAAACGCGGTAAAGTCATTGTGTGTGATTCACACATTCTTACAGACGGAAAGTTTATCTTCTTAAGATAATATGTCCATTCACCACACAATGAGATTTTGTTTGAAATTAGACATAGTGGCCTGGAAAGAAAGTAATCAGGAAGAGACTTTATCAGCGAGTCCAGTCCGAAGTGAACTTCGAATCCAAGTTCAAAATGACTTTTAAGAGAGTAAAATATAAAAATGGGCAGTAAGATTCTTAATACAATCGCAAAATACAAGAACGCCGCGGAAATTAATACCCATCCTAAACAGGGTATTGACTTCGTTGACTGCTCAGATGCAGAGTAATAGCGTTGAGTTGTTGTTGATGACCAATGGGCAGTCAAACATGGCAATTGTACATAGACGCTGTTTATATAGAAATTTCCAGCAATGACAGTCGGGCCGCCGCCGGTACGCCTATATAGGACACCGCAGATGTTCCTTCGATCACCGGCCAGCAGCCTGGCGATTTCTTACAAGTCGGCTGGTGACCGGTAGGAGATTGTCCAGCTGTATAGCCCGCTCGACCTCTCCAAAAATCGTTGGCATTGGTTGGGCGATGCAATTTTCTTGCAACGGCAACCTGCAGGCTGCAAATAGACCGGACGCCGCGCTGAATTGTGGCCGTAGCCGCGCTCCTTATAACTTTGTAACACTGATAGTGCTTTTTATCATGTGATAATGGAAAGGTTGCCCGATACAACTAGCATGGTCTCCTAGCCATATTTTTCCAGAGCTGTGACACATTCATCAGTTTTACTAATTTTGAAGAAAGTTATCTGGAATGGGTATTGACAAACTTTCATCAAATTATTATTATTTTTTTTTTTGCTATAGAAATGTCATATCTCTGTATCTGTAAGTGGAAGACAAATCCCCTAACGCCACTTAATATTTTTGTCTTTGCTGAGAAAGCGGGAAAAATGTTAGACTAGTATCCACTAGTTCTTAGCTTAGAAAAAATACCTGCACAGTTTAAGAAATAGCGTTTTGACAGTTTATTCTTTTTTAATATATTGTATTTTCTACAACCCTTCGACCATTGTGATAGTGTCATAATCCTATACCCCTTTGTCGTGTTTGTATGGTAAAACGTCATATACGCAGTAATCACTTATTGTCATACAGTGCAATATACACTGTATAGTGTTCCTGTTTCCTTCTTGAGCGAACCCCAGAGTTACGGTCTCTCGGTTTTTCTCCTCTGACCTCTGTCGTCCGCCCGGCCGTGCGGGTTTCAGAGTCTCTTAGTTGGAGACCCATTCTCAGTGGGTTTTGGGGTGAGGAATCGAAGTTGTTGAAGGGTGTGTATGCAGGGTTGGGAGATGGGGTTAACAAGTTAAGGGGAAGGGGGAGGGGGCATGGTACACCTGGATGGGGGAAGGGGGGAAGTGGGGTGAGACGATGTATTTGTGTGACTTGAGCAAGGTGTGCGTGTTCGTGTGCGTGTGTTTGTGTGTTTGTTGAGTATTCATTCGTACTTTTATAGTTTTGGTATCATTTGTTTTCAAATTTTTATTTGAAAATGTATCTAAATATTCATTTGTCTCTTTTATACATTCAAGTGAATGCTTACGGATATGATTTTTCAAGAAATTATGTATCTAATGAAACTTAATAATGAATATTACGGGGAAAATTACCGTCGACTCTTTCCATTCGTGGCTCTGCTTGCCCCGGTCACTTCGTTCTATCGTTGATTATTAACTTGGTGATATATTGCCGTCGTGTCTAGCTTAATTCCTTCAGCAGCTGAGTGAGAGATTTTGTTGTCTCAGGTACTGTGACTGACAAACCATTAAAAGCGCCGTTGATAACTGATGACAAAACACGAAATCGAATGGTAATAATCTGATTATGTTTCTAAATTACCTGCAAAAACTATTCGAAAGGATGTTCGCACATTCTAGAGTGTCCAGAACAAAATCAAAATCAAAGTTTTAAATAATAATCTACGATATAATGACGATAAATGGAATGATCACCGAGAAAAAGTGAACATTTTCTTCTTCTAATTGCATTTCCTCTCGTGCCAGCAGATCTTTGTTTTCATTAGATGCTCGTGTCACAAGGTAAGTCATGGTAAGTCCCGGTTTTGTGTGCTGATTCTTTCGATTTTTATAACCTTCTGCGTCTTTTCAAAATTTGATGCCAGCTATAGAACTGCTGATTCTTTTGGTTTTTAGGACCTTCTGCGTCTTTTCAAGTGCCAGCTATGGAACTGTGCATGATAGACATATCAAGTCTATGATTTGGATTTACATATTTGTTTATCAAGAAAGATTCTTTTTCAGTTTTTGTAAGCTAAGTAAGCCCTATAATGATGCCAGACCTCTCATATTGCGCACCATCAGTATGATTACGAGGTCAATTTATGATAAGCCAATCACGTCCGACGTCCTTTACTCAGAAACGAAACTTGTACACAGATAATATTAATATTTATGTAACTATCTCACATGACGTGGGGTTAATTTTGGCATGCGCCATAATCCTTCCAATAATGCGATATCGATACCGATAACGATAGTAAAGGATCCGATCTTCATGTACTCTGCTATCACCCCTTATTATACCCAGCTTGCTGATTTGTCTCTCAATTCAATACCGTACATCCTGCAAAATCAATAGCTTGTTTCTTTTTAAAAAATCCAAATCACCATCAAAATTTGCTTCTAGTATGAGGTTCAATGTCATCTGTGTTTATCAATTTCTCTGTCTGGTTCTGCTGGCGAGTAGAATTTCGACAGCAGCCAAGATTTTAATGACAACGGGCTCCAACTCCGGTAGCCACTTTTCCGTCTTGGCGAAGGTTGCGACGGCCCTTGTCGAAAGGGGACATACTGTTACGGCGTTGATCAGCGATGCCTACGCCGATAAGGCAAAAGAATCCAAGTACGCCGAATTCAAGTTCGACATCTTTCATGAAAGCGACATCGACTTGTCACGACAATGGCCGGCCATGTACGCTAATTACCTCATATCGAAGAAAGTTTCTTTCTTTGCCAATTTGTTCAAGTGGAAGCCGCCGGCGGTGACCTCGCTTCTTAGAAACTGCAAGGATATGATCGACCACTTCGTCGGAAAAACGGTCCAGTACGATCTCTTCATGCTCGATGGCCACAGTCCTTGCTCTGTGTTCCTTGCTGGTCGGCTCAACATCCCATACGTTATCCTTATCCCCAGCGGTATCAAACCCTCCCTAGCAAGACGACATGGCATCCCCGATACGTCCACCTACTACCCCGAGATGTCCACAGGTCTTTCGCACCGTATGGGCTTCTTCCAACGGGTTTCAAATACTATAACCGCGTTTTGTGAAGACGCGGTTGTCTTTTTCGAGTACGATATGTTAAGCTTCATTCTCAGTTTCCAGTTCAACGTAGAAACGCCGATTCGGACTCTGCTGGCGGATGCACAACTTGTGCTGGTCAACTCGGATTTTGCCGTGGATTTTCCCTTTCCGCTGCAGCCCAACGTGGTGACGGTCGGCGGGCTGACTACCCGGCCCAGTCAACCACTTAATCCGGTGAGTCTTGCATAAATCGTCCTTTCTAAAACTGCAGCAATGATAACAAAAATACGACTGATAAAAATAATGATAATAAAAACGACAATAATGACATCAATGTGGTCTTATCTATCCAGGATAGCGTTTTCAGTCTACGTACTGCTCTCCAAGATGGCCCTATAACATTATAATCTTGAATCAAAAATGCGATACAAAATGTTGGTTAGCTGTTGGTACTTAGCAATACACATTTTATATCTACACATCTCTGAACACCGTGGAGAAATCATGAATTCAACGCCTTTCACTGAAGATCAGTTGAACATCTGACGTTAGATTTGGCTTTTTAACTTGAATATTTTTAATGCCCATATTATGACATGACATCATCGAACTCTAAAATTGCATACAATAAGAAAAATTATTAGCAAGAGAGTATAGTAGCCGTAAAGTAAGCGCATAATATTGTGAGACCACACGCTTACGAACTGACAAGGCACTAAAGTAGAGAAAATGTGGGAGAAAGAATAACAGAAACGATAACTATTAACTTCTTGCCCGACCATTCACGATGTGTATATTATTATGTTTTATATTATGGACTGACTAGTGATTGAAGTTATACAACTCATTTGTCATAATACGGACATACAATAAAAATAACTTCTACACTTAAGAATGTGGGCCATATTTTTATGGTTATATCAACTCAAAATCACTATGGTTTACCCATTATCAAAATTGAAAAAAAAAAACCGACAAAAGCTCCATTTAAGGCCAAAGTAAAACTGTAACAAAAGCCAACGCAAATCCCCGTTGCCCGTGGTGCACTATTATTATGTGTTTGTGAAGAAGCTAGCTTTTACCTCACTGGCCAAGCTTCACCACCAGATGGCAGCAAAACGAAGTTGAAATCTAGGCCATAGTGTGTGATGTAGGATGATCATATGAGAGAACGATATAAAGAAAATAAAAAGAGAATTTCACAAAACTTCACTTTTTTAATAAAGTGCGCAATTCTTCGATTTGTTACTGACATATGTTAAGGGTAATATTATTCCCCATGCCTCCTGAAAAGAGAGAAGTGGAGTGCTCTTTTATCATGCGAGAAAAGTGAAAATATGTTGATCTTTCTTTATTCTTAGATCGTTGTACACATGTGACATCATAAGCTGTAGTTGTCTTCTCATCCAGCTTTGAGTGAGCAGAAACTTCAAAAATTAATAACTTTTGAACTGATTGTCCGATATTCCTCAAACTCTCACTGATGTGTTCTACTAGTATTGCTATATTCACTCAACCCACATGTCTATGAAGGTGAACTTGTCCTTTAATCACCGAGGCTCGTGGCCTTCCTCCCCGACCAGTGCATGCGCCCAGAATCGGCTATATCAATGTAAAACAGTTACGATGTAAAACAGTTATCTAAGAAAGAATCAAGGACCAAAAGTCTTCCAAAATACTTTCTGTTGCCAATCTGAGAGTTACATTGTAGTTTTGAATATATAGCAATCTCTATACGCCTTGATAATCATCATACGCACGGGAAAGAGCTCGCATAAGGGTTTTTTTGCTATACTGTATTTCACAAACGAGTAACAACGAATCATTAAAATCGTAGTACTAAACCACAGAAGTGAGGGCGAAATGAATCACAGATTCCCATGAGCAGGCCAACAAACTCAAACTATTGTTTTGTGGCACAGGCAAGTGCATTCATTATTGAATGTTCGTTGGCGTGCGATATGTCACGCGCATTTTGTGCAATTGAAATTTGCATAATCCATTAACTGGATTTTAGCGTCCATGCCGAGTCGAGTCCTGACAAAGTGTTACTCTCTTATCATAATTCTTTTATCTTCTACTATCACATCTATGCAACGCTGCACTTTCCCCCCTCATATATCCCTCCCTTTCTCCTTATCGCCACTCAGGGAGTGGTGACTTATATGTTATATTCTTACAATGTTGTATTGTTTAGACAATCATTTCTGAGGCCACTGTCCTTGTCAAGCGTTTGCTTCTGATGATGGTCTCCTGAATTTCTGTACGTCAAGAGTTGCTTAATTTGTCTTTGAACAACACATATACGGGAACCTATGTTGGCATAATAGTATGCATAGGATAATTTGTTTGTTTTCATTTTGCAATGTGTCAGAAAAAAAGTTGGACACTTGAATTAATCATTTATTATTTTGTTTTAACTGTCAGATTCAAATTATACTGTGCTCAATCAGTTTGTTAAAATCTACGGCCAGTATAAAAAGTACAACAAGAGGGTCTATAACCATGAGCTGCTTGCAGAAACAAACAAACAAACATACAAACATCAACATTTTTGTGGAGGAGGTACTATATAACCATATTGAAACCATAACCGATGGGCGCACGTCACGAGACCGACACCCAGGAGTCATACAGCCAACGAGTCATACAGCTGACAAGTCATAGTACAGCCCATGAGTTATACAGCCCATTAGTTCATCACTAAGCTAACAAGGCCCACGAGACCGACACATTAAGCCCCGTGTTGTATCTGTCGAACTCGTTATTGAATGTTCGTTGTCGAATTCATTATTGAATGTTCGTTGGCGTGCGATATGTCACGCGCATTTTGTGCAATTGAAATTTGCATAATCCATTAACTGGATTTTAGCGTCCATGCCGAGTCGAGTCCTGACAAAGTGTTACTCTCTTATCATAATTCTTTTATCTTCTATTATCACATCTATGCAACGCTTTACTTTCCCCCTCATATATCCCTCCCTTTCTCCTTATCGCCACTCAGGGAGTGGTGACTTATATGTTATATTCTTACAATGTTGTATTGTTTAGACAATCATTTCTGAGGCCACTGTCCTTGTCAAGCGTTTGCTTCTGATGATGGTCTCCTGAATTTCTGTACGTCAAGAGTTGCTTAATTTGTCTTTGAACAACATATACGGGAACCTATGTTGGCATAATAGTATGCATAGGATGGTTATTTTTTTTGTTTTCATTTTGCAATGTGTCAGAAAAAAAAAGTTGGACGCTTGAATTAATCATTTATTTGTTTAACTGTCAGATTCAAATTATACTGTGCTCAATCAGTTCGTTAAATTGACTTTGTATTTCATTTATGTATGAAAAAGAAATTCAGAAATAAAATCAACGTCAAATCAAATTAAATCGACGGCCAGTATAAAAAGTACAACAAGAGAGTCTATAACCATGAGCTGCTTGCAGAAACAAACAAACAAACATACAAACATCAACATTTTTTGTGGAGGAGGTACTATATAACCATATCGAAACCATAACCGACGGGCGCACGTCACGAGACCGACACCAACAAGTCATATAAACAGCCAACGAGTCATACAGCTCACAAGTCATAGTACAGCCCATGAGTTATACAGCCCATTAGTTCATCACTAAGCTAACAAGGCCCACGAGACCGACACATTAAGCCCCGTGTTGTATCTGTCGAACTCGTGGGCTGTTTTTACCTAGTGTCGAACTCATGGGCTTTATTTGTCTAGTGTCGAACTCATGGGCTGTATGACTCGTGAGCTGTATGACTCGTGGACCTGTTTTCAATGTCGAACTTGTTGGCTGTATGACTCGTGGGTGTCAGTCTAGTGGGATGACCCCTAACCGTCAAGACCAATTATAGGTTTTGTAGTCATTTTCATACCATCATGAAGTTCATCTCAAATTCACTTCTGAATCATTAATTTTTCCACTTCGGCGATAGAATTTAGCATTTATTATACATCATTCAAATTAAACTTCAAGTCGAGAGCTTTCAAAGTAGGAGATGCGGCGATGCGTCTTTTTGAGCAGTCAGTGCGATTAAATGGGCAATTTATATATATACATGTGAAACACAAGCAGACAATAATTCATCAGATAAAATGCAATACTCGCTGCATGCTATAAAGGACTAGAACCAGCACTGTCTGTCAGGCGGAGGCTCGGTGCAGGTCCAGTGAATACGACGCCTGTCCAATGATCATAGTTTCAAATCTTATCCGAGTATGTATTATGTATACCCACGACTGTGTATGAATTTTTATCATGGCTATAAAAAGTGCTGATTAATTCGGTACACATTAACGTCGATTTAAGGCAATTTGTCAATCAGTTGCAATAAAAACAACTCGACGCAACAATTAATTCATTTCAGTATACAGAATTTCATTAATTTCACTGCATGTGTGACACATAATTATGGACTAATGTTCAGCGCTATAGTGCGACTTCTATAATACAAGAGATGGCCTTCTCTTTCTACGGTGTGATTGCCATGTAAACGTCTATACTCATGTCTGTGCCTGATGCTTGAGCTAACTAGCGCGATAAGAAAGTCTGCACAAATCATGAAGGTATATTTGAGTGCCGCACTTTGATTCTTTCTGTCTAGATTAGGACACAATAGTATATTGTTTATGTTTTTTTGTTTTTTTGTGTGGTTTTTTTTTTTGCAACCATGTGCGTGCTTTGTGTGACTGAAAGACATTATTCTTTAGGTCATGTTATGCGGACAATATTGACAATTTTCGGGATGAGATGACAGAAAGTATATTAGGGAACTGGAGACCTCGACCAGGAAGGGACTTGCCATCTGATGGAAAAAAAAATATTGTGAGTAAGAAAATAGAATGAAATTGTTTGAACAAGAACAAATTGATATTCGAATGAGGGTGATATTCGCGTCACTTGCTCAGCGACGGGCGGAGTAAATTGTCCATGATAACCGTCAAGGGCTGGTAACGGGATATCTTTTAAACCGATTGCCGAATGACAAATTAAAATGACATGCAGCTGTATAAATTGAAATCGCGCTCACGACACTTTTCGGGATTATATCAAATAGATGATTTTATAAGATGAAATGCAATTCAACCATGATTTGAAATGACGGGAAAAATACTTGATGATACAACCTCATCTAGCATTGTTAGCATTGCTGATGAGAACTCAGTTTTCGTATAGCAGATGTTATCATTGTTTTGTTGTACAATAGTTGCACCATAGTCCCCGACTACTCATCGCTATATGCGCATTACTCTGGTACCACCAAGGTGTCATGCCGTACTGACTACGAAATTGAGTTTCATAATGAATCGAAAGTATGATAACCAGGAAGTTTGCCCGTGGCAACCGTGCAGAAGGCATATATCCATGCTTGGCCTTCCAAGAAAATGCAAATAAAACCAGAGTGGTTTAGATTTCGTTGTGTTTTGTTTTTAATCAAAAGAATTACTGAAGCTGCAGAGCAGGTGAAAACACCATAAATTCATCTGAAAGAGATATTCGTGTATATAAGAAAAACAGACTTCTCTCATTATTCAACTCATCTAGGAACCTCCATTTCCGTTCCTTGGTGCTATCCTGTTGTGGTAATCACTCTTTGTTGCTTGTATGTTTCATGAAGAAGAATGACTTCTCCACGGTTGAAGTCCCATCGTGGTCATACGTCGATGTTTGATTGTTTGTTTGTTTTTACTGCAGAATTACCAGAAGGCTCAGTATTGATAAATTCTTCCCTAAATTAGAAACAAATTTTTCTTCGAAGAATTTTTCACAAAATTTACCAAGAAATTTTTATTGTGTGCAGATTTTAGGAAGCTATCCAGTTTTATCTAAATTTTCGCCAGTATTGTTTAAAAAGTAAATTTCAAAGTTGCGTATTTGATGGGGACAAGATGAGACTTTATGCAGCAATATTATCCCACGAGGGTCTGATGGGTATACGGCTGTTGACAACCATGACGTCCAATTCAGTTGGTATGATTATCAAAATGTGTATTGGCACAAACAGCTGCATCACAATGGTTGTGCAGAAACTTCTAATTCACCGTAATTTCCGTTCGGTCGAGTTGAGATGAAAAAAAGAAGAAAAAGGAGAAAATCTTAATTTTCTAGTTCCTAATTTCCAGCTGCATATTATACCTTTATTTGAAGGTGAAAACCATAATGTAGGTCCTACAATGAACATGTTGACAGGTTTGCGTGATTGCATTGCATGAATTTAATCAGATCTAGTTCATATAACCTTTAAGCATCCCGCAGCTCAGAAAAAAACGTACTGCGGACGAACTTTTTAGTAGGCTTTTAAAAGTGATTGGCGCAATTTAGCATATCTATTTCATGAAGGTGTTAATTTTCTGATAAAGTTTCTCTTTTAAAGAAAAAATAATAATATTTGACCTACGTGAATGTAGTATGTTTAAATATTTTTGTTTCTGTCTCAGGTTGTGTTGTCGTAAAGGCATATGGAAGTGTGCATGAAACCCTGTAATAGAGAAACTACTGAGATGTCATAGAGGTGTTAATTTTCTGATAAAGTTTCTCTTTGAAAGAAAAAAAAAATGACCTACGTGCGTGCAGTATGTTTGAATATTTTGCTTCTGTCTCAGGTTGTGTTGGCATAAAGGCATATGGAAGTGTTCATGAAACCCTGTAATAGCGAAACTATTGAGATGTCATGAAGGTGTTAATTTTCTGATAAAGTGTCTCTTTCAAAGAAAAGAAAATAATATTTGACCTACGTGAACGTAGTATGTTTAAATATTTTGCTTCTGTCTCAGGTTGTGTTGTCGTAAAGGCATATGGAAGTGTGTATGAAACTGTATAACAGAGAAACTATTGAGAACAGTTAGCATTAACCAGCTGTTAACTTGGATACTCTGGCATGATAAGTTTACAGAATCTCCGATTAATCCGACGTTCCATTCACTGTTGCCAGGAACTTTAATATTCCTTATAACGAGTGACATGGTGCAATTTAGTACACCCACAAAACCTTAACTGCAGTACAGTGTATGGCGCGTCATCATGTTACCCGTATAAATCCGGCGATCATAGAAAGAAGAAAAATGCCTGTGAAGCTGTTTGTAACAATATAACCTTTATCCATACAGTTTCTAACTTCTCTCTCTTTTTAATATTTTCCTTTGCAATAAAGTAGACATTCATATATCGATTAAAACGCTTAACATCTTTAGAATTCATATCTGACAAAAACCCAATAATTATTTTTCCGACATTATATATTGCTTTCGTGACGACGCATCGCATAATAATTTCCTTTACTGTCATTTCTCTTTTTAATGTCCATTGAATGCACATTAAGATTGTTTAAGATTGTATGGTCACCTTTAACATGCATGTTGCCATGACCGCAGTTCAGAATGTTAACTCGGTTTACAGTGGACTCCCGTTATCACGAAGTCCTCGGGACTTTTTTTCGTTATCTCAAAATTTCATTGTAACTGAAACAAATAGACAATAAAAGAACATAGAGCGGATAATGTTACGGCCTAAATTTTTACTTCGTTGCAACCGGAATTTTGTTATAACCATGTTCATTATAACTAAATTTTAACTTTGTTGTAACCGTATTTTTCGATATAACCATGTTTGTTATAACGAGAGTACACTGTACTACTTCTCATCAGGATTGGGAAGAGCTCGTCCGGTCAGCGGGAAAGGACGGTGTCGTCCTGTTCACGCTCGGCACCTACTCGGCCTCAATCTTAACGCCAGAGACGATGGAGAAATTTGTCCGCGCGTTTGCCGCCCTCCCGCAACTCGTCGTCTGGCAGATGCAGGACGAGCCGCCCGCCTCGCTTCAGCTTTCCGATAACATCCGAATCGTTTCCTGGATGCCACAGAATGATCTCCTAGGTGAGGAATAATTTCAAAGGAATTCACGCCAAGCAGTTTCGAAAAAAAAAGGCACTTTTTTTTTTTCATTTGTATTTTCTGCTGCTTTTTATCGGGGGTGAATTGTAAAGACGTTTCAAGTGGTTTTATGATTATCTCAGGTAATAAATGCTTACCTGTAGGGCCTAAGCCCTGACGTTGGAGAATGAGGGGCCTATTCAAAGCAAAAGCATGTTAACTTGTGTGGAGTTATGATACTATCATAATATTATGCTTTTGTGGAAAAAAAGAATTATATACATGTATGTGCCAAATATCTATAACAAATTTCTCCTATTTTTACTTCAGACATGTCAGATTACCACAATAAAACAAACAAGATAAGATTGGGGGAAAAGATCAACAAAAATGGCCTGACATAGCACACTGTTGAAAAAAAAAATAGCTTCTAAACACCTAACTAAACACTTTTCTGTGACAGATTTAAAACACTGCGACGCGTTTATAATATGGGACGGGTTTAAAAGCTACACATAATATGCTGTGTGTTATTTTCATCACGCCTTGGGTGTTTATAATAGTACATACATGTTCGCGTTTTACACGGTTCTGATGTTTAAGAACTAAATACCTGCTCTATGTATAGGCTAAACACCAAACGTTTACATCATGATTACAATCACCACAAAGTCATAAAATCACCCACAATGTTTAAGATTTAAACACTAAAAAAACACACCACATGACGCACTGTTAATGTAAACACTATGAAACGTTTATATTCGCTGTGACAGAATGTACGCTGCGACAGGTTTATTTGCCATTTTTGTGTTCTTAGAACATGTGTCTGATTTTCAGAATGATCTCAAAATTGCACACATTAAACATGTGACATGTTTACACATCATTCATGCTAATTTCCAAGTGTTTCCATGAGACATGTTTACAAATCATACATATTAATTTCCAAGTGTCATACATATTAATTTCCAAAGCAACATCTGACAAAACATGTGACATATTTACACATCATTCATGCTAATTTCCAAGTGTCATACATATTAATTTCCAAAGCAACATCTGGCAAAATAATAAGTTAAAAACCTGTTGAAAGAAACTATACATTAGATAACACTGACATTGATATGAGCAATAGCTGAATAGTGTACAATTTTGTTGGAAGCAATTTTGAAATGAAAGCATGATTCAGTTTCATGAAATTAAACATTGATTTTTCAGTTAGGTTTCAGATTTTGCTCTATTTTCAACCCTCTGTACTAAACTTTAACTTTGCACAGAAGTCAATTGGTGTGTATGGGAGTGTGTAGTTGACAACCAGACAATGATCCTGGCCAATGACCAGGATTTGAATGGTCTATTATCTATTCATTCTGAAACGTGATGTATGCAAGAACATGGAAACATGTGCTTACTTTTTCATGTGCATGCATTTCACCCTTAGCCATGTATTCAGACTAGCAGTGCCCAGGGCAATCCATCATGAATAATTCATAAAGCATTCATGTGCTTTGGAGCAGACCTCTGAACAGGTGGGAACAGGTGGTATCCATGTCCATTGTTCAGGGTCATTGTAAGTACACACTCACACACACACATCATTAGTTCCTGTGTTTTCTGAGGGCTTAATTAAGGTGTAATTAGCACTTAATTACCGAATTGGTATTCTGAGAGCTTAATTAAGTAGGAGGTTTATTCATTATAATGACAACAAGCATTTTGGCGGGGAAGCCTTGCTCGTATCAACGCACGTGCACTTTTAAGAGGACTTAATCACAGAGTTAATTACAAATCGATATTCTGAGCATGTGATTATGAAAGTTAATGGAAAACGTAGTGATTCCAAATCGTGTCATTAACTACTCCGATATCACGCATTACAGCGTTTTTTCTCGGCCACAACGATGCTTACCGTCTTCGGTAACCGAGGAGCGATTGAATCTTGTTGTCATGGTATCCGTAGAATTCAGAGAAAAAAGAAATAAAGGTTATTTTCGAGGAATTTTGTCATTTTAAGTGAGCAAAGAGGTTGAGATCTTCGCGTGCGTAGGTGAAGGGTTGTAATCGAAGACGGGGTGTGCGCACGGAGCTCGTGGGTTGTAATTACAGGGGGTGTGGAGGAGCGCGCATTGCTGTGAGGGCATATTTGCGCGTGTAATCATCATTTTGGCTTCTAACAACGCGTCTGATTGGATGGAATAACAATTAGATTGGAGGGACCTAAGATAATTACATATTAATTTCATCCTCAGAATACCGATTTTGCCCATGATTAAGGGCCTATTAACTTCTCGACTTAATCCCGAAGTCAATTACAGACTTGATTACGACTTCAGAATACCACCCCCTGGTTTTGTACAGAGGGTTAAAATTTGACCAAAATCTGGAACCTAACTTTGAAATTAATCATGGATTTCATGAAACTGATATAGGTTTCCATATTCAAATCACCTCCAACTAAATTGTACACTATTCAGCTATTACTCATATCGATAACACTTTTATCTGATACATAGTTTTCGAACTATTAAGCATAAAAAGTGGGATTTTTTTTTTTGTAACACCTAATAGTATAGGTCTGTACACGAAGGCATAAACGAAATCCACTCATAAACACACAATTTTGAATGTGCAGGAAATCACTTACAACTCTGTTCTTTAAAAAAGAAGAAGAAAAGAATAGGCCCTACAAGAACTGTACAAGACTGTGTACTAGCACACCAGCCTTCTTTAGTCCTAACATTAAGACAGACTTCTTGTCGCTGCGCAATATAGTTCTTTGTTCTTCTATTGCAGAGACAGTCTTACGTGGTTTTGTTCTTTTTGAAGAGCATTAGCAGTTCCGTTATTCCACAGCAAACCTAATTCCTTACTGCAAATGACAGTGCTAAGACACAACTAAAATAAGACAAGATGTAGTATACATGAACTGCGAAAACCATTGCATTTAAAAGTTACATGTCAGTCGACTAAAAATGTAATTCTTGGCCTTTATACTTACAAGAATCACCTTTTTTCTACTGTATTCAGAATCCATTCTCTGTATTGTAAAAAAAACACCAAAAAACCAAAACAAACAAACAAACAAACAAACATGTTAATAAATGTGAAATACAGCACAATGCTTTAGAAGCTTGACACAATGTTCAAAACACGTCCAGAAACATAAGTGCAATCAATGGACACATCTAGCAATGTCTATGCCAACCTTGAAGATTGCATGTATCATTGGCAAAGTACTTTGGGATATCCAAACCAGATTAGGGTCACTGCAAATATAGGTTTTCCCATTCGTTTTCAAACTTTTTTCATTCAATTTCACAATTTTTTACTTCAATTTCGTCGCGGGATGTTGGGAATAGGCCAATCTTACTTTCAAATTCGTTTTTTTCGTCGTTTATTTTCAAATGAAGTCCATGCAATTTCGTCATTATTGGCATACATTTTCGTCATTTACAGTTCAAATTCGTCAGTCTCACTCGCAGCACTCAAAACAGCAGGATCTTTTTGTCAATCATTTTCGTTAAATTTTAATTCATATTCGTCTCATATCTCTATCCGGTGTGATTTCCCAGTCATTCATGTATTTTTTTCTGTAACCGTTCACATTTTACATTCAAGAGTTAACATACACACAAGTGCCCCCCCCCCCCACACACACACAGAACCACAGATACAGACACTCACACAAGCAATCCGAGTACACACTGATACAAACAGACGTACCGTCTCGCATACGAAAACACTGACAAACGATTTCCAGGCAAACATGATAAAAGACAAAATTTTAAGTGGTGATTGTAGCCTGTTTAATGTCAAAAATGGATAACATAATCATGTTTGCTGCTTTCCAGGATACAAAATTTAAAGTTTGCTTCATGCATTACGAGAGAAAGTAAAAATATGTTGGCTTAAAGTTGGTTCGCCCTCAAAATAAAGAATCGACAACATCTGGCTAATTTGAATGAAAAATTCATGAAATTGTGTGAACAAAAGCGAATTTAATCTTCACATTCTGCGATCCGTCAGCGGGAGGGATGAATTTGAATGACAATTGACGATTTTGAATGCTTTTTCTTTGAAAAAGTTTGACGAAAAACGAATTACAATGACAATTGACGAAATTGAAGTTAGGATTTGCGTTCCACGTGCTTCTCGGGACGAAATTGAATAATAAATCTTTGAAATTGAATGACAAAAGTGCGAAAATGGATGGGAAAACCTATATTATAATGTACAATATCTGGGCATATTGTATGCAACCCCCCCCCCTTCATCACACACACACACACACACAAACACACACACTAAGTTTTCCTTAGTATTTTACTTGTGGTTAACATCTACACTCCATGATTAGAACCACTTGGGGACCATAAGTAGGTGATATCTATAACTATAACTGTCCTTTTCATTGCGATGATCACTGTGCAGCATTGTATGAACTTTTTCACTTTTGACAATTCGAGAGAAATATGAATGTTAGTGTACTTCAAAGGAGTATGTAAGAGAACATTTTCACCGTGCTAGAACCTGAGAGATGGAAGTAAAATTCAATGGGTATTATATACATGAACATTCTACAGTGAAACCCCGTTATAACGAGGTCCGTGGGACCGCCGATATTACCTCGTTATAGAACCGGTACCTCGTTATAACCATACGCATCAAACACAAAGAAAAACATGAGCATGTAGTCACTTACAGTCAATGAAACCTACGGGCAGTCTTTGCGTTCATTGTTATTACACAATTATACAAGTCATGTTATTGAGAAAGAATACAAAGGAATCGCTTGCGATTTGATAAAAAATAAAAAAGAAAGGGTTGAAAATGCCTTCGTCATTTTTCTTCCGAAAAGCTCTTTCCATTGTGTTGTACATGCGTTCTGAAAAATGTACTGCAGGGTCTAATTCGTGATTCATTACATCAACATATATCTCTTCCTCGTGTATGGAACCATTTTGAAAGAATGGAAATTTTGTTTTAATACAGTATGAATTTTTAATGAACAAAATTAGATTGTATTGAATGCGTTTGTTATTTTCTATAAACATGAAAATGACAAGAAAAGTAACATGCATTATTCAATCTATAGTTTACGTTGTTGGCGCACAGCGGGATCGCAATGATTTATAAATCATTTCGGCTGTTAATCTTTTACCATAATTCGACGGGTATTTTACGTTGATGGTGCCCAGCAGGATTGCAATGATTTCATGAATTATTTAGGTTGTGATCATTCATGTTGTTTGCATCAGAAGAGGTTGAAAATGAGACACTGATAATGGAGGATAAAGAGGGATTTCCTCTTCCCGCTTCAGATGCTGGTTGTGGAGAGACATGCGCTCGCCGCTAAGCAGGGCCTTGTCAAAAGGGTAATTGTTATGCTCTGCGGAGCATTTCATGAAACGATTTATCAGATTTTTTTTTTCCCCTGACAAACAGTTATATATAAGCTACTGAAATCTGATTGGCTGAGAGCAAATTTGTCCGACAAATTTGTTGGACAAAACGCTTCATGAAATGCCACCTAGGATTGTGACTCCGTTCTTACCGTACCGTTTATGAAAGAAATTATGAATATTCATGAAGTATATGGCACATGCGCAGTGCTGGACAAAATTGATTAAAAAATGAACGGGGGAAAGGAATCAAACATGAAGAAAAGTCTTTTCGAGACCATTGGAACAGTCTGGAAATGAGCAAGTGCTACGCCAGGTAAAACTATATTTAAGAAGCACTTTATGCAGTAAAGCCAGCCTGTTGCTGGTGCCTGAATTTATGTTTTGGTTTTTCCTTTCTTTTTTTTTCATCGCACAATATGAAGACCTCGCACTGTTGATAGGTGAACCTATAAACATGGACCTACTACACATGGACGTTCATCGCTCGTTGATTAATTCATGCACCCGTTTCTGTCAAAATTTCGCAGAAAAGCATTTTAAACATGCTTTCCTGCATTGATCTTATCATCACCGCCGACAGCCAGCCTGGATAAAAACATGACGACGCTTTGAGAAATCTAAAAACTACATGCGCAAAAGATAGTAATTCTCTTAAATCAAGAAAAATGCATGTGCAGTTGTAGTGTACATTGGGAAATTATCGAATTATCGAATTACAAGAGAAAGCAATTATTTGGGCAGGTTGGTTGTGATTTGTAATCTAATTTTTCCCATTTTCGCACATTGTTCCAGAGTAAACATGGACAGTAACCGCAGATGACATGTATGTCCTATCATTAAGCCATGTTACATGTTTGTCCACAAGTGTCCACTTCAGTAATCTTTAATTTTGTGACAGAAAAACTGTCGTGTTTTCGGGTTTGCTGCTCCCTTTCATCGGTGTTTATTCAAAGGCAGTTGAGTCTGAAAAGGCACCTCAGCAAAATAAGACCGCAATAAGGGAAATGGTTCTTTTGTCAGTGACGATGCACGATTGCACAATCGTCATTATCCAAGCAATCGGGTGGCGGCGGTGATGATGGGATCAAAGAAAGACATTCGTTTCTAGTCCATGTGTGTAATAGGTCCATGCTATAATAGATTATTGTTATTTCATAGACGCGTCTCTTTTTTTTTTCGGGCACAAACATACTGTATGTTATTACACGCACACACCATTAGACACACACACACACACGCACACACACACACACATGTAATGTACCTGTTACGGCGATGACTCGTCGAAGCTGCCGAGACTGGGGTTACTGAAATGAGAAAAAAAAAGACATAAAATATATTTGTTCGGATATAAAAAGATCTAAATGTCAATTACATGGTCAAAAAGTAACTTTTCATTAATCATGAAGCATGTCACGGAAATGCTAGGTATCGAACTGCAGCGTTTAAACGGTTGCATTTCGTTCCGAAGGTTCGTTAATCCGAAGATGAAAATGAGAAACGATAATACCGAAAGTTTGTTTATCCGAAAATGAAATAAGGTTCGTTTACCGAAGGTTCGTCAGTCCGAAAACGAAATAAAGGTTCGTACTTTCGATTTCATTTTCGGATCAAGAAGCCTTTGGAAAAAGGAACATTACCTGTTAAACTACCTATCTACTATACACACTTGGCTGTATCTGTATCTATTATCATAGATTATCTAAGCTAGCTTTTTTTTTTTCGAGATAAGAGTTTTTTTTTTTTCTTTTCAGGGGTAGAAGAATGATAAAATGCTATATATACAATATGATGTTTTGCATCATAAAAAACACTGGATGTTTAATTCTATAACTCCATAGCTGGCGCGTAAAAAAAAAAAAAAAAAAAAAAAAAAAAAAAAATGGGGCCCCAAGCATGCCAAGTGGTTATTGTGTTTTTTGGAAGCATTTATCAAGACACAAAATACTGTCCCAGGAGTGTTTAGGAGTAGGTACGTGTCATGTCATTGCATGTGATTCCCCTCTACCACCACTTTGTTAAAATCCGGAGGGGGGGGGGGGATAGTGGTTATATGAAGGTGAATACAGTAATGATGATGATTTTGATGTATATGATAAAGCGCATTATAGCTATTAATCAATTCTCTATGTGCTTTTACATGCAAGTGCTTTGATTACTGTATAGCCACCACTAAATTAATTACTATGTTAAAGTTAGGAATGTTATCAAATATACTTCATACAACATTTTTAAAGTAAGAGGAAATTTCTGCTTACATTCCACATATATAAAAACAAGTGGGCTTTAGAACAGTTTAAGATAATGCAAATGATGGTATTTTCCTTATTTCTGTAGACAGGGAGTTCCAGAGAACAGGGGCAGATGCTGAGAATGCTCTATGACGATAATGTTTGAGTTACTTAAAAGATTGCACAGACAAGATAGGAGGTTTTGAGGAGGAGCGCAAGCTACAAGCTGAGGTATGGAGGAGGGGAGATTACATCGTAAAAGTCTCTTTTTTATTTGATGAGCCGAAAGTATTCCCAACTTCTAACATGGTGAAACTACTCTACTGCACTTGAATCCTGGTCGAAAATGATTGATGGAAGTAAAGGCAAGTAATTAACCGAATTATATACTGACGACGAAATCATGGAAATTATACCATGTATACACGGACAAGCAATAAAATTCAGTAATAAACTATAGAAGCGTCGAGTACTCGGTGTGCTATACTCAACTCAATACTCAAAATCTTCTTGATAGGTCCAGAAAAAAAGGGAAAGGACACTCTGGGAATAAGATTTCTCTGACCACGTTTTTAGCTCACCTGAGCCAAAGGCTCAAGTGAGCTATTGCGATCGCCCTTCGTCCGGCGTCCGTCGTGCGTCGTCCGTCGTGCGTCGTCCGTCGTGCGTCGTCCGTCGTCCGTCGTGCGTAAACTTTTTACATTTTCATCTTCTTCTTGAAAACCCCAAGACTGATTTCCATCAAACTTGGCAGGTAGAATCCCTATGGGGTTAGAAACTCAATTTGTTAAAATGGGCACCATGCCCCACCCAGGGGGCCCCCAGGGGGGCCCAAACCCCCCAAAATTAAGGAATCTGTAAAAATGTTCTTCTCTACAACCAGAAGTGATAGAGCTAAGTAATACTATGAGTTAGTACATTGTTGACTGTAGTTTCAAGTTTGTTCATGGCAAAATCAGGGGTGCCCCCCTTGGGACCCAGGGGAGGGGGGTGGGGAGCGGTCCTAATGGGGCCTAAATTGTACATTTTCATCTTCTTCTTGAGAACCCCATGACCCATTTTCACCAAACTTGGCAGGTAGCATCCCTAGGGGGTTAGGATCTTAATTTGTTAAAATGGGCACCATGCCCCACCCAGGAGGCCCCCAGGGGGCCCCAAACCCCCCCCCCAAATGAAGAAATCTTTAAAAATCTTCTCTAGAATCAGAAGTTATAGAACTAAGATAATACTATGAGTGAGTACATTAATGACTCTATAGTTTCAAGTTTGTTCATAGCAGATCCAGGGGTGCCCCTCTTGGGGAGGGGGGGGGGGGGGAGGTCCAAATGGGGGCCTGAATTGTACATTTTCATCTTCTTCCTGAAAACCTCATGATGGATTTTCGTCAAACTTGGCAGGTAGCATCCCTGGGGGTCAGGATCTCAATTTATCAAAATTGGCACCATGCCCCACCCAGGGGGCCCCAGGGGCCCCAATCTCCCCAAATTAAGGAATCTTAAAAAATTTGGGCCCTTTTTTTTTATTGTACATTTTCATCTTCTACTTGAGAATGCCTGGTCAAATTTTAGTAGAGCTGTGAATAATTTAGATTAGTGACTGCGTGAAAGGTGAACTTGCGATACTCAAGTGAGCGCTAGACCCGCGGGTCTCTTGTTACTTTTATATGATACGATTTATTTATGATACGATTTTTATCCTTCGGGTTTATGCCAGGTTTAAGTGTGTGCGTGTGTGTCACACAAGAACACACTGCTCTAGCTTCTGACCATTCGAGCATTGAAAATTAAAGGCACTCAGTCGTCGCAGGCGATTTTGCAGCTCAGTAGAAAAGCACGACACGCTGCTCCTCCCGTTACCGTACCCCCCATACGTACCGAATGCCGAACACGACGCTACGCAACGCACCAGCGAACACCCAGCTAGACTACAAGAGCCGTGCGAGCTGTCCACCCTAACAGTCAGTCCGCAGCACCCGATAATTCGCTCGTATTTATTCAACTCGTATGCAAGCCCGCTCTAGGCTTGCATACGTAATAAGCTGCGTAAGGGGATTTTGTCCTTGGGCTTTCGGCAACAAAAATACACCTTATGTTCACAAATTTGGTATCAAATTCAAGGAAAATATGTAATCTATCGTCACATGTTACTCAAATTATTGTAAATGAAAAATATCATAGCGTAATTTGAGCTTGAAAAATGATGAAAAAAGTAATTCGTGCAGTACACGTTCAACACGTCAAAAAAATATCAAATTCACCTTGCGTCTCAATGAAAATGCTTTATTTGGTAGTCCATCTCCTAATCTTTGTATCCATGTAAATATCTTGACAATTTGTTGTTTAATCCGGTCAGGAACCAGTAAAATATACATCGATGTCAGTGCTGATCAGCTTGAAACCGTGTAATCTCAAGAGTAAGCTCTCTCATTGGACAGCGCTTGCATTCAGCGCTTGCATTACGCCATTACGCTGCTACATAACGGTTTCATGCCACTTGCGGTTTCTTGGCACGCGTGTAGTTTGAGCGCTGGATGCAAGCACTGTCCAATCAGAGAGCTCTTATCGCGCCACTGTTGACTTTGTGTGGAGCGTACTTCCGGCTTAGGAGTGAATTTTACAGACATTTCAAAACGGAAAAACTAGTATAAATCATGCTTGCGTCTCCTTGACTCCAATATATGATGAGCATCTAAGTTTCCTCTCTACGAAAAAGCCAAAATCAGAAACAACAGTTTCTTAATCCGGTCAGGAACCAAAAAAGAACTTTAGACGACAAAATCTTCCGTGAAAAGCAGGTAAAATTTACGCAAATTCAACTGATTATTTAGTCATGATAAGATCCGATGTTATACCCAAATTTAGTATCAAAATAAAGATCTAAGACTGGAGAACAATTTACCGTGACTTGTAGCCATGACAAATGTATGTACAAGTCGCTACACTGAAAACCATAGCCCTATCAAAGTCTCGCAAAATCTCGGACGACGAGACACCTTTAGAACGCAAAGATCGTCAACGAGAGTGCTGAATAAATCTTGCTGGATCGGCTCATTAGCATACGTGCTGCGGACTGACTGCTAATTTCAACATGGACGCCCGAATACCTACCGAATGGGGCCCGAATGCGTATTTTTTATTTACACGCAAGCCTGTGGCTTTTCGCAATCTAATTCAATGAAACCGCTCGTGATGCGTCTATGCTTACTCCACTAGGGTTGTTGGTTGCGAAGAGTTCTGTGAGCACTGAACCCTCCGCTCGCGACAATTCGATTCGTACACGTTCATCACTGAGTGTGTGTACGCGCTGTGAAAGTTTTGCTCGCCGTGGTAGACCTGCATCCAAGTAGTACATGTACGTATGTAAACGAGTGAGAGTGCGAAAAAGAAAACAATACAAAACAAAAAAAAAATCTGACCAGGAGGAGAGGGGGAGAGAGAGAATACAAGGAAAGAGATAAAAAAACAATGAATATTTATATTATATTGGATGGCTATGAATGGGATACCAGGGAATATTGCACGAGTTAGGGCCAATATTGCACGAATCGAAGATGAGTGCAATATTGACTCTAACGAGTGCAATATTCCCTGGTATTCCATGAATCAAGGCCATCCAATATAATTATTATCATCTATACAATCAAGTAGAACAACCATGAACTGCACAAAATTACCCGGCTTCTACTCGTCTTTGAAGTTGACTCGGCAGTCCCATCCCAGCGCTGAAAAGGGGAAGCCCCTAAAACTGTGTATTAAAACAAACAACTAGCACGATGTTTGCGCGCTTGTGAAAAATGTAACAAAATGACGCGCACTAGTAGCAAGTATTTGCGCATTCAGCAAGCGCTCACGCAATAAACGAATATCGTGTGATCTTGAACGGCAAGTAACAACGGTAGCCTATGGGGAATTAATACGTTGGTCTATGCGATTCGTTCAATATGCTCCGATATTGAACGGTAAAAATTGAGTTGACTACAATACGCGTTTTTAATGCGCCGCTAAAACGTCCTATATAGATGATAATTATATTATATTGGATGGCTATGAATGGGATACCAGGGAATATTGCACGAGTTAGGGCCAATATTGCACGAATCGAAGATGAGTGCAATATTGACTCTAACGAGTGCAATATTCCCTGGTATTCCATGAATCAAGGCCATCCAATATAATTATTATCATCTATACAATCAAGTAGAGCAACCATGAACTGCACAAAATTACCCGGCTTCTACTCGTCTTTGAAGTTGACTCGGCAGTCCCATCCCAGCGCTGAAAAGGGGAAGCCCCTAAAACTGCGTATTGAAACAATCAACTAGCAAGATGTTTGCGCGCTTGTGTAAATAACAAAATGACGCGCACTAGTAGCAAGTATTTGCGCATTCAGCAAGCGCTCACGCAATAAACGAGACAGAATTGAATATCGTGTGATCTTGAACGGCAAGTAAACAACGGTAGCCTATGGGGAATTAATACGTTGGTCTATGCGATTCGTTCAATATGCTCCGATATTGAACGGTAAAAATTGAGTTGACTACAATACGCGTTTTTAATGCGCCGCTAAAACGTCCTATATAGATGATAATCTGTGATATCTCATCAAACCTACACAAAAGTGATCAATGTATTGAGGGTACATTCCATGGAAGATCAATTATTGGTGTATGATGAGGGTGTATATGGGCTACACTGACCGAATATCATATATATATATAAATAAATAAATATATATATATATATATATATATATATACAGGTTGGAGTGATTTTTAAAGGGATGGTAGGGGCGCTGAGCATACTCCCAAAGAATTACATTTAGATGGTCATTTGTCGCCTTTGTAAATTGTAGGCCTACACGTTTGCGTTTACTGATATGTGGGGGGGGGACTGAAGGTGAAGCCAATCCTGCCCCCCCCCCCCCCCCCCCGATATTGAAACGCATATCGACACAATAGGGATGGGTGGTGACGAGTAATCTAACAGAATGTAAGTATATAATGTAACACTTTTTCCATCTCCGTTGATTGATAATTTAGATATTGACAGGAAAGATTGAAGGGAAAAGGAGTGGAGAAGAAGAGCATGGATGGAAAGCTTGAAGGGAGAGTAGTTGAAAGTTATGGAATAGGCTATAGCTGGTACATATGCATGTACATGTATCAGAGAGTTGTGAAATAACATGATCGCTTAAATCTAATGACACGTGAATGGAACAAACATCATATATACATTGGAAAATGTTTGCCTTTTTTCTCATCTTAGAATTAATACATTATATCAAAAGTACTGTATTTGTCTTCCACACCCCCTCACTCTCTTATTTCCAAAACGTCTCTCATCTCCCGTCTCTCCATACATCATAGTATTTGTTCCAAATACAAGCTCTCTCTATCTCTCTTGACTTCCTCTCATATCACATGATTTCTGTTCCTAAGACCCCCTCTATATATACATTGTATGTACATGTATTAACTTTATTTCTCAGACCCCAACCCCCTGTTATAATCTGTTGCTTTTAAAGGCCCCCAAATCTATCTTCATACTGATGGTATATTATTTTGTTTCTCAAACCTGTCCCTCTTTTCTTCATACTAGTTTCAAAGACTCATTCTGCATATTCATTTTCCGACCTCTCTCGGACCCCCTCCTATTTCAAATGCATGACTCGTGTATTCCTTCCTCGATCACTGCTTGAATTAGCCTATCATACAATTTATTTGTTTCTCATACTCTCTCTGTCCCTCCCCCTTCTCTCTTTCTGATTCTTAAACTTTACAATGTTTGTTTACAAGACCACTTATTAGTCTCTACATTGATCAGTTTGTCTAGAAACATGTACAGTCACATGTATGAAGGAAAATTACACCACTATTGCATGAAGTCATTATGCACTTTATTCACTTCTTTATGTTCAAGCACTTTTTTTCATGAAGGTATACTACAGATGTAATCGGATCCTCCAATATCCAAGAAGTACTGTGATACAAACTAGAACTATCACTCAATGTGATTAATATCCCCAAAACTAAACACTGAGGCAGTTAGCTCAACAGGCAATGATCACTATATATGCTTTTCTTTAAAAAAAAATACTATGACAATGTATTGTTCAACATTGAATAAAATTAACAATGTTTTATTTTGCTCACTGATAGTCACATGTTCCATATCTCAAGTCAAGTGCTCAAAACTTGAGTGAGTAAAGTCAGTAAATCAGCAATTTCTATGATTTTCATTAAGAATACTGTTACCATGTCAACACAATGTTTGACATTAAGAAAAAATGAGGTTTGCACAATAATATATGTCATAGCTGTCACATGTGCCAAATTTCAAGTCAAATGCTCAAAATCCGAGGGAGTTAGGTGAATTCACAATATCATTGCATAAGATTTTCATCCAAAATATGCTGTCACCATGTGTAGAGCCCACTAATGTCAACAATAATCGACCAGTAGAGTAATAACAACCACTATACTGCCGTATCTTCAAGCTATATGCTTACTTGACGACAGTCTTCTGCATTTATACACTCCGTTAATTCAGTAAGTGATTTTCTTTATTCCGAGTGGTTCCCTATCGACGCGTTCTCTCATACTCTTTTCTTTAATCTGTCGATACACGTATATCTCAATTTTATATTCATTTCATTTCCTTTTCATTTCATCTCATTTATTTCATTCCTTCTTTCTTTTTCGTCAAACATAACACGAAATGAATCAGAAGATATAACATAGGCATGTATTCGACTTTACACAGTGGCGTATCTAGGGGGGGGGGGGCAAGGGGGGCACGTGCCCCGGGCGCCACTCCTTGGGGGCGCAAAAAAAACGAAGAAGAAGAAGAAAAAAAAAGAAAAAAAAACGAAGAAGAAGAAGAAAAAAAAAAGAAAGAAAAGGAGAAGAAGAAGGAAAAAAAAAAAAAAAAAAAAAACTCGCCCGGAAGGGGGGAGGGAGAAAGGTGGGGGGGGGGGAGAAAACTAAATCAAACAAGATAAAAACAAAACATGATGATGACGCGGACAAAATGACAATGTTTATTATGTTCACACAAAAAATTCCATGTTCTGTGAGCTGAAATACAAAAATTTTCGCCTCGCTCGCTGCGCTCGCTCGCCAAAATTTATATAAAAAGGAAGGTAAGAACAAAACGTGATGATGACAAAATGACAGTGTCTATTGTGTTCACACATGTCATTTTATATTTAGCAGGCAAAATGTTTCACGGAGCAGCGGCTACAATTTCGTTCTGAAGCGATCGCCAATAGGATCAAAAGAAGGCGCCAACGGTTTCGAACATGGGGGGGGGGGGGGGCGCAAAAAACCCCGAATCAAACAAGATAACAACAAAACGTAATGATGACGCGGAAATATACAAATTTCGGCTCACTCGCTCGTACTAATTTAGAGTATTTTTTTCAAGTCCTCATTTTGTTGGTATAAATCGTTATCTATAAGGCCGTCACTCCTTATATCTTGATTAGAATTGTAAGATTTAATAAGCAAAAAATGACAAGAGTTTCATGATTTGTAAACTGAAATACAAAAATTTTCGGCTCGCTCGCTGCGCTCGCTCGCCATAATTTGTATAAAAAAAGAGAAGAAGATAAGAACAAAACGTGACGATGACGCGGACAAAATTATAATGTCTATTGTGTTCACTCATGTCATTTTATATTTAGCAGGAAAAATGTTACACGGAGCAGCGACTGCAATTTCATTCGTTCTGAAGCGATCGCCGATTGGATCAAAAGAGGACGCCAACGGTTTCGAACATACGGGGGAGGGGGGCGCAAAAAAAAATCAAAAAAGATAAGAAAAAAAAACGTAATGATGACGCAGAAATATACAAATATCGGCTCACTCGCTCGTACTAATTTAGAGTATTTTTTCAAGTCCTCAGTTTGTTGGTATAAATCGTTATCTATAAGGTCGTCACTACAATTGTGAGATTTAATAAGCAAAAAATGACAAGAATTCCATGTTTTGTAAGCTGAAATACAAAAATTTTCGGCTCGCTCGCTGCGCTCGCTCGCCAGAATTTATATAAAAAAGATAAGAACAATACGTGATGATGACGAGGACATATACAAATTTCAGCTCACTCGTGCGCACTAATTTAGAGTATTTTTTAAAGTCCTCAGTTTTTTGGTATAAATCGTTATCTGTAAGGCCGTCACTATATGTTGATTAGAATTGTAAGATTTGGTAAGCAAAAAAATGACAAGAATTCCATGTTTTGTAAGCTGAAATACAAAATTTTTCGGCTCGCTCGCTGCGCTCGCTCGCCCGGCAGAATTTATATAAAAAAAAGTGAAGAACAATACGTGATGATGACGAGGACATATACAAATTTCAGCTCACTCGCGCGCACTAATTTAGAGTATTTTTTAAAGTCCTCAGTTTTTTGGTATAAATCGCTATCTATAAGGCCGTCACAATGAAGTTGATTAGAATTGTAAGATTTGGTAAGCAAAAAATGACAAGAATTCCATGTTTTATAAGCTGAAATACAAAAGTTTTCGGCTCGCTCGCTGCGCTCGCTCGCCAAAATCTATCAAAATTCATTACATTTAAATCACCCTCAAAGATCCCTTTTAAGTGCTTGAAAAAGCATCATGTGGACTTTGTTTAAGTCCCTACCGGGATGGTGGTGGGGTTGAACACTTTTTCAGAAATTTGGGGCGCAATTTTCGTGCTTGCCCCGGGCGCCGTTTTCCCTAGATACGCCACTTTACATGAATACATGCATACCGGCAGAATACAAAGTTATGTTTGGAGGGGAAAAAAAAAGAAAGAACTGAGAGGTTCACTGAAAAGCATGCTTGTAAATTGTGAACCACTCAAAGGATTCTTGTGAATACATTAAGTTTTTTTTTCTTTTTCTTTTTTTTTTTTACAAAGACGGGAGAGAACAAAACAGGACAGAACAAGACAATAGAAACACAACGACATTACATGACTTTACAGTAAGGTATACCATGACAGTAATAAAACACAAAAGAATAATGGAAAGGAAGGAGAGAAAGAAAAAGGAAATGAAAGGAAAAGCCAACACGCTGAACATCGGGATCGTAAGAGGGAATTGAGGTGTTTCAGCTCAGTCAGCCGAGCAAAGTGAAAATAAGATAATGTAAAAAATACACAATGATGAAATCAATGATTGACGATGAACCCTTAGGCTGTAAAGACCAGCTAAGTAATGAATCGTATATATCTTAATATGAGTTCAACAAAAAATATTTTAACTTACGCTTAAACACAACTTAAAGAATTCCAAAATCTAGGGCCAGTGTATATTATTAATGTATTTTGAGCCAATAATGTTCTCAGAAGGGGTAAATGAAACTCATTTGATCGCCTGGTGGGATAAGGTTATGAAAATATTGATTTCGGGGAAACATTGAATCAAAAATGCTGGGAAGTGCATTTGTGTTATAATTAAACATAAACTGACCCAGCTGTAAGAAAAACAAATCTTTGATTTTTAAAATCTTATATCTAACAAATAATGGATCTGCATGGGAACGTGGAGAAACGCCACAAATAATACGAAGTGCCTTTTTTTGTAATAACAATAATCTATCTAATAAAGTTTGATGGGCACTATACCCCATGCTAAGATTCCATAATTTAAATAAGGTAATATTAATGAAAAATACAACGTCAGCAAAGAAGACAACGGGATATGAGATTTAAGTCTATATTAATAATACCAATATTACGCGAAATTATCTTACTAATATTAATAATATGAGGCTTCCACGAAAGTTTATCGTCCACTGTAATACCGAGAAACTTCGTATGAGATACACGCTCTAAGTGAACGTCATCAAAGATGATATCTGTGGGTAAAACTTCTATAGACTTACTGAATAACATATAGTTAGTTTTCTGAAGATTCAGTGATAATTTGTTGGCTCTTATCCATTGAGTCACTTTTTTTGATTCGGAACTAACAGTAGAGTGATTGGATTTTGGTGGGAGAAGAAAATATTTGAATCATCGGCAAAAAGTATAAAAGAAAGTATGTCGGATGATCTACAAAAATCATTTATGTAAATGATGAAAAGTAAAGGTCCTAATATACTACCTTGAGGGACGCCACATTTAATAACTTCAAGACTAGATTGGATGTACACACTGCATGTTTCATTCTCTTGTAAACAAAAAGAAATGACTGTATTTAATTTTTGTAATATCATGATCGATGCAGAAAATTCTTAATAAATTCATTTGAATTTGGATCGTGTAATGTCATAACAACCACTATAATATCATCATAACACGTCGACGACAAATGTCATAATGGCCATAACACCATAATGTCATAACACGTCGACGACAACTATCAAAATCGGATTTACCACAAATGTCATAACACTTCGACGACAAAATTTAAAATCGAATTAATCACAAAATGTCATAACGCGTCGACCACAAAAAATTAATGTCAATTTTTTTCAAATTTACTGCAAATGTCATAACGCGTCATAGGGGAGGATCCGGGAATTCCGTAAAGGCGGCGAGCCGCGCGCGCCGCCTTTACAAAATCAAAGACTGGCGTGACCCCCCCCCCCCCACCCCCCCCCCCCCCCCCCTTTCTTCTTTTTATTTCTGTTGTTTTAACAAAATATAGAGATGGGGCACAAGAGAGGGAAGCGCCCCCTCCCGATCCGCGATTGCGTCAACCACAAATGTCAAAATCGGATTAACCACAGTGTAATGTCATAACACCTCGACCAGAAATATCAAAATTTCCAATTTACTGAAAATTTTATAACGTGTCACAGGGGAAGATCCAGGAATTCCGAAAAGGGGAGGCGCCTTATACAAAATCAAAAGCTGGCGCAACCAGCTTCATTTTATTTCATTTTATTTCTTTTGTTATAACAAAAATATAAGAGACGGAGGGGGGCGCCGCGCCGCCCCTCTACAAAAGTACAAGCTGCATGGCGCACCCCCCCTCCCCGCCCCATTTTTTTGTTTTTACTTCTGTTGTTTTAACAAGAATAGAAAGGGGCACCAGAGGGGGATGCGCTCCCTCTCGATTCGCGATTGCATCATCCACAAATGTCAAAACTCATTGCTTGCATTTCAGGGGCGGATCCAGGAATTCCGTAAAGGGGAGACACCTTTCAAAATAAAAGGCTGGCGCAACCCCATCCCCCTTATTTTGTTTTTCGTTTTATTTCTTTTGTTTAAAAGAAAAAAAGAAAGAGAAAGAAAATGAAGGAGGGGTTGCTTTTGTAAAGGCGCCTCCCCTTTACGGAAGTCCTGGATCCTCCCCTGTGACGCGTTATGACATTTGCAGTAAATTTGGAAATTTTGACATTTGTGGTTGACGTGTTATGACATTTGCAGCAAAAATGGGAATTTTGACATTTGTCGTCGACGTGTTATGACATTTGTGGTTAATCCGATTTTGACATTTGTCGTCGACATATTATGACATTAGTGGTCATTACGACATTTTGACATCAGAGGTTGTTATGATATTGCACGATCCAAATTCAAATGAATTTATGAAGAATTTTCTGCATCGATCATGATATTATAAAAATGAAATACAGTCATTTCTTTTTGTTTACGAGACAATGGAACATGCAGTGTGTACATCCGAATATAAAACTGAGATATACGTGTACAGATTAAAGAAAAGACTAAGAGAACACATCGATTGGGAACCACTCGGAAAAAAGAAAATCAAATGATCTGACTGAATTATGGCACATGTATTGGGAGTGTAAATTCAGAAGACTGTCGTCAAATAAGCATATAGCTTGAAGATGCGACAACCACATTAGTGGTTGTTATGACATTAGTGGTCGATTATTGTTGACATTAGTGAGCTCTAACATGGTGACAGCATATTTTGACAGAAAATCATACAATGATATTGTGAATTCACCTAACTCCCTCAGCTTTTGAGCATCTGACTTGAAATTTGGCACATGTGACAGCTATAGTTTTGCAAACTTCATTTTTTCTTAATGTCAAACATTGTGTTGCCATGGTAACATTATTTTCATGAAAATCATAGAAATTGCTGATTTATTTACTTTACTCACTCAGGTTTTGAGCACTTGACTTGAGATATGGCACATTATTGTGAGTGAGCAAAATAACACATTACTGTACTGTTAATTTTATTCAATGTTGAACAATACATTGTCATGGTATTTTTTTTTTCCAGGAAAAGCATACAAAGTAATCATTGCTAGTTGAGCTAACTGCCTCAGTGTCTAGTTGGGGGTATATATTAATCACATTAGGTGATACTTCTAGTTTGTATTACAGTATACTTCTTGGATATTGGAGGATCAGATTACATCTGTACCTTCATGAAAAAAAAAAGTGCTTGAATATAAAGAAGTGAATAAAGTGCATAATGACTTCATGCAATGTGGTGTAATTTTCCTTCATACATGTGACTGTACATGTTTCTAGACAAACTGATGTAGAGAGTAGAAAGTGGTCTTGTAAACAAACATTGTAAAGTTTAAGAATTATAAAGAAGAGAGAAGGGGAGGGACAGAGAGAATATGAGAAACAAATAAATTGTATGATATATATAGGCTAATTCAAGCAGTGATCGAGCAAGGAATACACGAGTCATGCATTTGAAAAAGGAAGGGGTCGAGTCGGAGAGGTCGGAAAAATGAATATGCAGAGTGAGTCTTTGAAACTAGTATGAAGAAAAGAGCGGGGCAGGTTTGAGAAACAAAATAATATACCATCAGTATGAAGATAGATGTAGGGCCTTTATTATAGCAACAGATATAACAGAGGGGGTTGGGGTCTGAGAAATAACATTAATACATGTACATACAATGTATATAATACGAAGGGGGTCTTAGAAACAGAAATCATGTGATATGAGAGGGAGTCAAGAGAGATAGGAGAGAGCTTGTATTTGGAACAAATACTATGATGTATGGAGAGACGGAAGAAGAGAGACGTTTTGGAAATAAGAGAGTGAGGGGGGTCTGAAAGACAAATACATTACTTTTGATACAATGTATTAATTTAAAAATGAGAAAAATGGCAAGCATGATTTTCCAATGTATTTCATTCCATTCAGGTGTCATTAGATTATGCGATCATGTTACTTCAGAACTCTCTGATACATGTACATGAACATGTACCAGCCTATTCCATAACTTTCAATTTTTTTTTGTATTGTCTTGTTTTTCGCACTCTCACTCGTTTACATAGTACAATGTACGTACATGGACTTGGTGGATGCAGGTCTACCACGGCAAGCAAAACTTTCACAGCGCGTACAAACACTCACTGATGCACGTGTACGAATCGAATCGTCGCGAGCGGAGGCACGACTGTACAAGTACAAGCAACCCACAGAACTCTTCGCAACCCGAGCGGAGTAAGCATAGACGCATCACAAGCGGTTTCATTGAATTAAATTGCGAAAAGCCACAGGCTTGCGTGTAAATAAAAAATACGCGGCCCGAATGGGTGCACGCACAAAACCACATAACAACCATGCGCATGAAAATCTCTCCTACGGGCTCCGACCGGTTATGACACAACTGAGAAGAGCTGTGTGTGTACGTACGTACCTGGACCACTGAGGGGAGATCAGTGACCTGGACCAGTCTCTGTTTATTTGCACTGTGGTGCCAATTTCAGCAATCTAAGCAATAATATTTTAAAATTTCTGGAAATATCCTATAACAATATTAATAGAGTATTACGTTATTAAATATTCAGTTTTATAAATATGGTTTAATGAATAAATATTAAAACTCTAAGCTCCATATTATATAATTTATAGCAAGTTGCAATGCATATGGCAGGTTGTTTTGTTGTTTTGATCATTGTGCATTGTCTGCTGCATATCCCATGTCAGCTGTGATACGTTCGGTCGGATCGTAACATACAAAGTCGATATGAAGTCATCGGTATGTCAATATCAATGTGTGTGGTGTGCGTGTACTGTTTGCAATAAAAAGTACTGCTTCATTTCAGTTCAGTTCGGCTTAGTCTTGGTTTAGTAATGAAACTTCACAATGGAGATCAAACAGCCGTCCAAGACTGCAAACGTATTTGTTTGTTTTTGTTTAATTTTATTTATCTTTATTTTCTGTAAATCATAAAATCAATCAGCAAATCAATATACATAAGGTACATAATCATGAACATGTGGGGAATATACAAAGTAAATTCAAAACAGGGTCGTTTGACTTGCATAAACAAAGATATAAAAGGAAATTAATGATATAATATACTGTATGCATGTCTATGCAGCGGGGATTACAACAATTGTAGTTAAGAAGCGATTATGCAGAGGGCCGCCATTTTAAGCATAGCTTGAAAAGATGGCCGGCCCGAGGAAAAGGTAGGGACGTACTAGATTCGTAACAGTACAAATTCTCCTGCGAAGATAGCAGGGGGAAATAAACTCTGATGTGTGATGGTGGTGAATGTGCGTGCAAGTGCTTGAAAGTGCACAAGGGCAGATAGGCAGATAGCCTGCATGTCCAATGCTACGGCTTTACGCCAATCAAGCAACCCCAGGCCAAGTCAACAACTTCAAGGAATCCAGATCCAGATGATGTGTAAGTACACGAATGATTGAAGTGTACAATTTATGTAGGGCCCATAACGTTACAGCGCCTCTCTAACTCCCATAAAATTATGAATTTCTACTTGTACTGCCTATTCTCAAAGACTAATAGTCTAACACGGTTAGACTCGACTCTGTCTGAGGTAGAACCTAGTAATCTTCAAGTACAAACTGTAAACTAGTGTAAACATTGTGACGTACGTCAGGCCAGGGAGGTGGAAGAGAGACTCTTCTTAGTGCATTTACTAAGAAATTAATGCACGCACACGTGACTCATTTCAGCGCTTCCAATTGGCTACATTCTTGAACCCATTTTATAATATACAAATGATGCACAGGATAGAGTGTGTTAGTGAAGGTGCGCCTCGTGCATGTCGCACCATTGTCAATACTCTCGAGCGCGCCGCACCTTCACTAACGCCACGAAATAATCCTGTGCATCATTTGTTTTATAAAATGGGTCGAAAACTAACAGCATTATTCACGTACCTTTGTGGGTCAATACCGGTCAGCTACATGTAGCACTCGCTCAAAAGTCAAGATGTCCGAAGATGTTCGTCCCAAACATTTACGCACGTCGCACTCGGAAATCCGGCACATTAGTACTGTACGTACGTATAAGAGTATACGTACGCCACGTGTTATGCACAAAAAAGGCCGCCGGCTGTTGTGGCAGCCCGCGGCCCGAACTAGAAGTTGTTTACAGGATTGACAGCGCGTATAGTAGCGCGTGACGCACTTGTAACCACTGATTGAGTGCGCACTGCTAGTGTAAACATTGTGACGTACGTCAGGCCAGGGAGGTGGAAGAGCTACTCTTCTTAGTGCATTTACTAAGAAATTAATGCACGCACACGTGACTCATTTCAGCGCTTCCAATTGGCTACATTCTTGAACCCATTTTATAAAAGGTGCGTATACGTATAATGTAAAGGCAGCTCAGGCGCTGTAACTACGGCCGGTGTCACAGGCGATCCGTTCCGGGATCCGGGGGAACCGATATACTGGCCGAATTCAGTCGATTGGTTCCGCCGGAACGAATATACCGCACGATAGCAGTCAGTGCGCAGCACGCATTATAATGAGGCAGCGGCCGGAGATTTATTCAGCGTCTCGTTTCGGTCTCGCTTCAGTTTCGCGAACTGAAGTTAGCGAGATTTCCCGAGACTATTGTGCAGCATTGTGCTTCCATTCAGATAGTTAGTCGATAACTTCAGTTAACATGGCAGCATGCAGCGGTAAGTCAATCTCCGAATTATGCTCTTCATTTTGATATAAAATTCGTCATTACTTTCTTATTTTTTAGAGGTTTTATGAATGCCTAAAGTCACCTGAAAATTTGTCGATATTTCAAGCATAATTTCGAAGTGCAAATTTCGGTTTTGGTTCCTGACTCTGGTACAGAATGAAATCGTTTCGTTTGCAATTAATTCGACAGACGAAAAGTCGATGATTCGATAAATGCCAAAACGAAATTGACGCAAAATTGTTTTTGCGTGGAATTTAGGCAACAAAAGAACCCCAAAGTACATCAGCAGACATTTCAAACCGGAAGTTGCCACTCGGTTATTTCTGTAGTGGCGCGAAAATGTGCAAATTTTGTCGGGCAACTGCAAATGAATCGTAGCGTGGGGAACGTTGGCTTTAGTCCCGTACTGTACATACAAATTATTGTCGTGTAATAATTTAGATCAACTGTAAGTGTTTTACGGAAAATAAATGTCTAACTGTTAGAACTTTGATTTGGTCATGCTTTAGACCGAATATTTTTATTTCTAGTTCCATGCTGTTTAGGAAGATTAGTAGTCTCGACAGATATCGATATTTTACTTTGTCTTTGTACTCTTTAGATTCTATATGATGTTGTATGAGACAGAAAGTTGAAGTTTGTACTTGGAAGTCTTCACTGGTTGAAGTTGTTGAAGTTGAATTTGAAGTTTGAGTTTGAGTCTGGGGTTTGAGTTTGAGTTTGAAGTCTTGAAGCCGTCTGTAGGCTTCTTGATTAACACGAACAATTCACCTACTCGAAATTGCATTGATGGGACTGAGATCAACAATACTACAAGAGTTTCGCGATTATTGTTTACCTGTGTTATAAAATCCGTTTGTGATCAGCTTTTCAAAAAAACCCGGCAAATATGCACCCCTCAATTTTTGCTTCTATTGTTCTTATGTGTGAATAACGAGACAATTCATAAAAAAGAAAAATAAAAATCGTCACATTCACGCAAGCACACTAACTACCTGAAACGTATTTCACACCAATATTATGTCAGGTCACGTGAATTGAAGGCGTACCACACGTGACGAGGCTAACCAATCAGAGTGCGTTTTCCTCCCACCGGCAATGTTTCGTCATTTCAAATTATTTTCGGGTGACATCGGCGCGATTTTTTATGGTTCCTGACTTTGGTACGCAATAAAATCTCATTATTATGACACCGTTTGAAAGAAAAATGTTTCCCCTATTCACTAATATAGAAATTTTGTTGACGCAAACTTTATTTTGATGTGAAAATCGGGTCCAAACTTAAAAAAGAAACTAAATAAAAATATGCACATTTTCAGACATGAATTTCTGTCCCAAACTTGAATCAATATTATTTTTTGTGTAAATAAGTAGAAACTTCAATCTTTCCCCTGTCAAACAACACCAAAATTGTGAGAAATGAAGAAGTCTAAGGGTATTAAAAGGCCGATCGAAAAACCATCTACGCAGCTTATTACGTATGCAAACGCCGCACGCTCGTGCATACGTGCTGGATAAAATAGACGGGATTAGCCAGCGCTGCGGACTGACTGATAGGCAGTACGCAGAAACGTTCCGCAACCGCCGATCCTATCCGGGTTGTGCGAGTAAGCCTTATTAAAAACAAAATGATATCTGCTTATTGTAGATGCCTATACCACCCCCACCCCCCCCCCAAAAAAAAAAAATGTAAGCAAGCTATTTCTTCATTTCTTAAATAATAGTAATTACTAAAATATGTTTACGTTCTGATAATGTCCCTTTCGCAAAAACTGAATTATATTGAAGCCTCGTACTTAAATTGCGCTCGAACAAGACAGTGGCTTGAAGAAATGAATTACTGTATACAATGTATTAACTAAATCGCATGCACACATACGTACGAGTCGATCATCTGGAGCTGTTGCACAGACAGTATGATGGGATTAGTCTTTATGTAGATGAAACTTCAAAGAATAGTTCAACGAAAGAGCATGATAATACTGTCGTTATACATTAAGAGACTGCTTGAAGTGGGAAGGAAGAGAGAGGCAGGTTTTGTTTGTAGGATACAGCGTGTATAAACATGCTTTTTCAATGAGCTTTGTTCTGATAAGAAAATGATTGTACAGCTGTATACTGTAAAAAAAAAAAAAACGTTGCTTAGTCTGCAAACAAATTGTTAATGTGTATACAGGGGTGGAGCTTTACATGTAGATTTAAAGCTGTTATAACTCGAGATGAATAACATTTTCATTTGTATCCTTTTCTCCTTATTTTTCTCCTTCGCACTCTCAATCTCTTCTTTATTTGTTATTCATAATTCTATGGGGTTTTTTTCCCTGTTAGCCCACAGCTTTTACCCTTTTTACTTTTTATTTATATAGTTTCCATTTTGGGTATATTAAACTATATTTCTGTCTGTTTCCTGTCAATTCATGTTACATAGCAGGTAGTTTACTAGCTGTTTTTTTTTTCATTTTCTTATCTCTTTTAATTTCTGTCTATCCCCTTGCCACTATTGGCTTCACATCTTTTACATGTGCATGTAATATGTATTTTCCATTAAAAAATGCATATACATGTATGTATGAAACTCAATGTGTACGAATAGAAAATGTAACTTTTTTTGTGGAACACCAGATTTTGGACACAGGTGCACTGTTTGGATATTCAAGTTAGGGTATTATTAAAAATCAAAAATTTACGTGAGTTTTTGATATATATTTTGCATGCACTCTACTTTCTTTAAAAAGAAGATCTGTTTTGGGGCCGCAGTCACTATCATTAAAAGGGAAGGCATTCATGATTAAATGGATCGTACATTATTGACTGAGATGGGGGTTCAGGTTTCCAACTAAAAAGAAAAAAATCAACAAACAAATAATAAGCAACCTGCAATATAAAAGAGCATCTAATTCTCTTAGAAATTCAGAGTTCATTTAATACAAATTTACTTCAAATTGCTGATATATATGTGCACAAACAAAGAGGCCCTTACTAAAGGATGGACCCATCTTATCTGCCCACTCCACATGTATTTTTTTTTTCAGTCCAAAACGATTTTGTATACTAATGCACTTTGAATTTCTCTTAGAATCGTATGCTCTCTAATATTTCATATAGTCTAAGGGCATTAGGTCATTAGGAAATTAACTTCTGGTTACAGCCTGATTTTTTTTTTCAGGATAGGTCAAGAAAGGTGTGTAGAATAACATACTTAAAGTCCTCATAAATCCTCCTTGAGCGTTTTCCGCAATTCAATATGGCGTCCAAAATGACCGCCATTTCCTGAAATTCTTCTAAATTTTCAAACAGGGAACCCAAATACAAAATTTAAATGTCTAAATATATGTATATAAATAAGCACGAAGAACTCAATAAAATACAAAATGATTAAGAGATGTTTACGCACACATGTACCGTAATCCATTTCCTGAATATTTGTATAGGAGGTCGCTGGAAACGTCATAAATTTCCTGATTTTCTTGATCGATTATGATTTGTTGAAAATCACAATGATACCTTTCTTAAGTAAGTTTTCCTCAAACTTTAACCGATCACAATTTCTTATTTGTCAGTTTTTTTTTGTATTATTAAGAACAAGTTATCTTTTAGGGTGGACTTCCCCTTTAGGTTTCACACACAGACCTGTAAATTCATCTATTTCAACGTTTGACGTTTGTGTCTCAGTTCAGCAAAAGTTCAGCAAAAGAAAATGCACATTTAGTTGGGAAAAACATAGCACTAATACTAAAGTAGTCATATGAGTGGTTGGCAGAAAGGGATGGAACAAACTTTATGAACATCCCAGCTAGCAGACGGACGTCAAAAAGACGTCTTAATTTGGTCGCAACTGGTCAAAGTGGTCGCACGTCTAATAATGACCAGGAAATTACGTGATTTTTTTACGTCTTTTTGAAACGAATTCATCACGTCATGTTATGGACCTCCTAATGACGTAAACTTCACGTCAGTTTTCCGACATATCTATTTCCTAATATTAGTGACATATTAATGACGTAAAATTTAAGTCAATTTTGCGACGTATCTTTTACGTCATAATTTAACGACGTATTAATGACGTAAAATCTATGTTGCTTTGCGACGTATTCATAATGTTATTTAAATATTGTCTTAATATCGAAATATTCACTTAGTTTTGAAACGCATTTGTGACGTCATATGAGCGACGTATTAACAATATTTCTTACTCTCACATAACAAATTTAAAAAAAAAATCGATGTTGTTTCAGATAATCTGATATAATCATTGTCCTTTATTACATATATATCAATATCACAATCTTTTATAAGTGTTTTCACGTTTATCCACTTCTGATATACGTTTCACCCATATCCTTGGAATTGCCTTTTTAAGTTTGGAATACTTAAAATCCACTAATAAATTAATAAATTTTGATAAATTGTTATAACTGAGAACACGACAAATTGACTCACGGGATTTAAAACAACCATTTTCAACTACATCATTAAGTGTCAAGATACCTTTCTTGTGCCATTCTTCAAAAAAAAAAAACAAAGTTTTTCCATTAAAACAAATATTACTGTTATACCACAATTAGTATTCGTTATGATGACCACTCAAAGAACTAGGGAATTCTCTTGATTCAAAGCTTGTACAGTACTGTCTATAATGTAGTGACGCAGGGCCTAAAGGGCCTAAACAGTGGTTTGTGTAGAGCTTCGCACAACTAACTTCCTAAAAATTTTCTCTATCATGTTTTAACTCCAAGCATTTTTGCCTATAAAGTGGAGAACTGCAGTACCGCGCAGGACAGGCAGCTTTTGAAGGGGTTCGGTTTTTGTCTAAAACAGCTAGGTGCACTTTTTGTCGAACTTTGAAAGATATTTGGTAAAGGTTTCAAAACAAAACCACAGGAATACCAGTAGTGTCAGCAAACTGAAAAGCCGAACGCGATGGCGATGGCACCGATTCATGTGAAATGGAAACACACACACACACACACACACACACACACACACACACACACAACCCCGTTGTTATGTTTGAAAGGCGGCGTGCCATTCTCATATTCGAATCTGATTCTGTGATTAGCAGACGACCATGACAGTACGTCTAACGAAGTCCACACGCATGCGTACAAAAACCACTCAAACCACCAACTTGTACATTGATAGTCTTTGCTCAAGTGACACAATTGGCAATTTCGACGCGTTAGGGTTACGGGAAAAAAAAATCGCATTCCTGTGGTTTTGTTTTGAAACCTTTACCAAATATCTTTCAAAGTTCGACAAGAAGTGCACCTATAGCTGTTCTAGGCAAAAACCGAACCCCTTCAAAAGCTGCCTGTCCTGCGCTCGATTTTCCCCCGTAACCCTATCGCGTTTGGCTTTGCAGTCTGCTGACACTACTGGTATTCCTGTGGTTTTTGTTCACCGTCTGCTGACACTACTGGTATTCCTGTGGTTTTTGTTCACCGTCTGCTGACACTACTGGTATTCCTGTGGTTTTGTTTTGAAACCTTTACCAAATATCTTTCAAAGTTCGACGAGAAGTGCACCTAGCTGTTTTATGATTTAGGAGAACAAGAGAGAAGAATTCAGCTGCTTATTTTTGTTCAAATTAATTTCATTGTAAACATGGGCCAGTGGTGTCAGCAGACGGTGAACAAAACCACAGGAATACCAGTAGTGTCAGCAGATTGCAAAGCCGAACGCGATGGCGATGGCACCGATTAAGTATTATGTGAAGTGGAAACACACACACACACACACACACACACACAACCTCGTTGTTATGTTTGAAAGGCGGCGTGCCATTCTCATATTCGAATCTGATTCTGTGATTAGCAGACGACCATGACAGTACGTCTAACGAAGTCCACGCGAATGCGTACAAAAACCAACTTGTACATTGATAGTCTTTGCCCAAGTGTACAATTGGCAATTTCGACGCGTTAGGGTTACGGGGAAAACAATCGCGGCCCGGCGATGAGGCCAAAGCTTTTGAATTCGTAACGGTCATCGAAGCACTGTGCGGAGCGAAGGACAAAAAATCTCGAAAGTTCTTCCCTCGTATCTCCCTTATTTTACCACCAAATCCCTTGAAACTTCACACATATATCAAATATGGATACATCATCCGTCATATGATTTGTGGACGAAAATGCTGATGTATCTTTCGAGATATGTGTATTTTTCTGTTGAGTCAACCGTACGTGGGAAAGGGTTACGATTTTTTCCCGACGTCTGCGCCGGTATGAATATGCATTTGATTGACATATTGCTAGTCTGTATACACCAGACTCACTACCTGCGAAGTTTCGTGTTTGCGCAATTAGTAGTTAGGTGAAAATAAGAGCAAAAAGACAACAGAATTTAAGAGAAAACACTGGACATGCACAACTAGATCATCCTCATGCGCATGCGTTCTCTACTGGTCAGCGCACGCTTAGCCAATCAGCGGTGTCAGGTTCGGCGCACGGCGACAGGGTTCGGTTTTCGGTCCACAGGGTAGTGAGTGGGCGAGAGACGAACCCTTCAATGTGCTTCCAATACATTGGACTGCGTACTTCTTACGCTATGGATTTTACGTGGGTCACAAGTGACAGTGATCTCGATTTTTTCCCGACATAATCGTGCGCCAAATGATAACAGAAAAGATTTTATGAACACAGCATGGATATACTACCATAGTCATATACCGAAGTTTCATTTCTGGGCAATGAAGGAAAATGTGAGAAAATAACACTTCTTCAAATTCATGAAATTCTTCCGTCGAGATGTTTTCATTGCAACCGATTGACAAATTGCCGTACATCGACGTAAATAAGCACTGAATTGATCAGTGTTTTTAGTAGTAGCCATGATAAAAATCATGGGCGTACATACTCGAGCAGGATTCGAACCTACGACCTCCTGATCACCGGACAGGCGTCACCTCCACTAGACCACCGAGCTTTCGCCCGACAGCAAGTGTTGGTTCTAATCCTTATAACATGCAGGGGGTACTGCGTAATTATTCAAATTCGTGAAATTCTTCCGTCGAGATGTTTTCATTGCAACTGATTGACATATTGCCTTACATTTTTTTATCATGGCTACTACTAAAACACTGATCAATTCAGTGCTTATTTACGTCGATGTAGGTCAATTTGTCAATCAGTTGCAAAATAACACTTCGTCGGCGTTTTCACGAACTGACGCTATTTCGATTTTGGTCAAAATTTTCAAAATCGAGATATTGGTACCAAATGAAAGTGCTTTCAAAACTCTACCAAATCCCAAAATTTTAGATCACTAAATTAATTATTCTTAATTTTATCAAAGAAAGAAAAAAACGACGGTACTCGAAATATCGAGAAATTGAGAAAAAGGAGTTTCACGAACCGACGCACGAAAGATACGCCGGTTCGTAAAACCCGAATTGCTACGGTGAAGAGCAATGCGGGTTTCACGAACCGTCGCAGTTGCATTACTTTGAGCTTTGTTCAACTTACTGGCCTAGAATTAGGTTTTGGCCCTAATCCAGATCTCAGAGTGAGAACCAAGCCTTCTGAAAGATGAATGACGGCCTAAGCCAGCCCACTGTCCACGAGTGAAGTGAATGGTAAGCTATAATCCTATTAAAATCATGCTCAAAATAACAGTTTCAGTTGGACTACCATAACCATTAATTGCGGTAGTGTGTAGTCCCATGTATTCAATCGCGTGATGCTTATGAAGCCTAGTCTGTAAACGCCATACAATTTCAAATTAGATCCCAAATCATATTATTTATTGTTTCTTTTCAACTTATGTCGTTAGACGTTACTTCTGAGACTACTGAGTACTATAGTCGTAACGTCTGTGTGCAAGACATGCAGATTGCAAGATTTCAAAGTCTCGAAGACACTAAAACTAGCCTTGACTTTTGAGTTGAAAATGAAATCATGAGATTGACAAAGTAGGCGTACTAAACTAAAAAAAAAATAAATTAAAAGTCTAACAGTAAAACTCAAAGGAAGAGTAAAGAATAAAGTTAGACATGTTAGACTTTTACTTTCAAGTCTAACTATTAAGTCTAAGTTAAGACTTTACTTGTAATACCAGTTACTAAAACTAAGATCAGCTGCAGTCTAAGACCAAGTCAAATTAACACAGTTCAGAGCCATACCGGTAGTCTAGCTCTAGATCTACATCTAGACTAGTGGTAATAGTACTGTAGGTAGAGTCCACCCATTTTTTCCCCCAATCTTTACGGGTCCATTCCTGAAAAAGTTACTGGTCAGTGTCCAACAGTGATTTTTCCTGGTCAGGGACCGTCGGACCAGTGCCAGTGTGCAGCGTTGGTGTAGATGTCATCTATGACAGTATGTGGTCTAGTGATACTACCTAAACACTACGAGTACTCTACAGGTTAGGTGGCTTTCCTGTACAGTGCAGTGTTAAAGTATACTTGTGAATTCAGCCCTAGTACCGTACTGTGTGTAGTGTATGTCTAACGTTAGTTCGAGTGGAATACCTAAGCACAGCGGTGGGGCTTTTTTCCCCATAAACTTGTGAATGTGGCCCAACCAAATGGCGTTTGTATATTTACGCTTGATTGATAGTGATACAGTGGCGCTGTCGATTTCCACAGCAGCCATACATAATCTTTTGTCCTTTCTTCTTTCCTTTTTTCCCCTTTGTTCTTTCACTCTTTTTATTCTTGGAATCGAAGGACTTCCTATTCAAAGAAATGTCCCTCGACTGATTTAACCAGGACTCTTGAGTCCTGGTAAACCTAACCTTACCGAGTAACCGTTAACGTTTGTTAGGCCTAACATAACAGTAACACTGACTTAGCCCTGTATTGACTTTGTCTTTGGCCGACTTACTGAGATGGCGAGTCTCACTCTTTAACGTTAGTCTAAACGTAGTCGCTAGATCTGTCAGTGTCAGTGTCACCGGTTATTGTATATGGTGCCATCTCTAACGTACTTTAACAAGTTGATGTTAGTTATCTATGTCAACTTACTGATTTAGTAATAGTGGTACTGTCATCCTGTTGGACATCGCCGAAATATCATCCGTGTCTTGTTAATTTCGTGTCACAAAGACAAAAGTTGCCAAGATCTAATAGTATTAGATGTCTAGATTTAGATGTAGTCTAGTATCTAAGTAATATGAAATCTGTGTAACTTAAAAGTGAAAGGTCTAGACTTCACTTAGTCTATAATTAGACCAGACATTCATGAGGCAAAGGCCTATTTAGTAGATCTATTCTTATTCTATTTAAATGTCAATTCCTTCTAACTCGCCACGTGTTATTCCTAAGGCCAAGGACTTCCGGGTTAGTGATTTTTTTTGTGATAAATACCAAACAGCAGACGTGTTTCATTTGCATTCTTGCACAGACTTCATTAAAATATGTGCAGTATCAAAGAAATATGATGCACATGACAATGCCACTGTTTTATAGGTGAATGGTTAATACCTTTAAAAGCTGAATGATAATGTAGAGTCTAGGTCTAATTAAGATGATACAGTCTCTGATAAGAAACAGGTTTGATTGTCGTAGACTGTTTCCCAAATGCAGGTAGTAATATTCAGCTACTTCAATGCAATGCCTTGTTTACAAGTACATGTAGATTTATATTCATGTGAATGATAATTCAATTTCTACATGAGACTTACTAAGTGCTAGACATAAGATCTTGCATCATTAAAATCTGTAAATGACGAGACAATTTGAATATGGATCAAAGACGAACAGCAGTATATTTTGACATTCTTTGATCCTGCATAGGCCTACCATTTTGTTTTATGTTTAATATAAATAGAGCAAAATAATTTCAACTTCAGTTTTGTTGGCTGATTTTTTTTTTCTTCTCAAAATTAAAGTTGTATCTTGTACCATGATGTTTGATTTTAATCAAAAGTTCTTAATTTCTTTCTTTTCTTTCAGATGACTGGTGCCATGTAGTAGCGAAGAACTGGACTGTCTCAGAAAAGAAAAGAAAAAGTACAGGGTCGTGTACATCATCAACGGATGTGAATACAATGGTAATTAGAGTCTAGGTCTAATCAAGATGTTAAAGTCTCTGATAATAAAGAAGTTTGATTGTCGTAGACCGTTTCCCAAATGCAGTTAGTAATATTCAGCTTTTTCAAAGCAATGCCTTATTTACAAGGACATGTAGATTTATTCATGTGAATGATAATTTAATTTCTACATGAGACTTACTAAGTGCTAGACATAAGATCTTGCATCATTAAAATATGTAAAAGGCGAGACCATTTGAATATGCATCAAAGACGAACAGCAGTATTTTTTGACATTCTTTGATCCTGTATACCATTTTGTTTTATGTTTAATATAAATAGAGCAAAATGATTTCAACTACAGCTTAGTTGGCTGATTTCTTTTTCTCAAAATGAAAGTTGTATCTTGTATCATGATGTTTGATTTTAATCGAAAGTTCTTAATTTCTGTCTTTCCTTTCACATGACTGATGCCATGCAGTAGCGAAGAGCTGGACTGTTTCAGAGAAGAAAAAAAGTACAGCATCGTGCTTATCATCAAGGAATGTGAATACAATGGCTTAGGAAAGAAGACAATCTACAGATAGGATAGAAGGGAGAACTTGGGATAAAGGGCGACAACATAAGGACGGTATATCTACATTAAAATGTGATTGTAAAGTGGAAACATGAAAGAAGATTCTAAGATTGAAGGTGAAAACATGCATTCCATTCTGTGATGTCGTAATTACAATTTTGCTACATTTTGCTGGAATGTTAGATCTTCTTTAAGTGTTCATTGGTATGTATTTCATGATAATAAATCTTGAAGGTTTTGTGTGGTAATCATAACCTTGTGATACATCTTGATAAATTTCTAAGTGCACATTGGCAATATTCAGATGATGCTGTAATCAGATGAAGTTAGATGGTTGAATAATCATTGCATAGTTGTAATAGTTATCGACTGAGGATTAACATGCCCTTCACTGATTTATTTTTCGTAAACGGTGATAATTGCGAGAGTCAATCTAAATTGTCGGGGGCATAACCAAATGTGTCACACTGTCAAAATGTGTATATCAGAAACTTTTAGCTCGCTGTACGAATTTTCACAGAAAACAGATTTATGAGAGTCACAAATGGTAGCTTAGACCCATTAACAAAAAGTTCCAGCTTCATCTTCAACCATGTTCATGATACATGTTCATCTACATTTTGCAAACATTCAGAATGTTGATTGAGACATGTTATACATGTATGTATTTTTATGAAATTAATGCAACAAATAATCAAATATGCATCTCTGCTAGATGATAATATTAATCCAGTTAATGACATGCCAAACTCACCTCAAACTGTAATTCATTCTATTCTCCTTTATTCTTTTATTTATTATTTTGTTGTCTTCAACCCACTTTGAATGTGTTACGTATGATTCTTATAAACATGGGAAATGCACTCCATATAACTGATAGGACTTTTAACAAATTGACATAATCATTCAACCATCACTAGACAGTTCTGTTATGAGATGTTCTTTATTTAACTAAAATTGTAAATTATGATACGTGTATGCTCCCATGCAAACTCACAACAAAATACAGAAATATGATTTCTTTTAATAATAATTCATTATGTCTCTAAATGTACAATTAAAGAAAGTGATTACAAAAAGGATGTCAAACATTGTATATTAAAATAATAGATTATTCATTTGTCTCCATCCGTAGTAACACATGCAACTGCAGTGTGCAGTTTGTGGGCTGCTGTGAAAAAAAAAAAAAAAAATCACAGGCAGCCCAAGCGGGATTCGAACCCACGACCTCCGGATTACTAGACCAGCACCATAACCACTAGACCACCGGGATGCCCTAGCACTACCTTTAGACATGAATGATTAAATATAGAAGGGCTTGGGGGCGCTTCGAAGTTAACTGCTCTTATTGAATATGCACTTGTCATTTGCAACTCGACTAAAGATGATTAAACGCACTGAAATTCTTACTTTAAATAATATTCATAATCTGTTTTTTTTTTCTTTAATAGCTTGGGATGTACACTGTATCGGTCTACATTTCGCCTACAATATGGAATTCTTTACTTCGAGACGTTTGTTTTTTACAAAAGAAAATTAAGAGTCCTTTAAAGGTGCTGTAGAACAGTGGCGTGTTTTTTTTTTTTTTTTTTTGGGGGGGGGAGGGGAGTCAAATTAGCCTTGGCCCCTCTCCACCGTCCTTTTTTTTTTCCCCTTTGGCTGCATTTTTTTTTTAGTCATCACATGAAAATTCGTCTGCATCCACCCCGTAGTTTTGCTGATGACCTTTCTTTTTAATTATCTTAACCACACACAATTTTGGCCGAATTTCCCCACCCCTCTTGTGAATTTGCTAGCACATGTGTTTATAGTACTGGTGGATTAAGGATTCGGAGGGGGGGGGGGGGATCAGCCAAAATTTCTCTTTTCTCATATGTAACAAGCCTACGGGGCGAAAGGCTGATATTATGGGCTTTCTACACACATTTTTAGATGCTAATTATTGGTTAATATGAGCACGATCATTTATGTTGTGACTAATTTGTTTCCTTTTCATATATGTATGACTTCTATTAGAGACTTAATTGGCTTGGCACTCCTTACATCGACCTTTTTTAGACACCCATTTCCTTCTCTCTCTCTTGCTTTTTCTCTACTGTCCTGTGAATAGTGTAACTACATGTACATGCAGTACCTCTTCTCTTTTGTATGATATACATCAAGTTTCCATCTGAGCATAATGTGTGTTGCAGCACTCTCAAGCTTCATGCATATGCAGCAACATCTTTTTATGTTCATATACATAATTATGCTTGATATATTAATTTGAGAATGTTATTCTTTCTTTTGTATATGTTCCGTCCGCACTCTATAGATGTAAATGTACATTGTAAGATTTGGTGCGCATGTTCGACCTGTGTTTCTCTTTTTGTGAACACACAAGAACTGATGTAATAATGAACTTGAATTACGCATATTCTTTAATATTGATTCCATCTCCATTTGCCATTAGATATTTATTGATTTATGGAGCTCTTCCACAATTGTTATCCTTCCCATTGTCATTACTCATCTCTGAATAATTCAAATTTGATACTTTATTGAGAACCTATGTTTCTTCGATTACATAATGTACCTCTTCAATATACACATGTATTGCTGCAAAAGGCATAATAAAACATGACCATTGTTATATATTTAAAATGAAGCTTGAAATTCTGATAATTTTGATATTTATGTATTTTTAGGAGTTTATCAGTTTCGAAGAGTGCATGCAGGATGAGTTTTATGTTTTTATATGATCAAGTGCAGCTATCAAAGAATCTGTTGAGCAGGAAAGAGAAAGATGGAAAATGAGGAATTATGAGTGAATTCGCATGCAAGCCAAATGACAATAATGACACCGATAAAAATTGTGACAAAGTAAAAGTCACAAATAATGTGGAATAATAAGAAATATAGAAATTAATAGATTATTTCAGAGAAAGAAATAACAGAGTGCATGAGTATGAAAGATGAGTAAATGCAAGTAATCATTACTGACTGGCACATCTTTTTCCCTATATTTAGCGGTATCCTTCATCTTAGAACAAACATTCATAATTATTATGAAAGAAGTGAACTGAATTTGAATTAAAAATTATGTGAAAAATAAAGAAAGTAAGTTAAAAAAGTATAAAAAAAAGCAGTAAAAAGTAAAAAAAAAATATGAAACACAGTATACCGAGTACATATTAATTACCAAATGATAAATGTCCACATGCAAAAGTGTTGAATAATATATCCACACAAAAAAGGAGGGGGGAGGGCAAAGAAATCTTTGGAGCGATTAACGACAGCTCTAATAACAATGCTAAATGAAGATGAAAACAAGGACAACACGCTTTTTAGAACAATTAAGAGAAACTGGCTTATATTATCATCTTAATTATCACCTAATGTATTATAATCATCACAATAATCATTACATGACAATTAATTTCAATTAATAAGGTTATTGTTGATAAGCAGGTATAGCCCTAATAGTATTTGTATGTAAACACATACGAAAATGAAATAGCGACGGTTCGTAAATACACGCGTATTGCACGTTACCTGTTGTGCAGGCCCTACAGCGCGGGTCCCACGAACTGGCGTAATACAACTTACGTCGGTTCGTGAGACCCGCGCTTAAGTACATAACCTATGGTGCGCGCAAGAAACGATGGATTTACGAACCGACGCAGTGAGTTTGAAGACAGAAATATCGTAATTCTTTTGAATTCACACTAAAATTACACTATGGATAGGAAGAACAACTTCCACTCTCATCACCCTGTCAAAATTTTCACACACAAGACAGGAAAAGTCATTGAAAACGTCTAAAACTTGTGAGATCTTTAAACGCGATTTTCTCAGAATTGCATTTTCGCTCAAAAACGAAATAGCGTCGGTTCGTGGTAACACCGACGACTTGTTTAGAGACCAAATTTTCTGTCTTGGAAGCTAAGTTTCGACGTTATTTTCACAGGTTTATCCTCATTAAGACCCAAAATAACTAACATTGCGAGCTACATAACAGTTTCTTCTTCAATTTGCTGTATAGATTTTATCCTTCGATGGCTTCTGAGGAGAGATATTGTGATTGTCCTGCAACACTTCTCCAGCGGTTTTGCGTACACAAACTGTTTACTTTATGCAAATGAGGCTTCGAGTTCATATGCCTTTGGCGAGTTAATTGCACCGTACCGCCGCGCCTGTACTATTTATCCTTTTTTTTTAAAATATCTTTTAGCATGTATGATTAAATTATTGGACCCCATGCACGGAAGAGTAGAATAATTATAATAATGAATCTGAAATGGACAATCCATCCATTTTGTAATCTTTCTTTGATTCACGTGTATGATTTATGTATTGCTTTGTGTATTGTATAATGTGAAATAGATATTATAAACGCAGAAAAAATGAGGAAAAAGAAACAAATAGCTTTGTGCTGATGTTGTGTGATGTGAATTATATTAAAGGACACTCAAGTCTAAAGGCGCTTGTCTTTCACGGCGGCAACAACGGCATGTACGAAGCCCTCTACCACGGTGTCCCAATGGTGGTCATGCCGCTGATCTACGATCACCCCGACGTGGCCGCGCGCGTGGTCGATCGCGGGATGGGCGTCGTCGTCGACTTCTTCTCCTTCACCATCGTAGATCTGACTGTCGCCATACACCAAGTAATAACAGATCCGCGGTGAGCAAAATATTATGCTTTGATACGAAATATACACATCAAGGTCAAGTTGGCATTAAAATTCATTTTTCTTTTTTTTTTCTTTATTGCAAATCTTTGTTCAGAGTGACCTGATCAGGAAGAAACAAAATACATGTAACATAGAATATACAAACATCATGGTATGCATTCAGAATAAAATAAAATGGTAAAATCATGCAAATCAAAACGAACTACGTTATTTGTAATGGTGATATGATTGCAAAACGAACCACACAGAACCGTAAACATTTTGTCGTTCATGTGACCCCAATTCAGACACGTGGTTGACCGGAAGCTGTTTATCAATCTGTTTTCGCGAAAAAAAACTTATCATCAGTCAATAATCACTTATGCAATTGAGATAAAGGTGATGCCATATAATGACTACTGACATAAATATATTAAATAAAATGACTACTTTGCGTGTCCTTTTTGAGTGACCGAAATATGTGCCTACAATGTACCCTCAAATACAGATCAAATACCCTATACATACATGACATAGTTTTTAAATCCTGGTCCGAGGGCAGTGTACCATTGACGTCGCAAAGTGTTTATGGATTCCAAATTTACTTGTATAATTATGTGTTCGTCATGATGCACCGTTCGTGCGTAAATAACCATGACATTAGACTTTAAGGGGACATTCCAGACGATTTTCATAATTTCACATAATGTAGTACATAAGTCGACAACTCCATGTATAGATTTGTGGAATTTATTGTGGTTCTTGAGCAGAGAAACAATACTTTGAAAAACCTAAACAAATCACACTGAACAAGGATGATGACATAGAGGTTCACATATTTCAGAAATGTAGCAGTGTAATTCCATTGATAATACCGCTTGCTTGCGAGTTCACCTGTGTATAATCTATGCATGCCTTCTTCTTTTGTTCTGCTTCCTTGAGCCCCAACTCATGCATTCTTATGGTGACTCTGCCATGTCAACATCCTTGTTCATTGCAATTTGTTCTAAATTATTCTTCATCCTAATTATCACAAATTCTGAAACTCTGTCCTCAGTATAACTAATTTATAGTTGTTCAAATGTAAAAATCTGAAAATCATCCGGAGGTCTCCTTCAACTAATTTCTACCGAAATAATCTAAAGCTCGTGTACGTTACATGTGACAGAAAACCAGATGGCATGTCAAACACTCGGAGCAGATACCATAAAATTTTATCTATAATATTGTCTAATTTCCACCATCGAATCAACAACGAATTCCATCAGAATAGGGATTTTAGTCCTTACTAAAGTCTTGATGTTTCAATGTTGTATTTGATGTACTTGATGAATTTGGAAATAGAAGAATGGACATGCAATAGATCGGTTATGCCTTTAAATTAGGGACCTAATAACGTATGTATACAGTAGTAAATAGTTTGAAAGTTGGATTAGGAGAGAATTGTGTTATGTGATATGGCCATTCGCTTTTAAGTAGCTATAAATCGTTCATTTGAAGTGTGAGGGCATCGCTACCAAGTTACCACAATCTTAAAGTATACATACTGAACCTTGCACATTGCACGTGCACAAAACAAAGCAACCGTTTTCAATGACATAATCGCAAGTACGATGAAGGACATCGCAATGATCAGAAACGCTCCACTTCATTTTAGCTCCACATTAAAAACATCACAACATCGCAGTTTCAAGTAACAGTGTCAAGAGGTTTATAATGGGGACGTATAAAAGCTCATTATACTTGGTGCAGAAAGGTCCAAGAGTAAAAGCCACAAGACTACGGATTGTCACAACTTGCAATATATAACATATCGAAAATGCAAACGATATACACACACAATGAAGAGGAAAAGAAGGAAATAGAGTGAAGCGTTTGTAGAGTAGACGCGACTTTTTAAGTTGCATTTGCCACATGGAGCAAATTCATTGCTGGGGCAAAAAAAAAAAAAGAAGCAAAATAATACGTAAACCTCCATGGTTGATTGCTTAGTCACGCGACTGCTGTTGTTTTTATCTATAGACATGATTGATGGGCGCTGATTTAAACACAACTGGTTTCGTCTCGTGATAATCACTTCACTTTAGTTTCTGTTGGCAGATTTCCACCATGTCTCCTTACGAATGCACGTTATATATATACATGTATGGGTAAATTCACAATACTGGGCTTTGAAAAGGCAATGATTTTTATTGCGTGTAATTTTCTTTGATTTTGTGTAGGCCTGCATATTTTCTAAAATGTAAATACAGATATCAAACAGTCAATGTAAACAAATATCCCCCGCCTTGAATGGACTAGGGTTATGAGAAACCAATCAAAGTGGATTGAATAAAATTATGGTTATAAACATCCAAAGATATTGCTCTAACATTCTGTCTTATTCAATGCATCATTGTATGGATTTTCTTCCCTTCCATCTTGACTTGTCGATTTCTCTTTATCTACCAATCTACACATCAACCATTTCATCCATTGTGTATAGCTATCGGGAGAATACTCAGCGAGTGTCGGCCATCTTCAAGGCTCACCCTCAACCGCCGCTCGAGCGGGCGGCGTTCTGGATCGAGCACGTGCTGAAGTACGGCGGTGACTACCTCCGCTCGTCGCGCACCGACCTCTACATCTGGCAGGTGTACTCGCTCGACGTCTACGCCTTTCTTCTCCTCCTCGTCTACCTCTCCTATCGCGTTCTAAAATTCTGCGTGGTGCGACGATATCACAGGGGCCTTCTAGCTGCCATCTTTGCCTGCTTGAAGATACCGTTGAGATGCATTTGCCCGCTGCGTCTTCGCAAGGTAATCGGCAACCACATCAGCTGGCCCGTAGCGAGGGGTCTGTGGAAAAGAAGCTCATCCAGTACTGATAACATCAAAGTTTAGATATTGAATAAAACTGCCGAACTCTCAAGTAGCATACATTATAACTTCATGTTTCTTGTGTGCCTTAGGTTCAGGTTTCCACGCAGTAAAGCACATTCGAACACGGTTTAACAGGATTACTAATACCAGAATGCAAAGAAATTATTACTATGCAAAAAAAAAAAAAAAAAATGCATGATACAACTTCTTATCCTTTCTAGATTGTTAAACATGTGTTCGCAAAGTGTTAAATATGACATTACAGTCAACGATAATATAAGTAATCAGAAATACTCTGTTTGAAACTCAGTAGTTATCATAGAAGGCACAACATCTAGTGTATTTCAGTTCACAGTATTTTCCTTGATTACTATGTGGTACTGATTTTGTGTAATTATGTGTCAGTCGAATGTCTATAAAGGAAATGAAAATGAAATAAAAAAAAATGAGTAGACGCCTATATAGAAATACAAACAAAGAGAGACAGAGATAAAAACATGAACAGACATAGATAGATAGATAGATAGATAGATAGATAGATAGATAGATAGAGATAGAGAGATAGAGTGATAGAGAGATAGAATAGGTCGTTGTGTATGTGTATGTTTGTCTATATGCTTTTCTACACCTTTTATATCAATATCAATGAATCGTGACAAATATACTGTGTTCTTGGAATCAGGCCCACGAGTTTCTGTACTAACGTCAGAAACATGTTGTATAGCGTGAGCACCTTGCCACTATATGATTTATGTAATGAAACGACTTCCCATATAATGAAAGGTGGAAAATAATGTTATAGAGCAATTCAGAGTATGTATGTATTCGAAATCACTTCATAACTTGTGGTTATTGATTTCTTGTGAGGAATCTATAAGAAAAAGATAATATCTTTAGATGCAAGCCCTCATGAGTCTAAGAGAAAGAGAAAATGAGAGAGAGAGAGAGAGAGAGAGAGAAAAAAAAAAAATCTGAAAAGAGAGAGAAACCGGAACATTTATTAATACAGACACAGAGCGCGCGCACACACACACACACACATACACACAAAACAAACACAAACACAAACATGCACACACGCACACACAAGCACATGACACATGAGAAACGTTAGGTGATAATCTAAGAAAGACCACGATAAAGATGTAGACATAAATAAGTGATGTCTTTGAAGGCAAAAGTATAAAACGAGTAACGCTCATGGAGAGACAAAAATGAAAGTTGATTGTTTAATTTTCAGATTATTGACATCTCTGCTACCAATAAATCATGTTAATGATGTAATCATCAAATTAACATGACATTTTTACGCCTCCTTTACTTCTGGAATATAGTTGATAGATTGTAGTAGAAAAATAGTCCCGTATTGTCGCAGAAAGGAAGCGGATGGTCATGAAAAAAACTGATCGCCTAAAAGGTAGAAAGAAAAAGAAAAACACTGACCCTCATCGTCGGTCAGCATGTCATGTACAACTTGGCTCAGTTTCCTCTGCTTTAAACATAATGGATAGTGGTCACCAGGTTCTTTGAAGTTTAAAACATAATGGATCATTATCATGAAAGATATCAGCCTACTCTAGCCCTTCCCACGGTCACATTATTCATGGCCAAAATCACTTTAAGAGGTGTCATTTATGGCACTTCTGTTTAAAGACACAATAGCGTGGGATTCATGGGCTAGATAGGTGACCAGACTGCCAGACTCATTCGCTGCTCACCAGGGTACCTTTGAAAACCACATATAGCAGCCATCAACGAAATTATGCATTCAAGCTCATAGGTAAAGGTCGACTCAAATCGAGATCCTTCGTCTGTGTGTGTACTCTATACAATAATAGTGATCAATGAGAAAGCTGTACACAATTCGTCACCGGCATTCTCGAATATGTCCGAACGGGGCCAACCTTCCCAACCTTTATCAACATACACGTTGAGGTGATCAAGTTCAACATGATGTTCACATTACTATGATCGATGTTATTTTCTTTACCGACAGATTTTTATTTTCTTTATCGATAGATGTATATCAGTATTAGGCGAGTAATAGGGTTTTTATCAGAGTTCAACCACGCGAACTTCATTTGGCTTGGAATTGGACAGAATTCTAACCACTAGAGTTTCACTTTTCTGTTTCGATTTTTTTTTATTACCGTGTTCAGTTTGCACCATGCTCTGACCACGTACCTCACAGATCTTCATCGAGATCAGTTTTTTTTTTTCCCGTTACATTTTCAATCAGAGCATGAAGCAGGATTACAGCAACTCAATTGGTCAACATCACCACCATCACAATCAGTTTCAGTTTCAGTCTACTGTATTTCATTTCTTTACTTGAATGGATGAATCATATGACAAATTAACAATAAAATTTCCATCAAACATTATATATACATCATATCGTAAAAAAAGAACTTACAGCAATAAAATATGAATTCATATCCTATATACAGTGCGAGAAGATGAAGCAGTCACCTGACGTAGATGACGTTACCAGAAGATATATAAATATATATATATATATATATATATATATATATATATATATATATATATATCCTGTTTGTGTATGTTTAGGTGTGTGTATGTGTGTGTGTGTGTGTGTGTGTGTGGTGTGATACTTGACTGAGATATCGGGTGCACGTCAAGCGAACTCGACACCCACGCCGAGTCATCATAAAGTCCACGAGTTCGACACAAGGCAAGCAAGCCCCATGAGTTGACACCAAGCAAAAAAGGCCAACGAGTTCGACACATTAGGCCCCAATGACGAATTCCCGTGAACTATTGAGGCGCGACGGCATTTCCTTCGGTTTTTTTTTTCTACTGTCACATTCAGATAAATGCTGAAAACATATTAACCTATTCTGTTTTATACAACACCTAAATAGGTCCTTGTCATTTTGATTGGTTGTTTGACATTTGTCATAACACCTGGGGGCATTTCATGAAGCATTTTGTCCGACAGACTTGTCGGACAAATTTGCTTTCAGTTAATCAGATGCAGGAATTTCAGTAGCTTATAACAGTTTGTCATTAAAAAAAATATCTGACAAAATGCTTCATGGAAAGCCCCCCCCCCCCCCCCCCATGGATCCTTGTCATTTATAATTGGTTGTTTGCTGTTGATCATTCGTCCCACCTTAATATTACGTCATCTTTCCTGCAATTCTGGCTCCATTTACAGCATAATCACAAATTGAAGATGAGCATGATGTTATTTAATTAACGGTCGTGATTTGAAGACGGAAAGGACATAGGAAATAATGGGAGACCAAGAAATATTGGGATTTTTAGAGTGAATAATATAGAACGACACATATTACGCACAACGTCAAGTGTCACAATGGAGTTTTGTTGGAATAGGCAACTTTTTTGATATACAGTTGGTGTTGCACTTTAAAGGTTAAAAGCCGGAAAGGGAGTTAAACTTGAATGTTTTGTACTCTGGGTGCGATTGATGGTGCAATGTGATTATACACGTAATTGCCTGCCTATAGACAATTCGAAAATAGCGGTCCAGCTGAAAGCGGGCTTCAAGTTCAAGTTGTTCAAGTTGATTTATTTCACTTCCAACAAACAAATAATAAGAAATACAAAGAAATGCTCATATACACAGACGTCATGAAATCAGTACCACAATGCGATGAACAGAATAACATTGTAAAAGAGATACAGGTAAATTATCAACAGAGATACAAATAACTGTTACGTCACTGTGGTAAAGGCATAAACAATATTGCTGGAAATGGAGGGGACTGCTAAAAAGCAGAGCTTGTAGAATGCAGTCCCCTCATAGAGAAAAAAAGTATATAATTGCAAAAAACAACATCAACAAATTTCCCTAAGCTTTTAGTCATTAGGTAAACTAAACAATCTCAATCTTAAACTTAGAGGAAATATGACCATATTATAGTTGTTGAACTATACAGCGTATGATTAGCAAGAAATCACAAACAGGAAGCGGAAATACTTGTACAGTGCAGTGTATTTCGATTGAGCATCATGAGGAAACATCACGTTCTGTGTATAACTCTAATTTGTTTTCACTTGATTTGGCGTTCACTCGCTGTACAGCTTGAAACCGACTTTTAATCCTTGTGTAAATTAAAGGGATGGTATAGTATTGGTGGAGATGAGGATTATTGGGCTTCAACGTTTTGCGAGATACCAAGAAACCACTTAAGAAATAATACAGAGCATACCATTCTATGATGAAGTCAAAGTTTATTCAGGGAGGTGAGACGATCACCTCCCTGGTTTATTACACTAGATGAAAATCGGTTTTAGAATGGTTGAGACATCCAAAAACAAAGTAAAAAGAAGCGATCCTAATAAAGAGTGGGTCCCACCTTTTATTTTAGACTGTGTACTTCTATTAATAGTTTCCACGTGATTTGGTGTTCACTCGCTGTAATGAGCCTTTGGTGGCAGACTGTTATATCAATGGCGCAAGTATGTCACATCATAATAGTGCAATGGGGGGGTCATCCCACGAGCCCATTAGCACACGATACGGCCCATGAGCTTGACACTCGGCAAATAAGGCCTATGCGTCCGACAGTAGGCAAACGATACCCATGAGTCCGGCACTAGGGGAAAAAAAAAAAGCCCATGAGTCCGACACTTGCCAGAACAGGCCCATGAGACTGGTACTGCGTACATTAAAGGTACTAGCCCACATTTGCAAACCCACGAAAATCAAAACTGCATAAAACAGGTCCAATATGACTTCAAGTGCAAGTTATAACAGTAACATACCTCACCTGTTGCTCTTTGTCTATACCATTCGATAAAAGAGAGAAAATCATCGTTTTAAAATCAATTTTCAAACCGGGTCAACCCGACCCAAAATCGAATTGCGAGCGCGGGCTAGCTACGTACATTAACTTAAGGTGCGATCACACATCGCCGGTTTAGATGGCGGTTCATGGCGGTTCTCAAACCGCCGTGAACCGTGTCCCAATGATGGCGGAAAGCACTTTGACTACGTTCTCAACACGTTTTGAACACGGAGCAAACGCGGATTGACGCGGTAGTAACACGTATCGTCCCGGAAGGTGGAGGAGTCCATACCAAGCCCATGTAGTTGGATGCAATCAGAGCCCTTTCACTTGTCCTCAGTGGGTTTCAACGATGGGCGTTTTGCTTTGTTAGGTAAACACAATTTTAAAGAATTATTATGAAACGTTGTAACCACCTGTGTTTTACAGATTGATATAAGTGATGCAACAACCAATTACCTTCAAGTTTCAATGTGACTTTTCTCTTTCTCTTTTAATTCTTTAAATATCCGTATTAACTGTCATTAAAAAGACATACCTATCAAAGCAGAATCCAAAATAGTTTCCAAAGTTTCCTGTTCATTTGTAGGTTTATTTATCAAGTGATGTACAAGTACTTGCTTGTTTCAACATCTCTCTTTTTTTATTATTCTTTCTTAATTAAGTTTTCACATAATTATTTGGCGTGTTGAATTTAAGATCTTGTTGCTTGTTTATCCATGTTTTCACAAAATTGCTCCTTCTTAGTTTCACAGCTTCTTGTGAAATATGAGCCTAGGAGAGTTCCTAAATCGTATGAAGGGGAATCTGTATGTGATACCCTCGATCCATTACGACAAACTACAATAGATGGCAAACGTGGTTTATGCCGCCCCAGAACTGTGGAACAGCATCCCAAGTGATAGAACATGCAAATTCCATCAATAAGTCCAAAATGTTTTTAAATACTTAACTATTAAAATAGTAACATAGTGATTGTAGATGATGTTTATGCAACATGTTACTGTTTCTGAAATTACCTTTTCCTGTTTATATTTTTGTTCCCCCTCTAAAGCGCATAGAGACCTTGCCAAAGGTATTATGCGCTATATCAAAGACCGGTAATGATGATGATATAATAATGATATATTTAACAGCAGTCAATAAAAAAGACATATTATGTACATTATACATTATCAAAGAAGCATACTATAGTATTATGTGCATAGTTTCCTCTTTACTTACAGGTTCATGTAACATAATAATGGTGTTTTTTCAAGTTTCAACATTGCTTTTCCCTCTACTCTCTTAAGTTTCACTATATCTGTATCAACATGTCTTACAAAAATGGTATACATAATCACGAAAGCAGAACCTAACATATTTACATTATAAGTCTTCTTTGTGTAACAGGTTGCTGGCCATCTTAAAAGCTGTTAAGCTTTGATAAAATTATGAACTTACCTTTTAATGTAAATGATGTACTATTCAACATACCTAACAACTTTTTGAACATTAAACTTTATTTGTTACTGTATATGTGTTAAAGAAGTAAGGAAACTGTAGCATTCAATATATTTGCCCGATCTTGCATTATGGGTTCATCTTTGCGTTTATCTCCATTTTTTACTGCTCCGCCACGAAGTGTCGCCGGAGCCATTATTCTCTTTTAAGTTCATTGTTTCTTTTCGCTTGAAAATTATGGCGGACGGTGTTAACACGGTATTATCACGGATCCTGCGGTGCAAACACGGAGGATGCCGTTCTTAACACGATGAACGGCGATGTGAACACGGTCCATTTCAAACCGCCAAGACCGCCACGAAAAATTAAACATGTTTAATTTTTCTGGTGGTTCCCCGCGGTTCCCCGCGGTTCTCGGGGTTCATGGCGGATGGGTGACGGATGACCACGGTTTGTGTACGGTGTAAACACGGTCTTTGGCGGAGCACGGGGATTTGCTGAACCGCCATGAACCGCCATCTAAACCGGCGATGTGTGATCGCACCTTTACACATGTATCGCATGCATGTAGTACGCGCGTGGACCGGAGCTAGCGAGCGTTTTTATACGCATGCATACGGTGCATTTTCATTTATTTTTATGAAAGTAATGGACTAATTGGAACGAAATTTTGCACAGGTGTTACTGCAATCATACCCAAACTCCATGCTAACCATGAGACCAATTGCTGCAGGTTTACATATTTGAGCTAATACCTTTAAGCCCCGTGATGTGATGAGCGTCGGACCCGTGGGCCTTGTTTGGCTAGTATCAGAATCATTGGCTTTTTTTTTTTTTTTTTTTTTTGCTTTTTTGCCTAGTGTCGACCTCGTGGGCTGTATGAGTGTCGGACTCGTGACGTGATTCCAGTAAGACGGGCCCACGAGCGAGAAACTACAGGCAAATAAGGCCTATAGTGTCTATCGGGTGGATCGTATAGTAGTTCATGGACCTATTTTAATTGATGTCGAGCTCCTGGGCCTTGTTTATTTCGTGTCTTGCTGGTGGGCTACATGACTTATAAACTGTATAACTCGTTGGGTATATGGGGAATTAGCTCGTGACGTGTACACTTTAAAGATGGGGGTAACTCGTGCATGTTTTCAATCTTTTGGTACACTCCCGGTTCGGAGAGACGCAGTTAAAAATATGGCTGATTGGTGAGACAGATATTGAAGCTACCGGATTAAAGGGCCGTTCACACTGGAGCGGTTTTGCGGCAGCGGCAGCGGTTTGCCGCTGAACTCTGCCGCAGCGGCACGCTGTTCACACTGGAGCGGTCTGCCGCGCGTAATATGCAAATCAAATTGTTCCCCTTGGCACCTGCAGTTTACTAGTAATCAATTACATAATATGCACATGTATACTGCGAATACATCCCCTGGGTCTGAGAATTAACAAAATCCCTTTTCCAAAATGAAACACACAATCAAGGAAATCAAGGATTCGTAACATGCTAGAAGACTTTTGGGCAATCAGTACTGGAATCTCAGCTTTTCAACTTTTTGCTTAAAATACAAATAAAAACAACACTTTCAACACGGACTGTTCAATGAAACTGCAAAATATTCCTTGTGTTACTGATACTTGTATGCAAGCAGAAATTATTGCATCGGACGACTGTCGTATTTACATACATTGTACTGAGACGGCCGTACATAAAAGGTGTACATCCAACAACTCAATACCTCAAATATAATATGCGAAGGTGACATTTCATGTGTTTTGGGTTTTTGTCTTTTGTTTTGTTTTGTTTTTATAACAAATTACTCAGCATCCAAAGTAATATCTCATCTTGCTTCGTGTTGATGTGAATATGACTACATTTTTTGTTTCTGGTGTCGGTAAAGTAGTCAACCGTATGAAAGATGAGCTCTTAAAAAAAACCAACAACAACAAAAAAACCATAGCAACATACTTCTTTACTTGTCATTCCAATCTTTACCAATGAACTCTACGGATTGAATGTAAATGTTTGATTTGATATCTGTCACAGTTCATGCTCTTTCTGGAAGTGTAGTTACAAAGGTAAGGGGAAGTCACCGTAAAGAATATACTCTGCAATGGATAAGTTTTAGGTAATATGCCTACCATTCACTCTCCTACTAGACCTACGTATATATAGAGTATAATGTGGTCCACAACCCGGAACCGGACCAACAAACTCGCCCAAATACTGTACTCCTACCTATGGAAAACAAGGGTAACATTTTCACTCTCAACAACATGTGTTTTATATTATGCATGTGGAAGAAATTAGTGGCGGTTTTGCGTCCTCTTAGAAAAAAACAAACAAACAAACAAAAACGAAAACCACACACACACACACACACACACACACAATCTCACTTTGGATTTCAAATTCATATATCTGTATTCAAACCATCAAATCTACGCTTTCAGAACTCTGGATAGAATTTTAACAGACGGGCGATTTCAAAGTGAACCACACAACTGTTGGGTAGAGTGATTACCAAAAGCCAACTGAGGTCGGATTAATCTAAAGCAAGTTTTGTGGACTAACCTTGCACTCAATCATTTCTTCAATTGATGAAAACATTAGTTAACAGGACTTTTAACCAACTTATATTGGTAAATTACAAACATCACTCGAAATACACATCAAACAATGTACATACACTAATACAAACGTATATCAAATTTAGCACTTGAGACACTAATTCAGGACAATTGTTACATCATACAATCTCATTTGATGTGATCTATTATGGCAGTCTAGTTGAAATAAAGTACAGTGTATATACTGTTAACATTTGCGAAGGGAACACGTGTTTCAACACAGATAGCACATTCACATGTAAAAGGAAAATTCACAAGATCTGACACTGTATGAGCAACTTTGTAAATCTGAATGGATACACATGAGTTGTCAAAACAATATAGTAATGGTAATGGATTCTATGAATGATTAAAGTACATGTATGATAATTAACACCAATGTAATTTGTATCTTGGACCAATTTTCTATAAGCATAAATATTCTCATCTACATCTGAAAAAAAAAAATAATTCACTGAAAATTCGTAGCAGAAATGCACACTTTACAAAATAAAACAAATCACTTGTTTACATTTCATCTTTCAAACCTCGTAAGGACCAATCTTTCTAAGTAATAAGAAACAAAAAGTACTTGTATTACATGTACATGGGTCTAGGGCAATTATCCCCTGGGCAATTACCCCGGACCCTTCCCCTGGCCCTAATCCTAATCCTGAACCTAATCCTGAACCAAATCCTAACCCTAACCGTAGACCTAATCAAAACCCTGGAGATCTTTACTCTTACCTTACCACTAGCAAGTATTTAGCCTGTTGGTAATTGCCCTCTGGGGGCAATTGCCCGGATACGCATGTACATACATGTAGGACAGGGAAAATAAAGGAGAGAATAGGATTGAGAGAAAAGAGCAGTACAGAGTTCATCAAATGAAGTGAGCAAGAAAGAGGGGATACATAGGGGTGGATGAGGCTTGATATTTACAATGACATGGATATGTACTGTAGTTACAAACACAAGAAAATCAGGATAAGCAAAGGAATACAACAAAAAATGGGCACCTAGGTGCTTGCATGGTTCAATTTAGCATCTAGTCAACAAAATCAAGTAACAAACAGAATAGCAACATATTACGCATATAATGCAATGACCCGTTATGAGTTATCTGACATTAAATACTAACTTAATGCAAGGAAAGTACAAACTGAGTGTTCAAGATTATACATGTAATGAAACATTCGATGCCATGTCAACATTTATAGATTTGGGTTTCAAGATAAACTTGAAGCTTTCAAAAATCTGTATTAACATGCTTCAGGTATACTATAAAGTGCTTGCTCTACTGCTAATTATTTTACTCATTGCAATGCAGCATAATACAATATTGCATCCATACTCCAAAATCAAATACACACATGTGACAGGTAGTACTATGTAGGTGCATAGTGAAAAGGTGAAATTTCATCACATGTTTGAATAGTATGTTGGCTACTGGCCTACCTGGGAGCAATGCAAAGAATTCTTGTGTTGTGGGCCTGTACATGTATATGCTATCACATTTCTCCTGAGTTGAGTTCTAACTGCGAAGTGATACACATTAGCCTGCCGTGTATGATAATCATGAAGAACTTGATCACTTCTTACGAACATAGATGAAATTGCTTGGGGTACATCTTCACTACTCAAGTACATGAAGGATGCCAGTTAAACACAATTTATATCTTGTGTTTTCAAATTACCATTCACATTATAAAGACTGAAAGTAGTTTGATCCACAATATTTTGGTTAAATTTTCTATAGATTTTTTTTTCATTACCATGGCAACACATTTATTACATACCACATTTACTGTAACAGTGGCCACATAATATGTCAAATTCTAGGTCAACTCCTAAAAAAGCAAGAGAGTTGTTGTAACTTGGGTTGGAACCAGGTGCAAGCATGGTTAGCAACAATAGTGTTGACAGATATTTGGGCCAGGTGAGGTCATTTTGAACTACAATGTAGTTTCCATGGCGATGTCACAGTTAATTTGGTGCTCTATACATCCCTTGTCAACTTGTACACACAATGTGTGGGCGTAGTGTGTAATAATGGAATTAGCAGCTTATCACATATTCGATACTTGTCTACATAATCATAAGTAAAACTAACTCCTTGAAAAGTGAATACGTGTTTCAAAGAAGCATTGACCACTAATAGTATCAATATAAATGTACCTTATCATTCATACCTGGTATACAGGTGTATAGTCAAAATACAACAATATCCAAATGGCAAATGACATGTGAAATAACATGGTCACTGTTATGAGGAGACCACAATTAAAGGTCAGTGCCTATTTCCCTATATGTACTTCTCAAGCAACTGCTGTTTTATTATGCAAACTTGATGACTGAATGATAGAGTGTTTCTATGCTGGTATAGACAATATTATGGAAGCATAAAAAGCAAGATAAATCTTGTGCTTAGCAAGATAGATCTTGGACTTTAAGGGTGGAGATGATAAATAAATGGTTGCATTATGGTTGACTCGGCAAATTTAGAAAATAAGGGATGGATGCCAAAGTTACAAATCCTCCTTGTTTGTACAGGAGTCCCTTTTAAAATGGTCTCACTGCCATGCAATGTGGCCAGCAGTTGAGATTTAGAACGAAGATCAACTTGAAGACAAGATCAGCTGCAGCCACAATGCCTTGACAAGACTGTGCCCTGTGCTCCACAACTGCAGATACATGTACCTGAAGAGGGTATAAAAATTTGCTTTCTCCAATAAGAAGGATGAAGGGCTGTGACTGCGGATGTTCTGTGCCGACCACATATGAGCAGTTAAAACAGTCCTTCCTGGAAGAACGAAAAAAGCAAGCATATGTGAAAACAGTGTAAACATTTTGAAGACATATTGATGTGCATTATTTTCTTACGCCTTTATACACATGATATTTCCAGTAATTTTGTATCATATATTCACTAGCAACTCCAGCAAACTAGGAGCAAGAGTGACCAAGATTAGAAGGTCATGCTTTAAAGCTGAAGATCTACTATGCACATACAGGAGTGAGTCAAACATGATATCTGGAAAGAGGAGGCAAATTTGTTTCAGAAGGGGGAGGGGAGGTATACAGGCCTGTAAGAAAGTTACAGATCACAACAGAACAATTCACACCTCTGGCCTTCATGGTGCTATTTGTTTGTTTGTTTTTTCCTTGTCTAGCTTAATTTACAAGCCAGAACTATCTTTGAAAAGAAGTGTAACTTTGTCTAAAGTCAATTTTTTTTGACCAACCCCCCCCCCCCAAAAAAAAAAGTAAAATAAAATGACAGACAATTTTACATTCAAAGTTACATATGACTTGCATTTTTCATGTCCTCCGAAACTGATTAAATTGGCAAGGGCCAATTACTTGACCTACATTGCAGGCACCTATGGTACACTATAATATACACTATTAAAATGATTGATTGGTCCACGCTGCATATTGTGATATCTGTCAAATGTATGGGATGTTGCCATATACATTATAAAGAAAGAGAATAATCTACATGTACATTTCCTTGGAATAAAGGGGCAGGGTAAAGATTAAAAGCTGTGCCTTCACAGAAATTTCACTCTTAAGTTAAGTTCACTCTTTAGTCAGTGTTAGTTCTAGGTGACTTACAAAATATGTACCTGTGACGTAATTAGAATTATTAGGTACGGTACAATACATGTACCATCACTTCCAAAATAAAGTTGTTGTTTTTTCCTCCCACAGGAGTAAGGTCAAGTTCTGAACAATGGTTATGGTATACATGTACCTAGAATGTCAGTCTTTTGAATAATGCACTTTCAGTAAACACTGAAAGCTGAAACTCACAGCTTTCCAGTCAATGAGTGAGCTTGCATGTCAAAGCCTGGTCAGGGATGCAGCCTCCTTTGCATGGTCTTCCCGCATTCGCTGAATAGGAGGGCAGCATATTCAATCACTGTTTACCTGAGGGTAAATAATATTTTAATATACAAGTGATGTGTTATACAAATGATGTGTTATACAATGCATTAGAACGTTATTTCCTTACATTAATAGGGGGAACTTTTTACTCAGCACAAAGAAAATGTAATATAAACAGGTCTCTTTTAAAAAGCACCTTAGCCCTTCACTCCCATAACCAACACCACATGCAGGAATTGATTGCCTGAACTTTTGATATCTGATTTTTGCTCTTAAATTGCTCATTTTGCAGTACAATGTAAGTGCTACTAATATGCCAAGTGCTTATATCAATGAAACTATTCATGAAAATAAACATTTGGTATTGCTACCAACATGGATTAACGCACTGAATTACCTGCAGAACACAATACAGAGGTTCATCTTTCCTACCAAGGAACACAAAGGACTGGCACAGCCTCTTAGAAGAAGTAGTGGCTGCTTCAACCCTTGATACAATATGTCAAGGGTCAGCAATTAACCAACTACTACATCACTGGCATTTTTCCCCTTAAGAAGAATTGAAAATGAATGAGGGTACCACCTATCGGCACCCTATGGATTTGCAGCTCGTTTATTCCAAAAGTATAAAACAAATTAGCCTAAGTTTTTCCTCAAATAAGCAGTAAATATTGCAGTTTCAAATCTCGTGACCGTTCTGTTGATTCTGAATCTCCGTTGTAAAATTATGCAATTTTAGTGCGTGCGATGCATTTTCTTCGCGCTGCTGAAACTCACAGCTTTCCAGTCAATGAGTGAGCTTGCATATCAAAGCCTGGTCAGGGATGCAGCCTTCTTTGCATGGTCTTTACCCATTCGCTGAATAGGAGGGCAGCATTTTTTTTCTCTCTGTCTCACAGTGGCGTAACTACGGCCCCCCGTGCCCCCCCCACCCCCCCCCCCCAAATTCGCTGGTTAAAAAAAAAACAAAAACAAAAACATACCAAAATGGTAATTCAAGGGTTAGTAAACTGCTTTTGAAATCGACATGAAAGGGTGATCAAGAAATAAGATATTTTTCTAAGATTTCTTTTAACCATAATGACAGAGGTATATAGTGTGACACATTGTTCAAAAGCCCGGAGCCGCCAGAAGATTGTGATTCAGCGTGATTCCTGGTTGGCATTCTGAATATACAGTAAGCAGGATGTGCGCAGTGTACTCAGAACATCCGAACGGCAAAAAGAGTCGCTGCAATGTTGCGCAATGTGATGTAGAATGTACACATTTTGTACCTTACGCTTCGTTATATCAAAGCTATAGGTCATTGATTTTGCAGTGTTGCTTTACAAAGCAGTCTATCAAAATGCCTTGCATTGCCAATAATAAGACGACCTGGGCTGTTTCCTAACTTTTCCATGTATATAAAACACACACACACACACACACACACACACACACACACACACACACACACAAACACAAACACAGTTGCCAGTAATTGCCAATTGCCAGTAATTGCCAGCAGTTGCGCCCGGTGCGCCCCACCCCCCTTAATTTCCAAAGCGAAAAAAAAAGTATAGAGCTACAAACGGCAGTTTTTGGACTGTAAAATGTCGCTCGCTCCGCTCGCTCGCATATAATCGTTATGCCATTCTCCTGATGTTACTGCTAGTAATTGCCAGCAGTTCGCCCGATGCGCCCCCCCCCCCTTCATTTTCAGAGCGAAAAAATATAGCTACAATCGGCAATTTTGGGACTGTAAAAATAATGTCAAAATTTTCAAGCTCGCTCGCTTCGCTCGCTCGCATTTGATCGTTATGCCATTCTCCTGATGTTACTGCCAGTAATTGCCAGTAGTTCGCCCGGTGCACCCTCTCACCCCTTATAAATTTTCAAAGCTACAAACGGCAGTTTGGGGACTGTAAAATGTCAAAATTTTCAAGCTCGATCGCTCGCATTTAATCGTTATGCCATTCTGATGTTACTGCCAGTCATTGCCAGCAGTTGCGTCCGGTGCCCCCCCCCCCCCCCACTTTCTCCAAAGCGAAAAGATATAGCTACAAACGGCTCTTTTTGGACTGTAAAATGTCAAAAATTTCAAGCTCGCTCGCATTTAATCGTTATGCCATTCTCCTGATGTTGCTGCCAGTAATTGCCAGTAATTGCCAGCAGTTGCGCCCGGTGCGCCTCCCCCCTTAATTTCCAATTGAAAAAATATAGCTATAAACGGCAGTTTTTGGACTGTAAAGTGACAAAATTTTCAACCTCTCATAAGCATTCCTTGAGTTTGATCATTATGAATATATGTGCTCTATGAAGTTTATGAAAATCACTGCCGTAGCCGGGGGGGGGGGGGGGGGGGGTGATGGGGGCGGTACCCCCCCCCCCCCTAAGATTTGGACCGGGGATTTGGAAGGCGGGAAAAAAAATGCGTGTATACTGTATGCATGTGCATGAAGCGGGTCTCCCTTTCAACCTTTCATCAAGTAAGATCATAATTTTTTTTTCAATATTCACTCAAAGAGTGCACCAGATCGTTGAATTTCAATAAAAAAAAGCAAAATCTCTCTTGCATGGGAGGGGGATACCCCCTCCCAAACCCTCCCCCTCTGTGCCCCTTCCCTAACCTTAATATTACACTTTTCAGATTAAAAAAAAAAAAAAAAATCTGAATAATTTTGAATGCACAAGACTTATCATTTATATTCCGAAAACTCAAAAGTTCCCTCATGTACAAGGGGAATGTCCCCTTTTAATCAACCCTTTCCTCGCTCAGTTCCCCAATATCAGTTGTTGTTTTTGTTATAATTGCCCAAATATTTCACCAAATATGCGTATACGAGATACCTCAATTTCAACTTTAAAAAGGCAAAAGCTCCCTCGTACGGGAAGGGTGGTGATCTGCACTCTCCAACGCCTTCTCCCTGCTCGTCCACCCCCCCCCCCCTTAAGTAGACTGTGGCTACACTTTGAACATAGACAGTTTTCCAAATATGCCACAAAATGTGTGCACCAAAACGTTTAACTGCAATAAAAAAATACAGAATCTCCCTCGTGTAGGAGGGGGAATATAGGGCTTATCCCTTCCCACATCCTCCTGCATTGTCTCCTTCCACAGACTTGCTACACTTCTCTGATTGACAAATTTCCAGATATTCCAACAAAAGTGTGTGCCAGATTGTTGAATTTCAGTTCTAAAACTAAAAAAAAAAAAAAAAAACTCCGTCGAATATGGGAGAGGTATCTTGCCACCCGGCTCCCATTGCTTGGTCCCTTCAGTACACTTTGGGGAATGACAATTTCCAAATTTTCCACAAAAAGTGTGCTTCAGAACGCTTTATTTCAATTCTAAAAACGCAAAAGCTCTGCGAGCTGGAGGGGTAATCCCCCTCCCACACCCTCCCCCTAAGCGTTAGGTACCTCACTAGACTTTGTACATACACCAAGATGATGCACCCTCGGAATAAGAGCTAAATTCCGAGATTTAGCTATTTACACTTCAATGAAAAAGCCCTATTTGTTTCCATTATTATTATCATTTTTTTTTTTGGGGGGGGGGGCACCAAAAAGTTTGCACCAGATCGCTGAATTTCAGGTCTGAAAATGTAAAATCACCTTCGTGTGGGAGGAGAAATGCCCCTTATGTACACCCCTGTGTGCATGCTCTTTCTGTTTGATTGCTTAACAGACAGCGTTCATGATATTCATTGTAAAAATTAATACAAGAAGGCCATTTATTTTAAATGATACCATTTTATAGACAAATTGTTCAATAATAATTTACATCAAAATATACTGCTACCTTGAACAAGTAGGACTGTTTCAAGTCGATAAAACACGCAAAAACATGCATTAAATTGCACCATTTACAACATCATAATGCAAAAAACTTCATACCATTTTATAGGCAAGTTGGCATGTTATTCAATGATAATCTACATGTTTTTTTTGTTTTTTTTGTTTGATGGATACTTTATTTTCTGCAAATCAATATACATAAGTTACATAATCATGAAAATGTGGGAAACATACAAAGTATGTCATAAACAGAGTCGTTTGACTTGCATAAACAACGATATAAAAGGAAATTAATGATATAATATACAGTATGCATGTCTATAGTCTATGCAGCAGGGATTACAATAACAATTGTTGTTAAGAAGCGATTATGCAGAGGGCCGCCATTGTAAGCATTGCTTGAAAAGATGGCCGGCCCGAGAAAAAGGTATAGGGACGTACTAGATTCGTAACAACACAAATTCTGCTGCGAAGATAGCAGGGGGGAATAAACTGATGTGTGATGGTGGTGAATGTGCGTGCAAGTGCTTGAAAGTGCACAAGGACAAATAGGCTGGAATTTAGAATAATCGAATTGGTTTGCTGGAAGAGGGAACAATATGCGATGTTGCTATCGGGAAACCAACATTAGTCATATTGTTTTTAGTTCGTATTTGAAGTATACTGTAATAAAATGTGCTTCTTTAAGTTTGCTTTCAATGAAAACAAGGAGGCACATGCACTGTGTCAACTCCTCAGGAAGAGTGTTCCATGTATCCGGACCGTGATGTCTGATCGACTTTTGAGCAAGTAAAAGCTTTGGATTACTTAAATGAAAATCATGGGAACGACGGGTAGGGTATAAGTGAATATGGTCATTGGTTACTAAGGCATTATGAAAAAATGGTAATAAATTTCGAGTGTGTTTATACATAAATATGGCAATTAGATATAAATGTATATCATGGGCCTTTAGACTTTTTAGGCGATAAAATATGGGATCAGTGTGAATCAAGAAATTTGAATGTGTGCATAGATAGATAGATAGATAGATAGATAGATAAATGGTATTTTATTGAAGTATTCATGTCTCGGAGTCATACGACTGAATTGCACATAGAGTTACATCGTAAAAGAGACAATAGATATTACAAAAAAGGTATTCATACAAATGAAACACGTAAAATACTGACATCAAGAAACGAGGTCATACGACAGGACATGTAAACCTACAGACTGGGCAAGCCGTAAACATAACCTCACAACAAAACGCAGATGATCAGGGTTCGGTATTCATACACTCTCTTTCGACACCTGCCTCACACACTATCACACGCCCTTTCGCTCTTTGTCACTTTCACTGGCTCTTTCTCTCATGTTTTGCATACGCACCACTACGCTCACACGATGAATTAGTACATTATCAGACCTGCTGATTTCCTATTCTCGTTACACCCCAGTGATCACTCTCGTGCACCTGATCATCAAAGCCTATACTGATCAATGAGATTCTTCTCGGGAGATATGCACAATGAATGCCTATTGAAATATATTGCACTGAATTAATTACGGGGGATTCTAAAATGTGCAAAGTATATATTATTCCACTCCCAAACAAATAGGGTGAAAAACAGCAAAACATGTTCCAGACAATGAATTGGTGTAGTTGAGCAGAGATAAATAGAAGAATGAGGAAAGAGGGGCATGGATGGGAAGGAGAGATAGGGCGGAAGAAACAGAGAGGATAAAAAAGAAGGAAATAAGAAGGTGTACACCAACAGAGCGCCTATACAATATTGGGTGGGATATACATACATGCAAGAACCAAGGGAGGTTAAGAGAGAAATAGGAATCCGAGTGTCGGCTGCAGCAAGTATTACACAGTTCTGCGAGGCACGTGACACCTGTACATTGTGTATCATAACAAACAGATTATCCAATAATTGAAATAACACGCAAAATTCACGCTTTCATAAGTGCAAGCCACAGACTCTACACACGTACTGTACATTATACCTCTTTACACAAAAGATATCATCTTTGTGGTGTAAATAGGAAGAAATAAGAGGGATCACATCAATGAGCATAAAATTGATCAAAGTGACACGAAACTCATTATCCGAATACGACATGCGACATAATGTTAGGTAAACTACTTCTTCTTCTCGTAAAATAAGTGTATACAGTTAAATGTGATTATCATTGCATTAAAAAAAAAACCCATATTACAATCATACAGTACAAAAAGCATTGCTTAAAGCCGAATATGAGAGAAGCCGGAAAGGCCAAGAGAAAACGGGAAATAGGAGTATACATCGTAACATACTCACAACGGGAAATAAAAACCTACCCATTGCAAATCAAAAGCTACAAAATGAAATGTCATATATAAACCCCGCATCATTGTATAAACAAATCATCGATGCAGTATAGACGTGTAGATAAAAGGGGGACAACCAGTCAATGGTCATAAAACTTGATCAAAATATCGTTGGTTCGTCATCCAAATACACGTGCACCAAAGATTGTTTTGGGTGAGATTATTATACTTCTCGTGACATGAAAATGCTGTATATAGTATCGTACAAAAAAAAAAAAAAAGCAATGATACGGTAAAGCACAAGGGGCTGCATAAAATACCATCATGAGTAAAGGTACTATATGATAACAATTTCCGAGCCTAATTTAAGAGACGACTTTTGCTCACAATACAAGGAAACATTACAAGGAAGTAATATTTGCCGATGAACATGATGCAAAACAAACGTAAGACCTGTATAACATCAGTTGGAATTCAGTAGTTTAGTCATGAATGGTACCGGGCTATTTTTGTAACGGTTGGTGCGGCACCTAGGTTCTTTGTACAACTTTGTATGTCTTGAAGATCTTGCGCAATCGTTAAGCATGAACCAGTTTTTTCCAATCTCTAGTTTAGTGGAAGACTTGGCAAAGGAGAGGCAGAGTTTGACACGCCTTGAGGCCAAGTCCTGAATCCCCGCTAGCTCGAGTGAAGTGCAATAGGAATTTCCAGGGAAGATAATTCTCAGTGCTCGTTTCTGGATACGTTCGATGGCGGATGACTGAGCGACAGTAAGCCCGGAGTGCCAGACAGGGGAGGCATATTCCAGGAGGGGTCTGATGTATCCAGTGTATACTGTCACAAGGTCAGCAGGAGGAAGTCGGAATTGTTTCAGTCTGCGGAGTTCAGTTCATGAGGTACTGGATGAGATCGTCGGCGCCATCGTACGCGGGAGGGGAATACACAGCCGCTACGTAAATGCACGAAACGTCACGGGGTAGTCTCTTAGGTCTGATTTGGATCCAAAGAATCTCATGATCAGGATGTGGTGGGAGAAAACTGACAGTTTTAGGTGATAAATCAGGTCTAGCGTAAATCACCACTCCACCACCACGCCGAGAAGTTCTCGATTTTGCGTAGGACAAGAAATCGTTCACTGCATAGTCACTCTCAGGCTGGTCAGCTCGAAACCAAGTTTCACTTACTACACATAGGTCACACCCCAGTTGTTTGACGATGATAGCAAATTCATCCAGTTTGTTATTCAGAGAGCGAGGGTTGCAGAGGTAAACAGTCGGGAATGTAAAATAATGCGAGTTGGAGGAACTTACGCATTCAATTCTCTGTAACTGGGGGGTGCGGGGCCTGGTTTTTGTTCTTTTACTTCTGTTGCCAGTAATGACCTTAATAGCTCTCCTTTTGTGAGAACCAGCTCGGCATCCGCGTCGCCTATAGATGCCGAGTTCCTTTGTCCGGTTGAATACTTCGGTGGGCAGTCGAGAACGGGTGGCTATATTACGTAATGACGTGAGTTCCGATGGAGAATAGAAGAAACGTTTGCAATCTCGGTTTGTACTTGACCCTTCAGATTTCTGCGGCTGGAAGGCCATGGCTTTAGTAGAGGTGGATGGCGGCAATCCGTCGGCTTGCAGGAGGGACAGTGGTCCGTACAGTGCAAGTACCGCAAGAAACCAGTAGTAGACTGTCATCGTCACAGCAAAGGTTTTCCAAAATCTTCCCAAAACTGAGGTTCAAGTTTCAACCAAACATTGCCAGGTGATTCCACTGGGCTACAATGACACACTAATCAGGACATTATGAGTGCAACAGGCAAAATATAGGTCAAATCCAGCAAAATTCAGAGAAAGTATGAGAAGGTTTGAAATCGGCGTCAGTGTTGAACGACAGCATACATACGAAGAGCCTTTTTCTGGAGAAGAAAAATTCTGTTCAATTTAGTTTTACTACAGTTGCCCCATACAATATTGCAGTAAATTATTTATGGTAAGAATAAGGTGTTATAAGACATTATTAAAGTTTGATCGTTAATTAAGTATTTTATTCTCCTAAAACACCAGTTGCTTTAAATATTGCTGTTGTAATATTCTGGACGTGAATATTCCAAGTTAGATTGCTATCTAGGGTCACTCCTAGGAACTTGGTTGAATGTTTCTCAGCAATGTTTGTATCATCAATAGAAATACTTTGAGGAAGGGTGGGTTGGGATTGAAGCGTATGAAAGTGTATAAAACATGTCTTATCAATATTCAGTGAAAGTTTGTTACTTCTAAACCATTTCGAGATGTTGCTCAATTCCATATTTAGTGTATCAACCAGTGTTACAATGTCCTTGTGGGAATAAAAAACGTTGGTGTCGTCTGCAAATAAGATGAAGTTTAAACGAGGAGAGGAATTGATAATATCATTAATGTAAATCAAAAAATAGGGGCCCGAGGATAGATCCGTGAGGGACACCACATGACACGTTAGAATATGATGAGTGACTGGATTTAAATGCAACATATTGTTTTCGATGACTGAGATAACTCCTGAAACACGGCAAATTAATCTCTATCACGCCATAATTATGTAATTTTTCAAGTAAAATGTCATGATCGATAGTGTCAAATGCTTTACTAAGATCCATAAAGACTACAATTATGTGCTCCTTTTTAGTAAGCGCATCAATAATATTATCGACAGATTTGATTATAGCATAATCGGTAGAAAATCATTTCCTAAAATCAAACTGATTCGCATTTAATATTTCATTTTCAATCATGAACGATTGGAGACGCTTGTAAACTACTTTTTCTAGAATTTTCGATATTGCAGGTAACAATGAGATGGGTCTATAATTTTTCAACATTGATGGATCTTCTCTTTTATAAATGGGGATAACTTTGGCGATTTTAAAGGAGTCTGGATACTTACCGTTAAGTAGGGATAGATTGAATATATGGGTGAGAGGGGCTGCTAGTGGGTAAATTATTTTTTTCAACAAAATCATCCTTAAGTTATCAGGCCCACAGGATTTACATCAAAATATACTACTACCTTAAACAAGTGGGACTGTTTCAAGTCGATAAAACACGCAAAAACATGCTTCAAATTGCACCATTTACAACATCAAAATGCAAAAAGTTCTCAAAGTGGGAGGGGGACACCCCCCCCCCCCCTCGCTCGCTCCGCTCGCTCGGGCTCAGTCGCGTTCATGATATTCAGTGTAAGAATGAATACAAGAAGTTTATTTCAGTGATACAATTTTATAGGCAAATCGTTCAATAACAATCTACATCAAAATATACTGCTACCTTAAGGGACTGTACAGTTCTGGTTGAGGTGAGGATTTAGCTTTTAATGGTTTGCGAGATATTCAGAATCCAGACTATGAGATGTCAAAGAGCATGCAATTCTAAGGGGAATCAAAAAGTTTTGAAATGGCTGAGATATCCAAAAACAAAGTGATCCTAATAAGAGATCCTAATAAAAGACGTGGCCTGTCGTCTTTTATTATTATCACTTTTCTGGATATCTCAGCCTTTTGAAAACCAATTTTCATCAAATAAACATTGAATCCTTCTTGAAATTATGTGCTCTTTCATATTTCATAAGAGGTTTCTCATTTTCTCACTTAGGAATGATATAAACCTGAATCCTCACCTCAACCAGTACTGTGCAGTCCCTTTACACAAGTAGGACTGTTTCAAGTCTATACAACACGCAAAAACATGCCTCAAATTGTACCATTTACAACATCAAAATGCAAAAAGTTCTCACCGTGGGAGGGGGGACACCCCCCTTCCACACCCTCCGTCCACTCCCCTCTAGCTCGCTCCGCTCGCTCGGGCTCAGTCGCGTTCATGATATTCAGTGTAAGAATTAATACAAGAAATTTATTTAAATGATACCATTTTATAGGCAAATTGTTCAATAATAATCTACATCAAAATATACTGCTACCTTAAACTAGTAGGTCTGTTTCAAGTCGATAAAACACGCAAAAACATGCATCAAATTGTACCATTTACAACATCAAAATGCAAAAAGTTCTCACCGTGGGAGGGGGACACCCCCCTCGCTCGCTCCCTCGCATACTAATCGCCCCCCCCCCCCCCAAAAAAAAAGATCAAATCCTGGCTAAGCCGGTGATGAAAATGTACTTTTTTTTTTTTTAGATGTACTTCTGCTTTATTACGACAAATAGATTATGTTTACACCAGAACATCAATGCACACTGGTCTGAGTCTTGTTATTACTGTGATTAAAAAATAAAAAAAAATCAGTAAAGAAAATAGATCACTTAATGACGATTGTATACATAAATTGAAGTATACGTGTATTTACACCCGCACACACACAGATGTATCATATATATATAAGGGCGCTCAAGGTAAATTAATATATATATATATATATGTAATATATGTTTACGCAAACCTTAGATCATATAGCTTTATTTCTTGTTGGCTGACCTAAATAAAAAAAAAAACACACAATGAGTTATTTCCGTTAAGACATCGGGACGTCGAAAGTGCACGTAGCAGGTGCGGACAGAACTCACGAGATATTTAACAATGTACACTGGGGAGGGCGCTTTTTTACTACATCATCATTATTGCACCACGAATAGGGAAGAGGGTTCCAAAGTTCACCTTGAATCAACGCCTTTAATGGACCGTAACATGGCCTTTAATGGAAGAAGAACTCGTCAATTTTCGTTTGAATGTGCTAAATCATTTTCTACAATTATGCCTTTCAATGACTATTCGTGATTTTTAAACGAATTAATGTAAAGGGTTTCAATGTTCACAGTGGATCATTTTTTTTTTTTCTGGACCATAACGTGGCCTTCATGACTTTATGACTTTATGACTTTCCAAGGATGACTATTCATCATTCTTGTTTGAATCAATGAAATTATTACATTCATCTCTTTTTGACATTTTTGGAACTAAAAGCCGCAAGTAATCGGGACAAGGGAATTGAAATGCGAATGAGACCTTGTGAACACAATACAGGCTTTTTATAATGTTTCGCGACAGTAGCGGTAGACGGAAACCGTGTAATGGTAATCAGTGAACACTCGATGAAGCCGGTTTTCTTTCATGTTTAAAACATGTTTTTATTGTCATTTGATTTCCGCCATGGGAAAGAACATCAGCATATCACACAAAGTGGAATACTAGTAGATGCTTTTTCTACTAGTATTCCCCTTTGTTTGATATGCTGATGTTCTTTCCCATGGCGGAAATCAAATGACAATATATATATATATATATATATATATACTAGCAGCACCCGTGGAAATCCACGGGTCTGAGGGGTTTATTTTTTTTTTCTCATAGATACGATTTTGTACATTTTTATTGATAAAAAAAAACTTTTTTTCTCATTCTTTCGTTACTTGTGCTCGATCTCTTCTACCCATGACCACCACCCCCCCCACACACACACACACATTTCCACCCCCGCAGAACAACAAAAAAACAAAACAAAACAAAACAAAACAAACAAAAACCAAACCCAAAAGCAAACACTCGGGGAAAGATTATCAAAAACGCTTATGAGATTCTCCAGAAGTTCTGCCCACAGATTCTTCCCGTCGGAATGGGGAGATACTATTGACACTATGACTTTGATATTAATTATACCCCCTGCTCTTCCATCCATGCAGGCACCCGAGGGAATCCACGGCTGGTCTCAAGGCCTAGCATTTTTTTTTTCATTCATATTTCTTTTCCCACGTTATGAGAGAAGAATAATATTTCTGATCGTCTTCAATTGCTCCCTCCATTTTTTTTTTTAATCACCAAAACTTGGTTTGATAGATCATAGAACCATCCGTTTATCTGCTTCAGACCATGCATCATCATTATTATTATCATGTTATCATTCTCATTAGGCCCCTATTGTTATATTGCTATTATAATTATTATTGTTATTTGGGGAGGGGGATCATAGTCATTAGGTTTTATAAGTATTAGGCACCCGTGGGAATCCACGAGTCTCAGGGCTTCGTATTTTTCCTTTGATATTTCTTCAACCACGATATGAGTGAAGAAATACACAAAGAATATTTTCATCCTCATTTGCTCCCTCATTTCTGTTTTCATAATCAAAACTTGGTTTGATGGATCTAGAACCACCCGTTTATCTCATTGATACGGTTCATTGTTTTTATTATCATAATAAATAGCACTATCATTATTATTATTATTATTATTATTATTATTATTATTATTATTATTATTATTATTATTATTATTATTTTCATTGCTATTTTGTGGGAGGGGGGATCATAGTCATTCGGTTTTATTATTATTTTATATTATTCATTGACATGGGGATGAATCAAGGGAATTAAGGAAAAAAGTTAATCGGTCAAGGATAGTGAATTTCTTTTTTTCCGTCATGTCAAGGTTTCTCTACGACTGATAGACGTTTCAAATAACTTCATTATCATTGCTATTTCATTTTAAACATCAAAACAATCCAGTTCTCGTTTGTGTCTCTTCCACTCACTCTTAAGTTATGGATCATCTGCACCCCTTCCCCATTCATTTGCAATGGCCTATTGTATTATTATCATTATTTCAGTGTATTATTGTTATTGTTATTATCATTATTATTATCACTAACATTATTATTATTATTTAGGGGAGAGGAGAGAGTAGAGTCATAATATAGTGATGATCAACCAAGGGAGGCGGAAATGTTAATTTGTTAAGAATTGTAAAAATCTTTTTCCCCCATTTTTCTGCTCTTGATAAAAAGCATTTCTGAAGACAGTCCTGCGCAAACTGTCCAAAACTGCTTCACTGCACTAACATACGTAATCTTGTGCTGAGTAGGACTACTTCATAATATAGACCCCTAGTGTTTTTGTTACTATTGTGCTGAGAGAAATAGAATATTTTCGTCTTCGTTTCTCTCTTCTTTTTGTTTTTATCACCAAGCATTGGTTTGATGGATCATAGAACCACCCGTTTATCTGCTTCAGACTGTACATTTTTATTATCATTATTATCATAATCATTAATGTCCTCCTTCTTCTGCTTCAGACTGAACATTATCATCATTATTATCATCATTATTGTTAGTATTAGTATTATTACTATCACTATTATTATTATTATTATTATTATTATTATTATTATTATTATTATATTATCATTATAATCATCATTGTTATATTCGGGGAGGGGGAGATCATAGTCATTAGGTTTAGGCTAATAATAGCACCCGTGGGAATCCATGGGTCTCAGGGCCCCGTATTTTTTCTTTAATATTTATTTTCCCACGTTATGGGAGAAAGAAGAATATTTTTGTCGTCATTTGCTCCCTCTTTTTTATTTTTATCACCAAAACTTGGTTTCATGCACCATAGAATCACACATTTGATGTCCACTTGTAACTTCAAAAATTGGCGGTCAGCAAAGCGAGGGTTTCCCCCGCGTCCGCTCGTCTTATGAATATTCATGTTTAAAGAAGCCATGCAGTACACGAATGAACAGCGGCGCGTATACTCTGATATGGAAGGGTACGATCGGCGAGGGCAAAATTTGAGTGGATATTTAGCCGTCCTGGACAGTCTGAGTACAATGATACCCGACTTGAGAGTAAACTAAATGACGTACCTGAGCTGCATAGTATCCTGCAGTTGTGCAAAATACAATAAAATAACAGCATTCGTTGTTTGCAATTTCATTTGGGCACGCCAATGGCGAACGTCGCTGTACGTAAATGCCCTTGTACTAACAATGACCGCGCCGTGTATTGTACCATAATGAGTGTCCATATCACGCGCACGCAGATAGTGTTTCGTGTAACCATCGTCAATACATACACAGGCGCAGGCCACACACTGGCATTCCGTACCCGACAGTACATTGTGTGCGTGCGTGCGTGTCCGCCGGAATATGACAGAGATTTCGCTGCACGCCATCATCTTTTTGACTTTAGTATCCCCACTGTCTCTGCAAGCTAAAAGATGGACGATCGAGAAAGGCAGGAGTCCAGCGCAGGATCGGTGAATATCAAAACGCTCGGCTCTGACGTCACGCACAAAAATGCATTATGCATCTATCTAATTAATTTCTCTTTGTCGTCCTCGACGTCGACACGGAGGCGGAGCGCGGACGAAACCCGGTGCAAGGCACGTAGGAGACCCTCCCGCTGCCGACGGCACCGGTCTCGGGGGCCCGGAGCCGACGGCTCGGGAGGAGATAGACAAACCAGCAACGCCGGAATAAAACAGGAAATACATAAGGCCCCGACAACAACAACAACTTCGCCTTTTACTGTATAAGATATATATATATAGATTGTCATTTGATATATCTATATCTATATATATATATATATATATATATATATATATATGTATATATATATATATATTATTGTCATTTGATTTCCGCCATGGGAAAGAACATCAGCATATCACACAAAGTGGAATACTAGTAGAAAGAACATCAGCATATCAAACAAAGGGGAATACTAGTAGAAAAAGCATCTACTAGTATTCCACTTTGTGTGATATGCTGATGTTCTTTCCCATGGCGGAAATCAAATGACAATAAAAACATGTTTTAAACATGAAAGAAAACCGTGACGTCCGGTGACGACACAAATGTAACCTGGGTTACAGGGGTGATGGGATGACAGCTCCTTTTAGTTGATCTTTATTTCACTGAACATTGTCGAGGGCGTCTCTCTAACTGACATGGACTATATGAGTGCATAATGGTTTTTGAGATATTAAATGTCTTCGTGCTATTTCATTGTTTGTTTCTGTATCTGTTCTTCCACTCTTGCCTGTGTATTTTCTTTTTTTGAGTGTGTGGCGGGTACACGACATAAGGAGGGGGGGGGGGGGGGGGTATATCCTTCTGTTGTAATTGAGGCTACCACCAGAGCTACCGTCCCAGACGGATCATACCATAGTTTACCCTACATGACCAGTTTGCTATAAAAAAAAAGAAAGTCTGTAGGATAATAATAAAGTCCCCCGACCTTCACAAAACATCGAATGTTAACCACAATGTGGAAGAAACCACGTTCAAGGTATGTATAATATATAAAAAGGCTTCTAATGTAAAATATTTCTAAATGTATTTCCTTTTGAGTCCGCGCTAAAGTGAAGACGGCCCCCTTTGTATGAAATTATAAACAAACTATAACCTCCCTGATCCCAGAAAGTCTTTCGGTAAAAATGTTCCATAGACGCAATACGCTCAAAGTAGCCTACACACGTCAATTCTTCATTGTCAGCTAGTGATCTGCAGTGGTGAAGTCAAAGCTAACCCCAAACCTGAATCTCCAACGGATGATTGACCTCAAATCCAGATATATTTTTAAAGGGATTAGAAAATTGTATTCATTCATTCATTCATTCATGAAATTATATTCACTCGTTCAGTTTCTTTCTCTGTTGAATCTGCAAGAAACCATGTTCAAGGTATGATGATACCCAGATGTATTTTTAAAGGGATTAGAAAATTGTATTTCTGATTCTATGTGATTATTGTTTATGTTACATATAGATGTATTATATATTCCTCATTCAGTTTCTTTCTCTGTTGAATATACATAAATGCCTTATGTTTTTTGTGTATATCTTTATCATCGAAGTTTTTGTGTATATAATTCTCACCAGTCTAAAACATTTCTTCTCATGTTTGTATTTTCTTCTTATGTAACTGTACTGATTGTTTATATTATATGTGCTAATTACGGTAGAAAAGTGGTCAGTGACAATTTCCAATGAAAAAAACAAAGAAAAACAAAGTTGAAAAATAAGGAAATACGTAAGAAATTCTGAAAACAAAAAAAGACATAAGAATTGAAATGAGTTTTGGAAGTTTTTGTGATGTACAATTGTTGAATATGCTAAAACAGATTTACAGATCAAAAATTAGACTCTTAATGCTTTTAATTAGGCTAAAATAATATGATCTTGAGCTTAATTTGCATAATTAATTAATTAAAATTATAAATTGATTGTTTCAAAAAATCTTATGACACAATCTTGTTGATTATGACGTGGGTCTCACGCATGCAAAATTTTATCGCGATCGCACCACCGATGGCCGAGATCTCGGGGGGGGGGGGGGGCGGAATCCATCCCCCCCCCCCCCCCCCCCCCCCCCCCCCGCTTTGAGCATAGCCAAAAAAAGCCCGGCCCTTTTAGGGTTAACCGCCATTATGCTGATATAACAAATGCAATTAGCAGGGAGCAGAGACAGCCGCGAGATAGAAACACGAAGGAAACCTATAAAGGAAAGCTAAAGCTTGGAGGAACTGCAGGTTTCCAAGGAAATATGAGTCCTCAACATGATAGAGATCGGAAATGATTTGAAACAGACCAAAGTGAGTCAACTTACTATAGAAACTGCACACAAACAGTATACGATAGTAATAGATAGTACATGGAATCTGACAATGTCTGAGTGACTATTATACTAATCCAGAGTAGTCATTGAATATGACTTTGATTAACGTTTAACAAAATGAAGAGATGTACTCTGAGTTATTTCATGGTTCAAATAATTTCATTGTTTATATAGACATATTTACATTTCTATCAAAAACGTGAGAGATATCATTGATATAGTAGGATATTCTGCCGATTGGGATATTACGAACCAAATGGTTTCTTTTAAACATAAACCTATTTGAAAAATTGTTTGCAGTTTATTATTGTGGATAGAAGGTACACAAATATTCCCAAATTATAAACAAACAATTCATTTACCATATGGATTTTATTCCTGCAAAGTTATTCATTCCTATGGGAGAGACTACCAGCGTGATTAATAATTCGAATAACACGTTCTTTTTCTTCGAAGCTTGTTTTAGGGGGTGGTGAATAGGTAGTCCTTAGTCACTCTGTGAAAAATACTCAACAATTTCAATTTCAATTTCAATTTCAATTTTATTTCCATTTCCATTGAATAAACAGAAAAAAATATATACAATACATTTACAGAACAAATTTATAACAATTTCAAAGAAAACGTACAAGTACAAGTACAAGAAAACGTACAAGAAAACGTACTCAACGGTTTTCTAATACAGCTTATGTAACTCAGTTGAAAAAAGAAAACAACAGGAGATCAGATTTCGGGAGTTACACCTGAATTCGAATGGTTAGCTATTCACTGTCTCTTTAAACAGAGTATAACGAAGTGTATGCCTGTGATTATGGCACCAGCAAGCAAAATCACCCGCCTTCTCGTTCTAGTAAAATATCGGCTGACACTCCTGTAACCTGCTTCTTTCCTCAAATAATTCCTGCAAAATGTCCCTAGTTGTCTTCCCGCGAAAACCAGCACGCGGAACACGAGGTAAATGGAGAGAGCCAGAAAGCCATAGACGTCTAGCGAGGAGGACTGCCAAAAGTGCAAGTCACAGCTAGATGGTCGTAAGTAACCTCCGCCGTGTTGCAGAATGAGTTCGATCCAGTGCACTGAGAGATCCAGGGGACGTAGAGGGCGCTCCTTCATGATCGCTGAGACTCGCCGAGCATTGTCTCTGAAGCTGTAGTTGAAAGGAAAACGGCTCATGATTATGAACATGTACAGTAGCATACTACTTTTATACACTGATATTCAAATGATTAGTAAATATCAAAAGTCCGCTATGTCTCAGAAAAGATAATTTCAAACCAACATCGTTATAATATTGAGTAGCTGAAGAGCAATATATCACTGCTTACATTTTACGCTTAGGCCTACAATTTCTAACAAACAAGTTGACAAAAGAACATGATTTGTCTAATGTATTCCTTGTTTTATTTTGTTTCCCTCTTTTGTTTTGGATGGAAATGAATGAAAACTGCATTGAATTGACTTTGTGAAATTCTCGTCCATAGTGTGCATGTTGTATGGGTTTAAAGTTCTATTTTTTGTCGTTGCTTATATTGCCTTAAAGACTAAAGCAAGAGGCGGAGAAAGCCTGTGAAAACACTGATTAGTATGTTGTCTGGTGGAAGAGTCTGTGAAATGATCGTCTTGGTCACGTGACAACAGCCATTGTCACATGTTCATCTACCTATGATTATTCATGACCTCAAGGATGGAATGGGAAATGCCCTCGCTCGTAGCGCGGGAAAGGTCTGCAGACAGCCCGAGACCGCGCTCGAGCACACGAGCCGCTACATCCCAGCCTTCGGGGGCTATGGGAATGACAATTACTGGTACGCCGTGGTAAACGGCCTCGTAGAGCCTGTTCGTTTCTCCTGAGAAGATGAGTAGTTTCACCGCTCCGTGGCCTGGAAATAAGTGAAATAGCGGACAGGAGATGAGCAAATGAATTACATGTTGTGTATTACATCGTCATCCAAAAGATTTAATTTACACTACACCTAATTACGAGTATACAGTTCTTTGCGTGACAGTACTACAGTTCTCTGTGTGAAAACAAGTATAGGGGGCATGCTGGACTGAATTGCTTGGAACCGTTTGCCAAAAAATGGAAATAAGAAACAAGCTAATTATACAACTTCAGAAAACAACTCGAGATGATTTTTAACAATTCATTGAGAATACGATTCGCATGTAGCATTTAAAAATCATAATGCTTCATACTAACTTCGGTTTGGTTGTGCTTTGTACCTGCAAATTTCTAGGCGGGGAGGTTGGGGGTTATTAGCAAGAGAAGGACTGAATGCATGTGTTTATTTTGCGACATCTGTGTGTATCAAATGATATTTTCTTTCACCGTCTATGATCTTTTTTTTTTTTTTAAATCAGGCCTCCTTTATCATATTCAGTGGTATCAATTTTGTTGCTTTAAGTAATCATACCTGTGGTATACACAGGCCTGTAATGAATGCAGCTGAATGTGAATGACTGCATTTGTAATCCATTCGGATAAAAGAAAGTGGAAAAAGGTTTTCCCAAAGATATGTTAGGGTTATCTCTTTGGGTTTTTCTTACCAAGCAAGTCATTTTGCGGACACCACTTCACGAGTTTGGTGTTCGCTCCCAGTAGGACGCCCGAAGGCATCGGCTCATGCGTCCGCCAGATAACCGTCTGGGGTATTGCAGCAAGGGCTCGCGAAAGCTTGGTGAGGTCAGCTATCTGAATTCCAGATCTAGCGCCCGCACTTGTGTCTTTGGTGCCAAGGGTTACGAGCACGACGCCCTCGCCCGTCGGTGATATCAGTTCTACCCACTCCTATTATAACACGTGAAAAAAAAAAACAGTAGTAACTGACGGAGAACTATAAAGAACGTCAATGATCAGGGAGAGAATGGAATGAAAAATCTTGCTTAAAGCCGTGTATAGTGACATCAATAGGGGTTCATTTCAGTAGTTCTCAGATATGAAATTTTTTTAAATAAAATATTCCGAATGCAGATTTTCTTTCTTTCTACATACTGTTTGATAAGTAATGATACTAGTCTGTAAAGATGAAGTGTTTGCATTTGTTAATACTTTCTTTATTTCATATGTCATACGTGTATTTACAAGTGCATACAAGAATGAAATCCTGTTTGTTCAAAACGAGTACATTCTTTAGAAAAATTCTCTTTCCAGATGATTTTCTTGATTTCAAAGGTTTGGTGCCTGTTGCGGTGTTATTCTTTATTGACGTCATGGACAGAATTCAGCTTTAGAAGAAAAAGAAAGCATCAAAGAGGCAAGACAGAAAAAAAAGGATTCGAGGATAAATCAGGAGGCATCATGGGACATTGTTCCTTACACAATTTGATAATGTAATTTGATACACTGTTCTTTTGGAGTACTGAGTGCAAACGCAAGTGCAAAATAAGTCTTGTAGACTTGGTCTTGAGGTGCACCTATTATACATCTGGAGTTGCTTGCTCTCACCAAAGTTTACCACCATGAACATAATTTACAAAAATAAGTATATTAATTGTATATTCAAATTAACTAAAAGAACAGTTTTAAGTAAAGGAAATGGAGGAGGTCTACTAAAATGTCAAAACCTAATTCCTCAAAACCACCAACGAAAGCAAGTGGGACAAAGGTTGCAAGTTAACTGGGTTGATTACAAGTCACTAAAGTTGAACAGAAGAATCAGGCATGGGGTGTAATGAATGACCACATTTGACTTCTGAATATGACAGGAATAAGGTGATGAGAGAAATAAAGTAAGGTCAATGATAATTGGTGACAACGTCCATACTGAGATCTACAAACACTGAACTGAAATATACCGAAACAGAACTGAAAAGGAATTTAAAAAAAATTCATCTTGAACGTCTATACAGTACTATTGTATTCTAGGTCGTTCAAGTGATCACCAGTGAACAAGAGACCAATGAAGACTCATCCCGCTTATACCCTGTGTTAATTTCTAACAAGCGTTTCTATATACCTGTAAAACTATTCTGACAAATCAGATCGAACTCTTCTCTCATCAGAGACCCGTTTCCGTTTGCTTAATCATCTTGCTTGACTAAATTTGCTTGTTCTTCTGAGAAAGAGTTGATATAATCAGCTATTAAGACAATATTCCCTTGGTTTTGATTTACAGGTGTTGAGACATAGCACGAGTTAAACCGATCACTATACTGTACATCCTGGCTACAAAATTCACTTGAAGAATTTGGAGTTTCCTGACTCAGAGATGGAAAAAATCAAGCATTAACTGATAACTTTAGGTTTTGAGGAAACTATTGAAAGTATAATATAGACATTGATCGCAGACTAACCTCATCCAGCGGCTTTGGGTCTCGAGTCGTCAGTCCGCCCACTGCCACGGCGTTCGGAGCCAGTGGAAAGGGAAAGTCTATAGCGAAGTCAGAATTGATTAGGATTAGCTGAGCGTTTGAAATCACACGATTGATGGGCACTCGAATTTCGTATCTAAAGTTGAAGAGAAATAGATATACGTCATTCGCTATGAACAGTGAAAGATCTTTGTAAAAGGAGGAAATTGTGTTGAAAACGCGTTGGCGAAAGTTCATCTTGTGCGATAGACCGGATGAAATCTCTGGAAAATAGGCTGTGGTATCGGGCGCCCCCGCGCGGCGGGAGAGGGAAGGTTCGATACCCCTGGGGACAACGAGAATGTACGGGACGCGTTTTTTTTAAAGACGGCACAGATTGGGGCATGGCGCGTGTTAAACCTATGGGAAAAACGTTGGGTTAGGGTTTTTGGTTATGGTTAGGGTTAGGGTTAGGGTTAGGGTTAGGGTTGGGGTTAGGGTTAGGGTTAGGGTTAGGGTTTGATGGTTAGGGTTAGGATTAGGATTAGGGTTAGGTTTAGGAATAGGGTCCCCGATAGATTTTTAGTTTCCCCAATCTGTGCCGTCTAAAAAAAACACGCGTACGGGACGTCAAGTATGCCGGCGAGCAAAATTGAGCAGCCCTTATGCGCGTCGACGATCAGGAGGTCGTAGCGCGCTCCTTGGTTTCTTTGGGTGAGTACGTGGTCGAGTAAGTAGCTGCACATCGTAAGACTACCGGCTATTGTCTGCTGGTGTCTGGTCATCGAAACACCGGAGACAGAGGTCTGACTATGAAGACAACGTCGAGACGGTGATCGGCATGGATCCTTTTTAACAAAGGTCGTCGTGCTATCAGCAAAGACATCGAACTTGAGGTGGGAATACGCAATGTCGTTTTTTAGCTCCTCGTAATGGTGGTCGCTGACAAGGGCGGTAACACAGTGCCCGTTTTCCACTAATCCGCGAGCCAGCGCAGACAGCAAAGAAAAGTCGCCATCAGCTTGCTTTTCGGAGTACATCAAAATTTTCGCTCCAGAAGAATGAACGACATAATTTAACCATACAACAATCATCACCTTCGCTCCAAGATACGACATTGTTGATCTTCTCATTATCGCCTTCCTCTCCGCTTTATCAAAATGTCTGCCTATTACACGAAACAACATGAGCAAGAGCTTTCCTGAATTAGGCCTACAGGTATCCCACCAGCACGTTTTAATGTCATCGGAATTTTTAAGAGGCTGGGCCCGGAATATGCCAGCAACTATGCCAAACATGTCTACCAAGTATAAGAAGAGAGTGTACTTTACACACTGTTAAAAAAAAAAAAAAAAAAAAAAAAAAAAAAAATCTTGGCGATCTGAGTTACTTCTGCGTACGGCAATGAATATCGCTCTTCCCTCTCTCTCCCTATAGAGCAGTCGTTAAACGCTAGACAAAACAACACCGCAAAATTTTATGCGGGTTACTTGTAACATATCATTAATTATCTCTTATATCGTCAACATTTGCATCTATTTTTTCTTGATAAAGAGAGAGAGAGGGGGGGGGGGAAAGAAAGTGAAAGATGGCTGGAATAAAGCGGCTTACATTCCGTTCTTTGCTTGTCAATAATTTTGTTTATGATCTGACAAGTTTAAAGTCATTATTTGTTTTGTGTTGTTTTGTTTTGTTTTATTCTGTTCTTTCTCTCTTTTGTTCTGTTCAGTAAATATTGTCGAACTCTTGTATTTTGTTGACATTGTTGAAGCGCTTTGAATCTGTTTAGAAAAAGCGTTGATTATGAACAGTGATTATTTTCACTTTCAGACAACTCCTCTCGTGTAGATTAATTTTTGATATTTTACGCACTTGCCTTGCATGCTTTGTTTGCCTAGTCTCAGGAGATGATTTCATTTTTGAAGACGTAAATCCGTCCCTTCTAACCCCTCAACCGTAATAAAAATGAATTAAAAACAAAAGAAAACTGCTGATGACAACATCCAATGCTGATCAAGAGAAAAGTGAAAGAGACACTCACTCCAAGACTTAACAACCAGCCGCACAAAAACAATTCACGTTATCGAAATCTAGCATTATGCAGTGGGCACAGTATGATGAGGGAGATGTGCTTCTCTCTATTCACACTTCCCTGGTATCATCATGAGGTTGTTACAACAGTTGTTCTAGTTGCTACTGATTGACAAATTGACCTACATCGACGTAAAGAAGCACTGAATTAATTAGTGTTTCAGTAGTAGTCATGATAAAAGAAATCATGGGCGTACATGTACATACTCGAGCAGGATTCGAACTTACGACCTCTTGATCTCCGGACAGGCGTCATCTCCACAAGACCACCGAGCTTCCGTCCGACAGCAAGTGTTGATTCTCATCCTTGTGGCATGCAGCGGGTACTGTGTAATTTGAATAATCATAGGCGAAAGCTCGGTGGTCTAGTGGAAATGACGCCTGTCCAGAGATCAGGAGGTTGTAGGTTCGAATCCTGCTCGAGTATGTAGGCCCATGATTTCTTTTATCATGGCTATACTAAAACACTGATCAATTCAGTGCTTATTTACATCGCTGTAGGCAGTGGCGTATCTAAGGGGGGGCAAGGGGGGCACGTGCCCCGGGCGCCACTCCTTTGGGGCGCAAAAAACGAAAAAACGAAAAAAAAAAAAGAAAAGAAGACGAAGAAAAAAAAAAGAAGAAGAAAAAGAAAGAAGAAGAAAAAAAAAAACCCAACAAACTCGCCCGGACGGGGGAAGGAGAAGGAGGGAGGGGGGGGGGGGGGGGGGCAGAAAACCAAATCAAACAAGATAAAAACAAAAAATGATGACGCGGACAAAATGAAAATGTTAATTGTGTTCACACAAGAAGTCCATGTTTTGTAAGATGAAATATACAAAATTTTTTCGGGTCGCTCGCCAACATTTATATACTAAAAAAAAGTCCTCAGTTTGTTGGTGTAATTCGTTATCTATGAGGCCGTCACTACATCTTGATTAGAATTGTAAGATTTAATAAGCAAAAAAAAAAATGACAAGAATTCCATATTTTGTAAGCTGAAATACAAAAATTTTCGGCTCGCTCACTGCGCTCGCTCGCCAAAATTTATCAAAAAAAAGAAGAAGATAAGAACAAACGTCATGATGACGCCCAAATATACAAATTTCGGCTCACTCGCGCGTACTAATATAGAGTATTTTTCAAGTCCTCAGTTTGTTTGTATAAATCGTTATAAGGCCGTCACTATGTCTTGATTAGAATTGTAAGATTTAATAAGCAAAAAAATGACAACAATTCCATGTTTTGTAAGCTGAAATACAAAAATTTTCGGCTCGCTCGCCAAAAATTTTTCAAAAAAAGATAAGAACAAAACGTCATGATGACGCCGAAATACAAATTTCGGCTCGCTCGCGCGTACTAATTTGGAGTATTTTATCAAGTCCTCAGTTTTTTGGTATACTATCGTTATCTATAAGCCGTCAATATATCTTGATAGAATTGTAAGATGTAGTAAGCAAAAACTGACAAGAATTCCATGTTTTGTTTCAAGCTGAAATACAAAATTTTTCGGCTCGCTCGCTGCGCTCGCTCGCCAAACTTTATCAAATAAAAAAAAATATAAGAACAAAACGTGATAATGACGAGGAAATATACAAATTTCGGCTCACTCGCGCGTAATTTGGAGTATTTTTTCAAGTCCTCAGTTTGTTGGTATAAATCGTTAATAAGGTCGTCACTATATCTTGATAAGAATTGTAAGATTTAATAAGCAAAAAATGACAAGAATTCCATGTTTTGTAAGCTGAAATACAAAAATTTTCGGCTCGCTCGCTACGCTCGCTCGCCAAAATGTATCCAAATTTATTACATTTAAATCACCCTCAAAAGACCCCTTTTAAGTGCTTGAAAAGCATATCATGTGGACTTTTTTTAAAGTCCCTACCCGGGATAGGGTTGGGGTTGAACACTTTTTCAGAAATTAGGGGCGCAATTTTCGCGCTTGCCCCGGGCGCCGTTTTCCCTAGATACGCCACTGGCTGTAGGGCAATTTGTCAATCAGTCACAATGAAAACATCTCAACGGAAGAATGTCATGAATTTGAACTGTTCTACTTACTGTCGGAGAAAGGCAGCCGTGTGGCAAAATTCCCTACCTAGCAAATGCCCAATCAGAAATTTAAAAATCATTCTTCTCGGTGAATCTGATGGGATATACAGAATGACAATGCAAAAAAAAAAAAAAAAAAAAAAGCTCCCGTCTATGCACAGATAAGAGACCTTATTTAGCTGCACAAGTCACCCGTTCACGACCTTTAAGAATTACCTTGCTAGATTTTGTGGGATGTTTGCATATTATAATGTTCATTTGAGTATGTGAGCGTGTGTGTATGTTGAATTTTAACTTCAGATGACGATGCATTTTTATAGAACTTCTCGTGTGACTTTTAGACCTGAATAGCCTTAACCTTCAACCGCCCCTTAATCAAACTTAGCTCGAGTCTTAGCTTGAGTATATAACAAACCACAATTTTTAGCCCCTCCAGCCCCACCCTCTCCCCTGAAACAACAACAGCAACAAGAACGGCAACGTCACATGGTTGATAATGACCTTGTATTCTCACATCAAATTTGGGAGTAATTTACCGGATTGTTAAATTAATCTCAGTGATATCTCTTGATGTAAAGTATCTTTTTAATCTTGAGGGTGTTTAGTGATTGACATCCGCAATTTTATCAAGTCTCCTGATATCGAGGCAGTGAATTCGATATCATTACTATTCATTGTCATTGTTTCAATTATCCTCGCAGGACGTTATAACTATGACTTACCAGTATACTTATTGGAATTGCAAACAGGATCTTTCTCAAACTAAGCTCACCCCTCATCCTATCATAAACGTCATGATTTCATTCGATGAACCGATCCCTTTAAGGTGCCCTTTTATATCGTGATTCAAACATGTAATATTGCTACTCCCATGACTGGTTAAGTCAAGGTCACACCACATCCCTCACAACATTTATGACTAGACATAACCATGGAGTATGATGTAAAGCACACACACATTTATACAACAAATACAACGCACACAAACACACACACACACAAACACGAGGGAAAAGTATTTCATTTCATTTCATTTATTTTCCACAACTTGCACAACTGGTTAAAAAAAGAATGAACAATACAGGACAACATGTCAATCATAACATATGCAATACAGGGTGTGGAGGAAGAAACAAAGGCCATTGACCTGTCAAGGCTTCTCCCCAGTAAACAGTAGGGAACTTTAGATTTTAGACGCGCGGACGTTCAAAGGGAAAAAAAAACACGGTCTGAGCGTGCGCAGTAGCGCACGTCAAGTTACTGCGCACGCTCAGACCATGTTTTTTTTTCCCTTTGAACGTCCGCGCGTCTAAAATCTAAAGCTCCTTAGTAACAATTATGACACAATACAAAAAAAAGAACAAAACAAATCAAAACAAGACAAAACGAAAACTACTGATATATACATATATTAGCATAAAGGGAATTATTACAGGAAGGCATTATTGCACGTATATGATTTTACAACATATATTCTTTATATTTTCTCTCCTGTGTATCTCCTTGTATCTCCTGTGCAAATTCTCGGAAAGCCTTCCACATCCATGGTAATATGGAATCTTCTCCATGTTAATTCAATTTCAAGCAGAAGAGATAAAGAGCACCAGTAATTCACGGTCACGACAACGACTGGGGGAAGAGACTAACAGCTTATACGTGTCTTCACAAAACAATGATTTTGGTGCCCATAGTGACACTATTTGACGAGACAATGACATCGGTTTCAGCTCTAGTTGTTGTTTTTTTTTAATCTTAAGAAACATGTATATTTTTGTTAAATGAGAGATCTGACGATTCAAACGTTAAAATCTTCATGGTCAGATTTTGTCATCTCTATATTATAACTCGATAAAAAAAATAGAATTCCTTTCTTTTTTTGTCAATTCATTGCCAACATATGTTTTTTTTTTTATGTAATTGCCTTCCTATTTGTGTTCTAACAAGAAGCTGCATAATAGTCATGCCCGTGTTATTGTTACTTGATATTGTTGAAACTTTGCTTATTTACATTTGTGTTTTTATATTCATTTCATGTATTACCGTGATATGCATTATAAATCAGCCTTTGGGCTACTATTTTGCATGTTTATTAATCAATAAATCATTAATGAATCAATCAGAAGGGGCAGAGAAAATTGTTACTGAATATCACTGACTTTTTTTTATTATCACATTATTGCTCCACGGAACAAGCACAAGAAAATAAAAATCAACCACCAAGGCATCTATTTGTCACACTACAGCTTTCAAAGGTCCAATGGATCTTTTCCACAGCAATTTCTAATTTCTAAAAGGATGTTATTATTATCCTCATAATTAAGCATGACATTCCCTATTAACACTTATATAAGAATACTTTGCAGTACCACAAACATCAACTACTAGCTTTATAGTAGCATAAGCATTTTGAAAGACCGCTTGATAGCATAGTGCATTCGCATTATATTCAGACCCAGAGATCAGAAGAGTTTATTCAGGAATTTTTAAATCCAGTCATCCACCTTACTACCCGATTGATATATTGAAACAAATTCCATATAAATATAGGACCTACATATATTTCTTGGCGACATGATATATTCATCATTAACAGATCCTTCATATAGTTCAACCACACTACTTTTTTATAGAAATTCATTGAAAAGAATAAGTACAGTTTACTGCAATGACCATTCGCCAACTCCTCTAATACAAGCAAGAAGTGCAAGAATGTGGTTTACGATCACCGGGTTTAAGTCTTTGCCTCCTAGTCCTCTTTGCATCATATTTCCAGGAGCATTTGGGAATCTGAAACTCTTTCTGTTAATAAGGATATTAACTTTGGTGATGATCTGGGGATGTCGATCAATGCTTGCTTATTATCTTATACTAATGTAGAGTTGTTGTTGTTTTTTAACGCAGAGTACGGGGGGGGGGGGGGGGGAGATTGAGAGAAAAAAAAACTGACCCTAAACTTTTGATCAAACTGTATGGTAATTTTCAGCTAAGCAGTTTTAATTCATGAAATGTAACCTAGCAAGCATCATCTACATTATCGTACTGTTAGTCTCTTCTAAGTCAACCCCACACAAGTCCAAAAATTTACTAAACTGAAGAAAAGTCTACCCCGGATAGATGTAAAAACGTCTGTTCATTCTTTTGTGTAAGTCAAAATTCACGTTCGTCGACAAATTTGATTCAGACTTCTTCATCAGCTTGGTCCAATTCAGAATGTTATTATGTGGCACTATGTTGATCTTCAAATTACTTCGGAGCATCACTGGAGCAGGCGATTAATCAATAAGATGGGGTGTTTGATTGTGTCAGTAAATACATAATTATATTGGAAATATGATAATGTTATCTCGGAGGCACGGAGTTATAAAACACATATGGGACAGACCGTCTACACTGCATGGTCTATACTATAGCAACTATCTGACCTGTTACCTGCTAACTTCAAATAGAGAAATATTTGAAATGTCCATAACTTTCACCCAAGCATGGGTTGAAGCCCAAGCATGGGTTGATTCCTTCTTGACACACAGTGCCACAGATAAGAGACATGTATGTATGTCATAAATAAAGCAATTATAATTATCACAACTAGTTATTGCGCATCGTTAAGTATATTACGTTCTACTACTACTCTGTGCATGTCAATTGATGATTTTCTTCAAGAGTTTCCTGGAAAAAAAGTGATTACTAATGCCATCATTATTGAGACACAATAAGGTCATTGGCATTGGTATCGTTGTTGTTTTAGTATGTTTATAATACTCCAATGACAACACTAGATTTCCTATTCTAACGACAACGAAAATACGTTTAGCTGAACACTACCAAGAGACGGTTAGTATCAGGTCTCAGATATCGAAGCTGAAACCGTCATGTCACTCTCTTTCTCTGCGCGATAGAATACTGAGTAAGTACACACTCTTTTCTTTACATTACATAAAGTTTAACAACTACAATTCAGGACTAATATTTTATCGCTATCATAGCAAAGTCATTTTCGATGAAAGGCAGTAATTGTACACAACACACATTCGGACGAATTGGGTTAAATACTGGCAAAACGATAATATCATTGCGACATTTCTGATGTCAATCAATCATTGCACGGGTGTACAGTCTTGTAGGTGAGTCAGAATACCGGTCTTGGTCATGAGTAACTCGTTACTCATGACGTCATGATGACGTCATGAGTAACGATGTTCCCCTAGTGAGCGCAAAGTCACAGACTTCATCGACTATCTTTTGGGGATTAGTCACTCACAGTGTGGCTAAAGTGTCTGTGACATTGAATGCATAAGCAGGAGTTGATTAAAAAGAATCACTTTAAGCGATAAGAGGACGATTAACTGATGATTGAAACAGAACTATACCACGACGTCAAATAACTGCTTTGCAGTGTTTGAAAATCACTCAATTTAAACAGGAAATTATTCAAAGGCTGCCGCTACCATCTGATGCGACATAACGATTATGAAAAGAACGTGACAGTCAGACTTTAACGACACTATTAGAAGATGTCCACCTCTTCCTTAATCTACCTGTCACGCCCCAGCCGATTCTACTGCCGATGACATGGCGAAGACCCAGCGGGAAAATACATCTCAGTGGCAGCTTCAAACAAGTAAAGATGGCTGCAAGAAAGTGCCTGTGATATCGTCGCACCACGCAGAATTTTAGAACGCGATAGGAGAGGTAGACGAGGAGGAGAAGAAAGGCGTAGACGTCGAGCGAGTACACCTGCCATATGTAGAGGTCGGTGCGCGACGAGCGGAGGTAGTCGCCGCCGTACTTCAGCACGTGCTCGATCCAGAACGCCGCCCGCTCGAGCGGCGGTTGAGGGTGAGCCTTGAAGATGGCAGACACTCTCTGAGTGTGATGCCGGTAGCTGCAATAGATAAACAAGTGGAGTAAAATCAGCAAAGATATCGACTATTAGATTGGCAAGCAGGTAAATTCTTGACGGGTTAAAACCACAATCCCTAATATGAAAATATGAATTGCTAGAAAAAAAAAACACCAAACATATAATAGGTACTCAAATTAGTGAAATTCTTCCGTCGAGATGTTTTCATTGCAACTGATTGACCAATTGCCCGACATCGACGTAAATAAGCACTGAATTGATCAGTGTTTTAGTAGTAGCCATGATAAAAAAAATCATGGGCGTACATACTCGAGCAGGATTCGAACCTACGACCTCCTGATCTCCGGACAGGTCATCTCCACTAGACCATAGAGCTTCCGCCCGACAGCAAGTGCTGGTTCTAATCCTTATAGCATGCAGCGGGTACTGCTTTTATTATTCAAATTAGTTGACAAATTGCCCAACATCGACATCGACATGATTTTTTATCATGGCTACTACTAAAACACTGATCAATTCAGTGCTTATTTACGTCGATGTTGGGCAATTTGTCAATAAGTTGCAATGAAAACATCTCGACGGAAGAATTTTATGAATTTGAATAATGCTACGCAGTACCCGCTGCATGCTATAAGGATTAGAACAAACACTTGCTGTCGGGCGAAAGCTCGTTGGTCTAGTGGAGATGACGCCTGTCCGGAGATCAGGAGGTCGTAGGTTCGAATCCTGCTCGAGTATGTACGCCCATGATTTTTTTATCATGGCTACTACTAAAACACTGATCAATTCAGTGCTTATTTACGTCGATGTTGGGCAATTTGTCAATCAGTTGCAATATAATAGGTACGTTTATGGAGGCAGCTAGACAGAGAGATACAGGGGCATGTCAATGTAAATGAGGGAATGAATGGATAGATAATTACAAAGATATATGTTGATAAAGGGATGCTTTGAGCTTCAACGTCATTGTCTCAACTTTAGTTGCAGGTATTTTACACCTTACAGAAGACAACATCTACTGGCTATCTGTAGCGGAATGGGTACAGTGTAATTTGACAACAAAAATTGTAGAATTTCTAAGGCGTTTCAAGAATGTTTTTGTCAGCGTTAGCAATATCAAAGAATTATTTCCTTTGTTATTCAGAAGAGCATAAAATTATCTCCTAAAAGCCTTTTAACAATTAATACATCATTCTCACCTGTTGCAGACTTTTTCTCACGTGTTGAGGAAATGAGTACACTTACCTCGAATTATTGATAACCGTCTGTATGGCGAGCGTCAGTTCTTCGCTGGTGAAGGAGAAGAAGTCGACGACGACGCCCATCCCGCGATCGACCACGCGTGCGGCCACGTCGGGGTGATCGTAGATCAGCGGCATGACCACCATCGGTACACCGTGGTAGAGGGCTTCGTACATGCCGTTGTTGCCACCGTGAAAGACAAGCGCCTTGAGACTTGGGTGTCCTAGGTTATTCGAGTCATGGAAATGTGACATTTTTTATATAGTGTTAACATCAATCCAGCAAAATGAAAATAAAAATGAACTGATAGCGATATCATGAATATATCATTGACAGCATGAATCTATTTACATTATTGTAGGCCTTCAGGAAGACCATGAAATATTGAAGGGATGTAATATCTGTTGGAGAGGTTCATCCCATTGATTGGGGGGGGGGGGGACAATTGTCATACTCCTAGGCCCTGTTTCATAGAATTGTTCGTGAAGTTACGCACGACTTTACTAACGACTTATACAATTGTATATGGCAAGCCAAGTGGTTTCCTATTCATTGTAAATTTAAATAGCTAAAGTTGAAATTTGTAGATGATATTGTTTATTCTTACATTCTAACACATGTTTTTTAGTTGAAAGTGTATTTTTGCCCCAATGTAGATGAAATATTGACATAACGCCGTACTTTGTTCAAAAACGTAAGGTGAAATTTTTTTAATGTCAAACATAATATTGGAACTTCATATTCCAGTCGTTCGTAAAGTGACGCGTAACTTTACGAACAGCTTTATGAAACAGGGCCCTGCCGTGCGTTCAGAAAACAAACTCAATTGTGTAACGTACCCAAGAGATCATTTTGTGGCATCCATTGCACAATTCTGATGTTGCTCGAAAGCTGAAGAGAGGCGGGTGGTTCTTCCTTCATCTGCCAGACGACGAGTTGCGGGATGGCGGCAAAAGCGCGCGCAAATTTCTCCATCTCGTAGGGCGTCATGGCAGAACCCGCGTAGGTGCCGAGAGTGAAGAGAACCACACCGTGTTTTCCCGATGACTTTATGAAGGTTTCCCATTCCTGACAGAAATCAAAGAGGATGACATATATATTATAACATCGTAATTATCATACGAGTTTGACAAAAAACGAGACAACGATTCAGTAAACAAGATCACACCATGGTAGAAAGTTGAAACATATTGACCTGTTCCCTGCTAGAATCCTAAACTGTATTCAGGTCCCCAAAGGACCCCACATACAGTAAATGGTTAACGGGCACACAAAGAAGAAATGAAAAAAAAAAGCCAAAAAACAGAGACACACAAGAGAAAACAAATTATGGTGTTTAACTCAGATCTTGGAGTTTTCACCCTCTACGAATGATACAATCCTTTGGATGCGTTTTCTACTCCTCAGTTGTCCTTTCTTTATTCATGTGTTCTTTGATTCAGGTGATTAGGTAGAATTGATCATAGCTCCACGCTGCCTCTCCTGTTAATTGAAACCATTTTTAAATCATTTCACATTGTCGTCAGCTACACGAAAATTACAATCACTTATTTATCATCCCTAGTACAGCGTTGGGAAGGAAAAGTGGGATCAAGTCCAGCATTGGAAGGGCAATTTGGTCAAGAGTCTTAGCTTGCCGAGTAAAAGAGTCGATACACCGCGGACTTTTGTTTTCTTCCCAAAATTGCACCGGAAGTGATTGTTAATCGGTAGAGAACAGTTGATACAATTGGTCGGGTGCGCTTTGGGTAATGGACGCTTTGTTTGGCGTCCAATCGCCCGGACGTCCATTATCAGCTGCACGATTACTCTCCCTCGATCATGTCGATAGTCAAGTCATAAGAAAAAAAAAATCGCTCGCAACTTTGTCTACACACAACGACGGAAATTGATCAATGTACAAAGAAAAAAAATGGACAGACACTTCCATTCTATTTGCATTAATGACACTGAAATAAAAACTGTAAAAGACGCTGGCACGCTCTTAGTGTTACGCTCTGTATTCAAGTTTTTTATCCCTTACTTCGTTTGTAATAAAGCTGATGTCTGAATTACAGTCTGGATCACAGTTTGAGCACGCTAAGAATAGCCTTTCCGTCCATAGCCTTTCCGTCCATATTATGTTTATGGTTTCTTACAAAGATTAGTCTACCGAAATATGACTGCCAACATAGTTTTAACTTAGAAATTGTTTTGAAAATAACATTGTCTTCCCTTTTTACATTTCACCTTTTGCTCTATATTAAGCAGTACCGTTTTGTTTCAATGCATCCTTCGATCTGCTCCGATTCTATGATAGCGTGTCATGCTGCGTCACTACGTGGGCACTCACCAGTGCATCGTACTTGTACAGTTATAAAACTGTCATTAGGATGGATAAGATATTGAAATCAATTTAGCATCACTTGACTTACAGTATTTTGCACAATTTGGACAAAAATAAATGACGGCAAAATGGACAAAGATTTGTAAGTGTATCCGACAATGATGGCGCTTGTACAATATTTGTGGTATTGACTGTAACTTGTTTGATTTTTAGTTCATTGAGACAAGATTATAAGTGATGGTCTGAGAAACTTATTTTTCATCATGCACTTTAGTATTGCCTATTAACTGACTTATGCATTTATCAAAAGTGAGAAGAGTTTCCATTTCGGAAGCGAGATCAATAACTGATTCTACTCTGACAAATATACGTAAAAGTATTTGCGGAATCGCAAAACATGTTTTCACATCCACATCTGTATTCTGAAATAGATATACGTACAATAACCTACTCGAATCTCTAGCATACACTTTTGTACCGACCAAAAGTTAACCTAAACTCTGATAATGGGAACTATGTACATTCCACTGTTTCAAGTACTGAAAGAAACATTTGGAATAAATAGCTCTTCATCATTAAGGAGAACTACCCATAAATGTTAATACATCCGGTTATGACTTGCATGGGTCTGTAATAGGGAATAAAAGAGGGGGCTGTGTAATGGTGAAGGTGCAATTGATATGGGGGGGGGGGGAGGGGGCAAATGTAGAGGGAGAAGTAAAGACAAACAGGGTACAAAAAGTTTGTTGACATGAGTGGATTGAGGGAAGAGTTACTCATCGCCGTGTGGATCGGCTTCTTAGTTTCCTGTCTGCCTTCTCCCCGCATGAAGGAGAGCATGGGCTAGACTCACGGCGAGAAAGAAACGGAGAAAGCCTGAGAGGGTTAGGTTAGAGACAGAAAGGGAGATATGTTGCCTTGGTAACGCATAATCACCACAATGATCTCAGTTCACCGTGACGTGGTACTCCTTTAGGGCATGTGGGGTAAGAAACAAAACACGGTTTCTCGGATACTATAATAATCTCAGTCACCTCTTACTAAACTGCAAATGAAATGAATATGAATACTATGTTATATCATGTACATACTGGAATACTATCCCACTTTGTCTTATCTTATTCTGCAAAGTATCAACGGTTTCTGACATGTTCCGAAATGCTTTGATCATATCGCAAATTAGGTCCTATTCAATAAGTCATCGCATATAATTGTAACCTTCTTGTTCTTTTTCTTCTTCTTCTGTCTTCTTCTTCTTCTTCTTCATATCATTGTTATTTTTATGATTATTATATATCATTATAATTGTCATCATCATTCAGATTATTGTCATTATTGTTGTCATATTCATCATCATCTCAGCCATAAAAGAAGGGGGCTACTGCATTCCAGTTCCCAATCCCTAGCATTTTATTGCTTGCAGGCTTTTTTTTTTTTCTATAAATTTTTGCTCGTTTTGTGAGGTTTCCAATAAAGCATTGAATACTTTGGGCATAATTAGTCGTTGCATAACATTAGATACGGATAATTCACATAAGACAATACTAGTAATGCGTAATTGTGGTGAGGAGATGATTTAACTTCATTCAGTTATCACTCTTTTTGTGGCGCAAACTTCCTTCTCTTAAACATCACTTATTAACAGCTACGGTACAGTTTATTTGTCTTTATTTTGTTGTTCTAACAAGTGAACATTTTTACAAAGGGCGGACGTGTATTACTTCGCAAAAAGATCAGAAAAATATGTTTTCGACTCGCGAATATACGGAAAGACCCTCTTAAGAGGGAAGTGAGTAGTTAAAGCCTTTCTTTCGGTGTCGAAACGACAAAAAAAAAAAAAATGGCAGCCAAAAGTCCGGCAGTCAAAAGACCCTATAATCGGTGACGAAGTGTCAGTTGACGACGCGTTGAACTCCAAATAACCGTTAATTAAACGTATGGTACGCCGCATGTGGTGTTAAATATTGCTACGCTTTTTCAATCATTATCGTCATGGTTTTGTGTATGCGTACATGTAATGTTACAGCTATTCTTTCCCCTTTTTTCTGCATGTTCATGCCGAATGAAAGTCACATGATAACAGTTTAAAAATCGAAATTTGACGGGTAGTGATGTCCAGACACCCAGGCGTGAAACAAATTAAGCAATGATCATAATAATAAGAATCTACATTTAGCAATGTCTTCAACTGAGACAAATCTTAAGATACTAACAAGTATAATGGAATCTTCTGCTCGTCTACAAGTATATACATACACATATACCAGTCATACTTACAAATATGCATATACACAGTTGTATCATGTTCCGTTTATGAACATTGAGTTATTTCTCCTATACCCACAGCACCCGCAAACTTACACTCATCGGCCTGCATATTATCAGGCGTGTGCAGTATTGGATACGCATGTACAATGATGTATCCACACGCCTGCTTCAGTGCACTGTACAGTATGTGTCCAAGAATTATTAATGTCCTGTGGAAAGTGCTGTAAGTCTGGAAACCTACTTAAGTTGCGTCAAGAATGGAAGCACTAGAAACTGATCAGTCCATTGGGGGAAATCATTGACGCAGAACCTTTGAATATTAAAAGATACATAAAAATTATAAACTTCAACGGCAGTACCATATATATATATATATATATATATATATATATATTTTTTTTTTTTTTTATCATCACATTTATCATGATGTAGAAGCTTGTACTCTCAAGTGCTCAAACTGTTGGTTGCTGTCATGACTAAAGAAAGATAAAATTCCGCAAGCGGCAAGCTTCTGTTATCGGTACTTTGAATTCTATAGATTCTACACGCTCTTCGATGAGTTATTATCAGTCTCATTTTAATGTAGACAACCTTTCACCGAATGGTTGGAAGGCTTGCCATCAAATGAACACACTCGGGGGGATCTCAATAAAGTTTAGATGCGATCAAGCATTCCAGACTACAAGAACGAAAAAAAAAAATGATGCATAGCAGGTTACCCAAAAGTAGTAATTCTGTCAATGCTGATAAACAACATTTGTCAGAAATCGTTATTTTCAATGTTCCAAGTTATTGAGACTCTTACAAACTAGGACAGGAGGTGACTAAGCTCTGGAATGTTTCAGCAAAGCTAGATGCCAGCATATTTCCCGTAAACCATGTTCTTTTGAGTTTTTAATTAGTAAAGATCTGCGAGCTGTTCAGGGCTACGCGGTGAATTCAGAGTTCTTCACCCCTTGCCAAGCTTGTTTCGTCAGCATTGCAGCAATCCATATAATCGCTAATCAGCGAGCCCCCTTATGTGAAGCAATACGCCTCAGTCCATTAACATTAAAGAAAACCCAACCCATTATTTAGAGCAATGTGCATTGAGTCACAGCAGCAATATCAGTAGAACACATCAATGAAAGTTTGAGGAAAAGCGATGAATTCTTAAAGTTTTGGTGTTGGAACCACTGGATCCGGAGACTACTAGAGAGTGTGATGTCATTTGTGGACAACAATATAAAGAAAATATAATGAAAATGCCACAAAAATTCATTTTCATGAAAATTACACATTCCATCAACCTTGATGTTGTCATAATTCACCCTGCTTTCTGAAAGCGGTTAGTCAAAGGCTCTTTCATTACGAAAGTGAAAGTATGTTGAATTTTCTTTATATTTTCTTTACATTGTTGTCCACACATGACGTCATGAACTCTAATAGTCTCCTGCTCCAGTGGTTCCAACACCAAAACTTTAACAATTCATAACTTTTGCATCCATTGTCCGATTTTTCCTTAAACTTTCACTGATGTCTTCCACTAATGTTGCTGCTTTCACTCAGTCCACATTTCTCTTTGGCTTTTGGTTTCCTTTAACAAGTTTAAGGCAAAGATGGTGTCAAAGAGAATGTATTATCAGGATCATTAGTTGATTAGCAATCTCTGTTCATTGACAATTATACGTTCGACACAATCGCGCAAATCGGCGAAGCTAGATGGCACTCCCCTGGTGCAGTAAGGGTAGAGGTCTTGATATGTAATAGAGTAGACAGAATAACGGCTGACGTCTTCCTTCTTCACATATTTTGTGTGGCTATTTAGTTGCTGGTTGATATTCAAATATTGTTACTATCACTGGTATCGACACCGACAGAAGAGTAGACTTAATTGCCCAAGCTGTGAAAATGCGTTACGTCTTTGAGGTGATGAGCAAGCTATAATACGGGAATGAATTTATGTTGTCCACCAGCATGTTCTATAGTGCCTGACATATCAAGTTACTTTAGGTCAAAAATAAAGAAAATAAGTAAAGCTATTCTACCAGCAGAATCCAAGCCGATTACCAGTCGTCCATTTCTTATCCGTTGTCTCGGATCAAGTGTGACATGCCTATTAAAGCTGATGAAGCTATATACTGGTACCCAATCCCTGTATCTTCGAGAACGCACACTGAATGTTAAGAAGTGTCACTAATGGTTTCCCCGCTGTAGAAGTTGACTCTGTATGCTTAGATTCTTTCCCAGTTTTGCTGAAATATCCTCCCATAGTTCATTTGTTTGTGTTTTATTCGTTTGTTCTTTAAGTTGAAAATCGCACCTGTTCGTTTCGAGAGGGCAAATTGATATTCATTATAGGTTCTCTCCTACGTAGGGATCATTATGTCGTCACACGTATTCTGAACATCGATGCGCTTTTCCTTTGTTCAGAGAGCATCACCACGCACGTGTGTCTTCTTAACCGACAGCTGACATGCTTCAAAGATGGCGCTTCTGTCTACGTTTGAAAACCGTTGCTTGTAGCGTTTAATCTATTAGATTAAACTATTTAAAACGTTCTTCCTGTTACTATGGTTATTATTCATCTTAATTTGAGTCAAATAACAAATTACCTAAACAGGAAATAGTTATACGGTGTGAGGTACCGGTGTATGTAAGGTATTGATGTACGTTTTGTGTATTCCTTTATGAAGAATCGAATGGTTCGGATGTTCGGTTGTTCGAAGTTTTATTTCTCAATCAAACAGTAAATTTTTCGCAAAATAGCACATTAACCAAGTGTAAAATGAGAATAATGAAACTTAGTTTCAGATTGTTTTGATCAACAGCTTATATCTAGTTGTCACTTTCTGCGACCAGGGGTCTAGGTTTGTAATTGAGAATGATTGCAATGACCGCAACATGCAAAAATGCAATTACCATAGCAACAACCAAAAATGGTTAATTCACTGAGCTGATTGGCTTCCATAGCTGCACTCATCAATGTGGAATCATTGTGAATTCCTTTTGTTGTATGTGATAACTTTATGAAGCAGCACTCTGATACTGGTCACTGAGTCATTACGAACAAACATTGCAACAATTAAAGTGTTGCACTGTAATAAGATGCCCGAGACAGTAGCACAGCATGAAGCAATATCTCTCAACAAAGAAAGAAATGCAAGGACACCTTGAAATTCTTACCTCACTCAAAGGTCTGTTGGGCCGTGTTGTGAGACCGCCGACCGTCACGACATTGGGTTGTAAAGGGAAAGGAAAATCTACCGCGAAGTCCGAGTTGACCAGCACGAGCTGCGCGTTGGATGCCAAGCTCCTTATCGGGGTCGTTATGTTGAAGGAGAAGCTGAGCATGAAGCTGAGGACATCGTACTCGAAGAAGACGACTGCGTCGCCCGATAGTGCCGCGATGGTGTTCGAGACCCGCTGGAAGAAGCTCATACGGTACGAAAGACCTGTGGACATCTCGGGGTAGTAGGTGGACGTATCAGAGATGCCATGTCGTCTTGCTAGAGAAGGCTTGATGCCGCTGGGGATAAGGATGACGTACGGGATGTTGAGCCGACCAGCAAGGAACAGCGAGCAAGGACTGTGACCATCGAACAAGAAGAGATCGTACCGGACTGCTTTTCCGACGAAGTGGTCAATCATATCCCTGCAGTTTCGTACGAGTGAGGTCACCGCAGGGGGCATCCAGTGAAATAAATTACCAAAAGGTGACACTTTTTTCTCGACGAGATACTTAGCGTAGATTGCAGGCCAATCCCTCGATAAACTCGTCTCGCTCTCACGAAAGATATCGAAGTTGAGGTGCGCATGTTGCGGCTCCTTCGTCTTGTAGGCGTAGGCATCGCTGATCAGCGCGGTAATCGTGTGTCCACGGTCGACTAGGGCCTTTGCAACCGTCGACAGAACAGAGAAATGGCTGCCAGAGTTGGAGCCCGATGTTATGAGAATGTTTGCCGCTAGGGACAGTTTACATGCAAGTAGAAGAAGGAGAAGAACTCGACAGAGTGGAGTGACGGTATGCATGTTGCGGAACACAATGAACTGGATGAGTGTGCCAGCGGAAGTTCAATCTAAAAGGCGCGTGCGTTGTTGCGAGTGGCACGGATAGTGGGGTACTAGTATTGATGCAAACTGAGAGGTTAACATGAAGACTTGTGGCGGTAGAACTAGGCATGGGGGATTATTTGGCACGTGCACTTTCGCCGAGAAGAAATCGGCAACGATATATGGCAGCAATTCACACGTTGTTGTCAAAACATTGCTGCCATCAACAGCGATTCTAGATCATTATATAATTTTGATTTCTCGAAATACGTTACCGTCGCCGGTCTTGCCATGCTAAAGTTTACCTAAACATAACGCTGAAGCATGACCTGTTCCAATGACTTCGCTCAAAAGTGTAAATTGAATACTTTGGGACTCAAGTCAACGCTGAAACACTCTTGAAACGGATGTCTAGATGATTGCTACCTATCACATGCAATCCCGTCATAACGAACATGGTCGCAATTATCCACCTCCATGGTTACAGCTATAGATGCCAGGTAGTTCAGCCCTGCCCCCGATGACTAGGTGGGGGAAATGCCCTTATCAAAGTTCAAGACACACTCGACTTTCACTATGTACTATGAAAGTCGTAGGGGTGACTATGAGGGCATGTAAAGCATGACTGTCTCAGAGGAAGACGCTTTAAAGCAAAATTCGAGCGATAGGCGCGGCATAGGCAGATAGTCAGACGACAAGTAATTAATCGTATCCTGCCATTTAGAGCGGGAAAACAGGAAGGTCTTTAACAAATTTATTTTGTATAACGCTTGAATCGTTGTGACCATTTTCAAATATTGTGTGTCAATATCCGTAGCGTTCAATTCAGGATTGTGATTAAAACAGGAAATATAAATTACTTGCAGGGGAGTGTATCTTCGGGTGGCATCTCTGCGCCGGCTTTCTTCGACTCAGAGGAAGAAGGAAATTCTCCTCTTTAATATTATTCATATTGTATTTCTTTATTCATTACGTGCCCGTTCAGAAAAACAGCTATCCAACAGTGTACGCGAGACATTATGAAGAGGTCGTTCACGTCGAACGAATAAAGGAGGTTCAGAAAACGTTGCTGTGTTATCACATTTCGCCTTCCTATTGAGAATAGATTATCATTATTATTCAAAACTAATATAGCTGTTAAAAATGGAGTCAAAATCTTGACACTTCTCCCTCTTTTAATGGTTCTTTTACAACGACAGGCAAACAATAAACGAAGAAGCCGCTAAAGAAGCCGATAGATCTCTTGTATTGTGTGTTCTCGTCACTAAGTTCGTTTTTGTTTGTTTGTTTTTATTGTTCCATATTCCACATTTCAACAAATACATAAACCATAAACATAACAATACAAAAGCATAGATGAATTGTCAAATACAGCTTATAAGACAATTTAACATGTGAAATATGAGGAATCTACATAGAAACATTGCTTGTATGGTGTAGATTCCTAGATGCGGATAGGAGATCAATTCTTACTTGACATATAGAATTGAAGGAATGACAATTTGTGAATTGGGGAAATATAAACGTCGAAGAATAAAAAAGAAAAAGAAAAGACAAAGAAAACAATGTCCGCGGTGTTAAAGGGATGGTACAGTATTGGTGGAGATGAGAATTGGGCTCTTAACTTTTTGCAAGATACAAAGAAAACACGTATGATATAGTACAGAGCATACCATTTTAAGAGGAATTCAAAGTTTATTTGATGAAAATCGGGTTAGGAATGACTGAAACATCCAAAAACAAAGTAAAACAAAGCGATCATAATAAAGTGTGGGTCCCACACTTTATTAGAATTGCTATTTTTTGGATATATCAGCCATTTCAAAACCAATTTTCATCAAATAAACGTTGAATTCCTCATAGAATTACATGCTCTTTTATATTTCATAAGAGGTTTCTCATTATCTCACCAAAAATGTTAGAAACCTAAAATTGGGTCTCGACCAAAACTATACGATCCCTTTAAGACTTCTTGTGAGTTGCGTGATCACCCGAGCTAGGTACAAGTCAGATACAGTGTACAATAGCAGAAATACAAAATATGCACAAAGGAGGTTCAGGAGATAATAAGAAATCACGAGCGAAGCACATGTTACATAGTCGATAAGGACAGTAATACGAAGTATGAACAGATAATGTCGAGGAGGATTGAAGAATAGTTGTAAGTATGTATTCAGAAAAACTAGTTTAAGTTTATACTTAAATGAATTAAGAGACTGAGATTTGATTATTTCTCTATCCAACTCATTCCAAAATTTTGGTCCTGTAGTATTTATTGTTTTTAAAGCAGATACGGTCCGTACAGGAGAAAGATGAAAAGAATCTTTTTGTCTAGTAGGGTAAGAATGAACTTCTGTATTTTTAACAAACATCGAAGAAAACACATCAGGGAGACCACCTGAGTTTAACTGATACATAAATGATCTGATATTGAAATAATATAAATCCTGGATCATAAGTGTTTACTGGAAAAGAATAAGACATTAGTGTGTTCCAGAAATGTAGCGAAGTTAATCCGTATAGCTCTTTTCTGTATCAATGATGAAGAATTAAGTCTAGTTGTACAGCAGTTTCCCCATGCTAGGATTCCATAAGTTGTTATTCCATTCAACTCAATTCCATTCAGTTCGGCTTTATTTCCATAAAAATTAAAAAATAATACATATACAAAATATACATTTAACAAATCATATTGTTAACAATCTACGGAAAAAATCAGAAAGTTATACAAAATATATTAACAAATGAATAGAAATTACTGAAAACAAATGAATGAAATGCATACTTTGCAATGGCGTGTTAGAGTTGCACATAAAAAAGAAGCAAAACTGATTATTTTCAGGCCGAAAATGAATTAAATTGATTTCCTTCTAATGCAAATGAGAGGGCACGCTAAATTATTCATAATTTCTGTGTTTGTTGCTGCTTTCAAAGTTGGCTCTCCACAACCGAGAAATTAGTTGTGACATCTAATTAATAGTAGCTAGCAACTAAAAATGTCTTTGTATTGTACTTCTGGTGGCTTCGATGATGGTGCGGAAATGTGTTTATGTGTGTGTGTGTGTGTGTATATATATATATATATATATATATGATATATATATATATATATATATATATAATATATATATATATATATATATATATATATATATATATATATATATATATTATATATATATCCGTTTGGTATATATCCGTCGGATATACGCCTATAGGTACGCCTATATATATATATATATATATATATATATATATATTTGTGTGTGTGCGTTTGTGTATGTGTGCATGTGTATGTGTGTGTTCGCGTGTGTGTGCATTCAATACAGTTTCAGTAAGTTCACTTTATAAGTTTCTTTTCCAAACAAAATGCAAAAATAAGAATTTATCAAGTTCTCGCACACATTGAGCTTGTTAATCTCGATATGCAGTAAAGATATATGGTCTTCACCACGAACCGTCCCATTCGGCCAACTTTAAAATGTAATTCATTTTTCAGTTTTGGGTATTTTTTTTTTATATTTTGCATGTATGCCTACTCATAAGGTTACTTATAACCTGTGCAAGTTTCAGAGTCTGAAAATGCATGTGATGAAGACCTCGGCAAAAGACGAGCGTCCTCTCATCCGTAATGTTATTCGCCCTGTGCCACGCGCCCTGCAGATTGCGCTCTGAGGACACCAATAAACACTTCATTGTATGGCATCTCTGGAGTTTGCAGTTTCCCTGTAGTGTCGGGTCCCGTGAAAAAAATCTAATCTGAGTAGGAAACAACTGCCTGTCGTTCCTAGATATTTTTATTTAAGAAAAAGTATTGATCTCACACACACACACACACACACACACACACACACACATACACACAAACATAATTGTTTGGGTACATCTTACGTGGATTTTCTTTTTAAATCCTGAATGCTTGATGTGTGTCTACCTTATGTCGTTTTGAAAATTATTTGTCCATCTTATGCTGTTTATATTATTTAGGGCCTACATTTTATGCTGATCATGCCACTCTGCTTAAAGATTTGCAACAAACAAATCAATAAATTATTGTGTTCTGTTTACAACAACAACAACAAAATCGCCAAACTAGATAATAGCCTCAACTATTAACTCTTAAAGGAGCATAGCATAAATAAAGTTCGTCGATAGGCCTACTTCACCATACAAATCTATATCAAGGCTTAGAACGGTTTCAAAATGTCATCATATAATGGTTTCAATACGCTGCAATAGGGACACCGGCAAATCATCACCAGTCTGCCACATACTTCTTCCACTGTTTTAGAGAATTAATGATTCTTCTGTCGAGGTCTTTTTTTTCTAATTGGAACTGATTGACCGTCAGTACCCGTCATATGGCGTCATCAACGTGAATAAACAGGAATTTATCAGTTTTTAGAAGTAGCCATGATAGAAATCATGCTAAGATATGACTCAGACCAACGACCTCCTAATTATATATTAGACGGGCGTCATTTATCCTCTAGAATACCGAGCTTCAGCCCTATATAACCATTGATACTTCTGGGGGCATTTCATGAAGCATTTTGCTCTCAGCCAATCAGATGCAAGGATTTCAGTAGCTTGTAACAGTTTTTAAGAAAAATATCCGACCCGCTTCATGAAATGCCCCCAGATCCCTCAAAGCAGCGGGTAATGCGTATCTATTCAAATGAATGATTGTTGTCCTTTTTTTTTGTCTCTTTCGTCAACAGAATGATAATTTCGTCGACGAAATTGTCGTTTTGTGATTAAAGGTCCTGTTACCTTTGGGAGCAGTGATTTAAAAATTTTCATGATATCACATATGACGGATAAGTGTAGGTCAGTAACAGTTGTATCACAAAACATCCTACCATATAAAATTTTCGCAATAAAGCCTGAAATATAGGGAGATATCAGTATTTTCCTCAGTAAACCATAACTGTAGACGGTTTAGTCTAGAAACTTTTTTTTGTTATAACTATTTTTCACATTTTGTGTATTTAACAATACTTAACATCGATTATACGGATTCAAATTTTTGCTTTGGTTGTGTTGAACCCTAATTCACATTTTAGAACTATTTTGAAGCACTAACGCTGGGTTTTTGTTTCATCTGCAAATGGTAAATTATGCCTTTAAAGAGACCATGCGACACTTGGCGCCCAATACTTAACTGCGAGCTTATCCCGAAGTTAGCTTATCCTCGTCGGACCGTAAATACTTTGGAACGCACAGGTAAACACAAAGCACACAAAATACGCACGATGACAAAAAAAAAAAAAAAAAAAAAAAAAGGAGCAGCAGCGTATTGAATTCAGAAAAGCTTTTGCGTATACACAAAGATATAGAATCTGCAAATAATGGTAATACCATCTTGACTACAATACACTCGAAAAATCTAATGTGTATCACCGTCTTTAACTTCGACTAAACTTGAAAAAGTGAACCAAATCCCATTACTCGATTGATTACCACGACAGACAGTAGAACCCCACTGAAATCTGACAGAAAATCTTGAAGGTTTGCACACAGAAAGAACGAAATGTGATGCTAATATATTGCACTACACAGTGCAAGGAAACGTATTGTTATAATATAAAATTGTACTATCAGCACTATCGATTATGGGAATCATGGCTGTACTACTCATCTCTTACACGTGTGTCTTAATGATGATGCAGTAATGACTTGTTCTTATCAATGTGCACAGCGCCACCACACAGCTGACTTGTGGTTTTTCGCAGTCTCGGTTTTGTTACGACACATAGAAAGACAAGTTATAAAGGCAGTTGTGTTGCAGGATTAGAAGGATATATGGCATAAGTTGAATCAGATGACTAAAAACAAAGACAGAAATAACCTTACAACACCGTACTATCAGTCATATTTTCAGCTGCTGGTAATTGTACTTGTACTTGTACGAGTAAAAATCACAAAACATTGCGAATTTTGTCATGCTCTCATCTCGGAAGCTGGAATTTAGAGAAGAGCGCCATCTTCTACCAATCATACCACAGAGTAAACCTTAACAACAACAACAACAACAACAACAACAACAACAACAACAACAACAACAATAATAATAATAATGATAATAATAATAATATTAATAATAATAATAATAATAATAATAATAATAATAATAATAATAATAATTATTATTATTATTATTATTATTATTGAAATTATAATGATTATAATTACAATGATAGTAATAATTATGAAAATGATAATGAGAAGAAAAAGAAAAAATAATAATCAGAGCAATAATGTTAATGATAATGATGAAAATAATGATAAAGTGGGGGCGCTGTGGCATAGTGGTAAGACTCCCGACTCCAAATCGGAGGTCCAGAGTTCGATTCCGGCCCAGTACTTACGTCCTTCGACAAGATGTTTTTACCCACAATGTCCCTCTCGACCCAGGTGTATTGATGGATACCTGGCAACGCTGGTGTAGTAATAATGGCAGGGCCCTCTGGTAGAGCAGTGGCAACACTGAAGAGGCTACCCTGGGCAAATAAGACCTTATTATTATTATTATTATTATTATTATTATTATTATTATTATTATTATTATTATTACAATAATTATTATTATTATCATCATTATTATAATTATTGTTATTATTATTATTATTATTATTATTATTATTATTATCATAACAGAAACAACAACAATGATAATGATAATACTACTAATAATAATTATAGCAATAATCTTAATGATAATGATGATAATCACAAAGTTATCATTAAAAGAACAAACAAATGGTTGAGTCAAATCTGGAAGTAGTCAATCAATCAAGTCGGATAGATCCATGGATAAATTCTTTGTCTTTGCAACAGTCTTTGTCTTTCATGATGTCAGCGATATGGAAGTAGTTGATGAGGATAATCGGGTCAAATGCAACCTTACTTGATAAACTCATTCTTAGTCATCACATACTTCACGTTTAAAGGGGCATTTCAGATGATTTTCATAATTTCACATCATGTAGTACATACATCGGTAACTCCATGTATAGATTCGTGGAATTTATGGTGGTCCTTGAGCAGAGAAACCAATAAACTGAAAATCTCAAAACAAATTACTCTGAACAGTGTTGATGACATCTACAGAGCCTCACATATATTTCAGAAATGTAGCAGAGTAATTCCATTACAATACCGCTTGCTCAATAAGTTCAACTGTGAAGAATCTATGCATGCCTTCTTCTTTTGTTCTGCTTCCTTGAGCCCCAATTCATGCATTCTTATGGTGAGGCTGTCATGTCATCATCCTTGTTCATTGCTATTTGTAATAAATTTTGAAAACATTGTCATTCCTCATCCAAATCACTATAAATTCTGAAACTCTGTACTCAGTTTAACTAATTTATAATTGTTAAAATGTAAAAGTCTGAAAATCATCCGGAGGTCCCCTTTAATACACAGAAATTAGTTTGTTTTTTTTTTGTTCGATAGATGACTGTTACTGTATGAATATAGTTGATCGTTCTTATGCAGATACCTATAATTATACTCACATTTCCATGAAGAAAGGGGTGCGCCCTTTATGCTCTTCTGTGCAAGAGAAGCCGCAATTTGAGTGATGCTCAACCTGAGCTTTTCAGAATAACAGATCCAGATCCAGTTCCAGCTCCAAATCCCTCTTTAATTCATTAGCCTATCGAATGTGACCCTCATTTGTGAATAGTATACTCCCCAGCGTACCCATAGTATACTATAATAATTATGTAGACCTGTCCGGTTTGGGTGCTGTTTTTACATCAATGTCTATTTCAGCCATGTGACCTGAGATCTTCGGTATGCCTAACGATAATTGATTTTGATATGCGATGACATGATAATGCACCATATTCGTTGCATTAACTCATTGATTGAATCACCTTTTCTTCTTACCTTGAAATCCCCCCCCCCCCCCCCCAGTTATTGCTGACATTGGTCTATAACATTGTGGAAGTCCATGGTTGACGTTTCTTCTTTACATATCACGATGTAGTGGAATATTATAATCTTTCCAAGATAGTTTCACGCGGCAACTCCTACACTGGCTGTCATAGTAACCAATATGGGTGCTGTTCGTTATTCCGAAGGTTCGCTATTCCGAAGGTTCGTTATTCCCAAGGGTCGTTAATCCGAAACACGCAAATTCCCTATACCTAGAGGATCGTTAATCCGAAAATGAAAAAGGGTTCGTTAATCCGAAAATTTGTGGCGTTATTCCGAAGGTTCGTTACTCCGAAGATTGGTTAATCCAAAAATGAAATTTGGAACAGTGAACCTTCGGAATAACGAATCTTAGGAATAAAGAGCCTTCGGAATAACGAACCTTCGGAATAACGAGCTGTAACCCTTATTCTCAGGAGGGGGGTTATACTTCAAAACATTGCCAATATTTTGTTGAAAAATGAGCTGAAGTGTGGAATCCAATGACTAAAAGAGCCTTGTGGTCCGCGGAGAAAGTCTTTGGTGGAACTTTTATATCCGGTAAGAGATAATTGCGTGTATTTTGAAAGGCATATATTTGATGGCTACAGCTTCCACACTTCAGCTCATTTTTCAACAAAATATTGGCAATGTTTTGAAGTATAACCCCCCTCCTAAGAATAAGTTGTCTCGAAATGTAAGCACAGATGTCGAAACAACAGGCAGTACACTATAGTCTAAAGAAAACACACATACACACACACACACACACACACACACACACACACACACACACACACACACACACTCAAATATTACAAACAACAAACCACCAGCAACGACAGAAATCGTCAGGATAAGTTGCAACGTCTTTTGGCCAGTTCAAGAAATTTGAACCCTTTGTTAGTTTCCTTCCGTAATCGGTACTTTTATTAATGCAGCGGATTCTGCATTAGCCTGAACACAGCTTGAATACTAGAGCTTCATGACAAAAATAATTATCTTGTAAAAGGAAGAAAGTACAGAAAAAGAAAAAAAGGAAATGGTTATACAAGAAATTAGCCTCATCATTCTCAGACAAAAAAAAAAAAAATGGGAAGAATCGGTATTAGTGGTTATGTCCAAACCTCCACTGTCGTCAATTGATTTCATTTTCATCTGAAATTGGCATCAAATTTTTGATCATTACTTAAGAGGTAGATATTCCGTTTTTTGATCAAAAGGCTAACATCAATTATAGATCAAATCCAATACAACGCCGTACATGAGTTTCTACTCCAATAATTAATCACTTAGTTTGAATTTCATATACAATGTACTATAGCTTTTATTCACTTTTTCATTCGGCTTATTGATTATGATTTTTTTCCTACTGACGGAAGTGAATATCATCAAAGTTACAAAACACAGAGAGTATTTACATTTTATTTGTGTATTTGTATTTTTATTAATTTATTGCTATGATATTTTTTTTTTTATTGGAATGAACAGTGTCTTTACAAGACATTAGTACATTTCTCTAGGAGCATTCGCTTGCCTTCACCTACACATTGCATAAGGCGTGTTGCGCAATGACGAGCTAGCTGTGTGCTCCACATTTTATAGAATTCACCGTAGATGGCGTTTAACAGGAAAAGTGGAAACGGCGATGAAAAATATGGCAGCGGCTTTGCTGTGAAGGGAGTGTTCTGGCAATAATCTGAAACGTTTAGCCGACAAAATGGAGCCTAAAGGTAATGCAGAAGCGTCGGATGAGAATTCTAGACAACCGAGACATGTAAGGCAAGGGAGTGGGTCAAATATCGATGGTGGAATTCAAGCCCCAATTAACGACCAGAATCAGAGATCCCGAAATGCGGGTCAGGGTGGAACAGCGAACAGACGAGTTGCTCCTCCGGGAAGCTTAGGGGCAGAGGTACAGCCGCCTTCCGCTACCGACACACTTAAAAATCAAATGGCAAAGGTGAGTTGGTGATTACTAAGTACAAGATTAGATGTAGCTAGAGCCTAGTAGTAGAGATGTCTAAAGAAGGAAAATTCCTTTCAAGAAACAATAGAAATGACCAGCATGTTGTACACATGCAGAATCTAAACTAAACTGACATTATTGTCTGATTGAAAGGGTGGGTGTGTGTTTCGCCTAGAGTTCTAGACAACTTCTAGACCAAGTAAATTTATTTAAAACTTTTAAATAAATTTACTTGGTCTAGAAGTTGTCTAGAACTCTAGGCCCCTATAGCTAGTTAGGTAGCACATTAGAGAGGTCTAGACCATAATATTTGTTAGACCAAGTTAAAAAGGCATACTCGTGAAATAGGCCCCACCACTGTGTGTCCGTACTAATACTGTAGCTATGGCGGCTTGCCTGTTTATACTCGTGAATTCAGCCCCACCGTGTGGCATTCATTGGTAGATAAGCACGGCGTTGGGCTTTCTTCCACAGTATGCTCGTGAATGCGGCCCCACCAAACGGCGTTTACGCGAGATTGATACAGTGATGGGGCCGATTTCCACAGCATAACATCTTTCATCCTCCCTTTCTCCCATTTTTTCTTTGGTCTTCAACTTTTTATTCTCGGAAGGACTTCCTAATGTCCCTCAACTAATTTAACGGCCAATATAACCATAAAGACAACCCTACCTAACCCTAAACCTAACCTTTCTTGCTAACACATGGGTGCACGCGCACTGTGGTGGGGCCTATGTCACGATTTTGCCCACCAAAATATCAGTTTGAAAATGTATTATATTTTATCACTTGGGTATGTTTTGTGTGGTGAACTGTCAAAGTCAAAAAAAAGTTATGAAACTCCTCTGCACATAGAGCCCTACATTTGGCGTACCGTACAGTACTGAAGTTATTGCATTTGTTTTTCTCTCCTGAGTCCTCACTGTGCTTTACAAGAGGAGCATGCACCAGTCACCTGAAGGCAGTTTTCTGTGAGCAGAGAACGGCAGGCAGTTTTTTCTGCTAGTGCTACTTTTACTTCATAAAATACTCAACTTTGTCACCTCGGAACCCCAAAACAATTTAATAAAGTCACTAGAAAGGGGCATGACGGCCAAAAGATAAAGGGCACACCTTTGATAACAGGGGCACAGGGGCACAACGGCCAAAAGATAAAGGGCAGGTAAATTTAAAGCCTTTAGAATATGATTTTTTGGGGCGGGGGGGGGGGGATCACAGCCATGACTATCGATGGCCGTTGATTAATTTGAGCCCAGATGATGCTTCTGACTTTGAAAGATGGTATATAAATAATGGATAGATTACGTTGATAGAGGTTGGACAATTTCAGCTTAATCTGATGATCTCTTCACATTTGTTACTATGGTGTTTAGGGAGTTTGACATCAATATTTTTTTGTCCTATTCATTGCACAGTTAGCATGGCTTAGAAGATTAAGTGCTTGAATAGACCCTGTACTTCAAAGCCTCTTTTCCCAGTACTATAGACACTTTGTGTCCTTTCTTTCCAATATTTTGATAGTTAAGGAGAGTCCACTTCAATTGAGTTATGGGGAATACATCATTTAAAAATTATAGAGTCTGGTCTTTCAGAATCTGCCCTTAACTATTAAAAGGACTATGGTGACGTTTTGTTGACCAGTTTTTGTTGCTGGGTCACATATGATAGTAACTTTGCATGGGATCAAGCTTAGAAAGGAAAAAAAGAAGAAGAAAAAGAAATTAACTCTCTGGCTAGGAGGAAAAAGATTAAGGTGGCTTTTTTTAAAGCAACAGAAACAGCTAGTTTATTGATATTTCCTCAAGTTTGTTTCTTGAGTAGCTTGAAGATTTTCTTCTCTTTTTCCCCCTTAAACACTGCATTATGTTTCGAGCACATGCCTGAATTACTGTACATAGTAAAATTGTAAGATTTACTGTAAACATATTGTTCATGATGCATTTATTTTTTGTGCATTCCGCGCTAGTTTTGGCTAGCGCAAATTCTATAACCCACTGAAATATTTTTACAATTTTCTCTGCACATTTTGAATGGGTTGACAATTGTGCAGCATGAATTCAAAAACCTGTGAACATGGTTTCAGCCGCTCAGCATGGAAAAAATAATAGCACACATGTAGACGTTTACAGCACTAGAAGATTTTACCCACTAGAGAAGATTGACTTTGATAAGATTAATCAAATAAAATCAGGTGCTGATGAAGGTGCTTTAGGACACTTTCTCAGAAGTGTCATTGAGTATCTAGGTAACATTTAAAAACATAATACAATCAGATCATATTTGTTGTGAATTGGAAAGACCTAAATTTATCAAATTTCACTTTTTTTTTTCTTTTGAACAGGTTTAGTTTCTGTGTAAGGAGAACAATTGAATTCAAAGTTCTCCAGGCTGTACGCCTGGTAATGTTTGTCCCACTTCTTTCTTTTCCGCTTTCACATTAGTGTCATGTGTGATCACTGAATTCATTTCCCTTACCTGGCAATGAGAAATGCAACTAAACTCTGAATATTTTTTTTTTTAGTTGAAATATAACATATTTTTGAAATATTTTTTACATTTTTCAAGCATCTGTTAATTGATACACTTTCCTTTTTTTTTTTTTGCTACCATCATTCATTTCTTCTTCATGAACTGTTTTTTTTTTTTTTTTGGGGGGGGGGGGAGGGGGCATGTTCCACTGACAATCAAGTTTATGTTTCTCTTATGGAAGTCAAGTAAAGAAAAGATTGGAAAGTTGTAGCTTTTGCCAAAATTCGAGTCACTGTTTCTTCTCAGACCAAATGTATTCAGGCTGGGCGAGGTTCAGTTAGGACAGTAACGACCTTGAAGTTACTAAGTGCATGGAATTGTAGAACTAAACTATTTTCAGTGAATTACTCAGTAAAAGCTGTCTCTGATTATGTTCACCAACTTTGAAATTAAATCAGATTGCTCTGGATTGAGGGAAAATAAGACAGCCAATACGTGCATTACATTAGGGGAACTCCTCTATTAGTGCAGACCCTGAGTAGCGCTGTGCACCTTGATAGTGTGTCGCTGGTACCTCCAGTTGGGTGAGGTGAATGAATTCAGAATTTAGGTTGGGGGAGGGGAATGGGAAGATTTTTCATATCATATGAGATAAAGAGTCTGAGGAGTGCTGACACAGCCATGGAAAATGTTCATTGAGAGAGGAAGTAAAACAATAAGGGATTGCTTTGATCAGCAATGTTGAGTAAAAACAGGGGGCAAAAACGCTCTGTATTAGAGAATTGAGGATGTGCTGCAAAACGTTTATGGAACAAGGAAGGGACCTTGACTGTGATTATGGAAAGAGATATGGCATGACATTGGCACAGTGCAAACTAAACCTTTCTACAAGGGAGCAGGAAGTGAGAGTGAAATGGTCCAAGAATAGTTGAGAGTATACTAGCTAGTATGTTGATGTAGGTGTTGAAAGATTTATTGTTTATTCTGCCTTAACCCTAACTAGGCCGGGGGGGCGCCTCCGAGGCCCCCCCCCCCTCGACGTTCCGCGTGATGTATCGCTAACGTGAAAAGCTATCGCCGCGACATTTCGTGACTTTTTTCTGTCGAGTCTCCCGCATCTTTTGACACCAAATTTGCGATGCCCGGGCGCGCGGTTCCGAAGTTTCACATAAATATGTACAAGCATGTCAGACCAAAAATTGCTCAAAAACGTGAATTTGTGTACAATTTCAATGGAAACTGTGCTTACAGTCATATTTCATAAAAGCATGATTATTTTGGGGTTTTATTGATTAAAATCAATTAATAACATATTTTCTTGTTCGGAACAATGTCGCGGACAAGTTTCATTGAAAAAACAATGAAAAACATAAAGTCGAAAAAACAAAGAAATACATAAGAAATTCAAAAAACAATAAAATACTTAAGAAATTTTTTCGGATAGCTCAATTTTTTTCTCTTATATTTGCTTAGGACACTAAAAAGAATATTTACCAAAAAAATGTGCCCATTTTGAGCTTTATTTAGTGATTTATACCAAATTGTCCGATTTCGTGCATCATTATGCATAAATTAGCATAATTTAGCATAAATGACAATCTTTTTAAAATCTAACTTCGTAGTACTTTAGATTACATCATAGGCAATGTGTGTGCCAATTTGCCCCCCCCCCCCCCCCCCCGGCTCTATGATCTACCTAAATAGCCCGGCATAGTTAGGGTTAAGGTGAAGGAAATGAGTGGACTGCAGGAACAGTTGTGATGAGTTTGAAATTTTTCAAGCTTTTCTTTCCACTGGAGAACCTCACCTCTTCCTCAGCTCCCCCTCCCCCTCCCCCCCCCCCCAAAAAAAAAGTTTGTGCACAGATGAATGCAGAGCAAACTACAAAACAGGACAGCAGCAACAAAGCAAACAATTGAAAACAAAAGCCATCATCAGCCTTTCCACCAAACATTATTATTTTCTGGAAACAATTTTCATGTTTTGATTGCTCTGACCTTGACCTACCAGTGTGCCGACAAGCGGCCAGAGAGCTCGGCAGTGATCTGGGGGCTGTTCATAGGAGACGAGGAGTAATTACAAGCGCACTGACTTTCTAGGGATCTACATAAGCGACAGTGATGTGAGGCGTCTGTTGCTAATCCCCTAGCCCAATCATGCCTTCCCAATGCTTGTCTGTTCTTTTGCGGTCTAATCATTTTAGGGTCCTCTCTCCCTCTCTTTCTCTCTTTCTCTTCTAGACCCCCTTACTCTTATTTGTATCAGTGTTTTTCTTGTTGTTTTCTATCACGTAGAGAGATGAGTGAAAGAATTTTTGGAAAGTGATTCATGGCTTCATGGGCTCCCTCCATCTCTCTCTGCCCCCCCCCCCTCTCTTGGTTGCAAACATTCACATTCAGTTACCCTCTTGCTTTAGTAGGGTGCTGCCTTCTCTATATCATGTGAGTCTTAGTACAGGGTGCATCAACTTTTCATCCGTGGGCTGCATTCCCCCTTCCGCAAGTCATTTTGCACTGCTGGCTGTTTGCGATAAGTTTGTTTAGAATACGTGTAGATGTCACTGGGAATATATCGTTCTTTTCTGAGGTGGAACTTGCCCCACGCATTGTGTTATGAATATGATGGTCCATGGATCTGCGACCAGGAGCAAGTCTCTAAGCACTGGGTATGAACGGCCTGAGAGAGTTCGGCGTTACAGTCTAGTGAGTTTGTTATTGCTGTGATCTCCTTTCATATATGGAGAGAGTTGAGCCGGCATCATTTTTTTTTTTTTTTTGGTTTTATTTTAATGTTTGTGTGGAGGAGGAAGCAGTGAAGTTGTTGATACAAGTTATATTTAGTGTGTTTCTTTCCAGTTTAAACCTGTATAGGATCAACATGAATAGATTATTTTTTTTAATTTGTTATGTTTTTTTTTTCCCATAGCTTGTCATCCTGCAATTGATCTCCATGAACATTTTCACAAGCCCCTTACATACAGTACCCTGTAGAAGAATACAAAACAGATGATTCAAAAGTTATGGAATGTTACTGTACAGTATGTTACAGCTACGTGTAGGCTAATTCAACTACTCAGTGTACCAAGCATGCAATACATCATGTGCAGCCTTGATAACGTACATGTAGGCTTCAAGTTTTATTGCTAAGCAATTAAATTTGTTGACCGTACTAGAATGAAACAAGAGTACTTAGTTAGTGTGTAATCTGCAGGGTTTTTTAAAGCTTATATTTTGCATGTATTCACCTATTTTATGAGTATACCCATGTTAGCAAATTGACAGATACGTGTATGGCTTCCTGTGACACAAATGGGTTACGTTCTCCAAGATGGGAAATCACTAAGTGTTCTTTTCTTAGGTACAGTATACGGGTAGTGCCTGGACTGCTTTCTCATGCGATTCCATCAATGTGATTCTCGATCACAAATTCTACCACTAGCAAAATTCATTGTCCTACAAGTTCCAAATTTAAGAAACATTATGCCTGCATACATAATGTACACAATTGTCAGAGGGAATCAAAAAGTTTGATGGAGTGAATTGCATCAGGGTACATTCTGAGCTTAGAAGCATAGCCTCAAGTTTACTCTTTGTGTGATTCAGAGCAAGGGTGTTCAATGAAAAAAAGTTGAAAATACTACTGAGCTTTGGGAAAACATTCTATTCTTGAAATCTGTGTAACTTTTATAAATTTTTGTTACCCAGGACATGTTATGAGCAAAGTTGTACAGATAATGATAAGCTTTGCCTTTATATTAATTGTATGACAGATCAATGATCTTTTTTTTTTTCTTCTCCAGTCAAATGACCAGTAGCTACATTATTTTAGAGCCATGACTTTTGTACACAAAACAGTGACCAAAACTTAGAATTTACCCGCAAATCCAGTGTTAGGGAACACTGCTTGATAGTCAATAAAATGCAAGAGACATGTGGGCAGGAATAGAATCGCGAGAACTGCTTTCATTTTATGGTGGCATTTGGCGATTTATCAATTGGTTTAGGCAGGTTTGTGCATTTGAGGGGAATATGCGAACTTGATCCACCATCGACTGAGTCGGGCACATTTAAAGAGTTGAGAGTTTCCATCAAAGACTGAAAATTGAATCCACTACAGACACTTTCCTCATTGTGGCACATGATACAGTGTCACCAGGGATGTCACCCTCTTTGCAGACATGAAGAATCTGGATCTGGATCTGGATCTGGATCAATACGCTGCCGGACCGTATGGTATAGTGCAGCGGGGAGAGAGAGCGCGAACTAGATTAATCGTAACGAAGGTGGCTTTTTTCTATCTTGCTTCTGAAGACTTCTGGAGACAGGCTGTTGATCACTGTTGCTGGGAGGTGATTCCAAGCGAGGGGGGTGCTCACAAAAAATGAATGTTTATATTGCTCTGTGTTACAATGATGAACTTTAAACCCTTGATGAGAATATCAATTCTCATCAACCAACAATACTTCCTTGTGCTCAGAACACCTGCAGAGGACAATTTTTATATCGAGGTATCACAGCAACTTGTGCAAGTACCCACACAAACAGTACAGTATCATCGGTAAATGGTTTCAGAAACTATAGTCAGTCTGCATGGACGTGCCAGCCGATCAATTGCTCTCAGAAGTCCTACTCATGTGGTTTATACATGTAAAATACTTTGCAAGCATGATTGTAAGAAGCATGAAGCCTATGAGACAATTTTATAAAGTGGTTAAATTCATGATCCAGAACACCTTTGGCAGAATGAGTGAGTGATTTTCAATCTTTTTTTTTTTTTCCAAGGGAAAACTTAGCGATGTTTCACAACTCTTTTTTTCTGAGTTTCCCACATTTTTTATTCCAAATTTGCGATGCCCAGGCGCGTGGTTTCGAAGTTATGCATTAATGAAAGTGAAGACAGTCATGTCTCCTGTAATAAAATGCAAACAAGTATTAAACTGCCATTTTGTATCGCAGACCTGATGTGGTTACAAGTAGCTGGATTTAAGTATGGTTTCCTGGCCGTGATCAAAATCGCTGAATAAATGTGCAAGAGACTGGTTGATTTGTCACCATGTAAATGTCTCCCAAGCTGCATGAATTTTGGTTCCCCCCAAAAGGCGTTACTCTTCAAGAAAATTGCCAAATCCAGACCGCAAAGATAACCAACTAGGATTTATGATGAGAAAACACATGCTGGCATTAAGTTTACTGTTGATAGTCTTTTTGATTATTTTCAAAACTATACATTCTTGTACACACACACATACACACACAAACACACACACACACCAATATTCTGAGGAGCGGAGGTGTTTTCAGTGCAATCTCTTCTGTGTACGCTGTGTCATAACAGTGTATATAATATTTTACATTTACATGCACTCATACACTCATTCTCTGAAATCTAACAGCAATAAGGACAGACGGACGAACAGACGTTTCAGTTCTGTAAGGCACCCTCGATGACGGAAGATCTCTAATCATAGATTTCCTCAAGTAGACCGGATACCTTGGGGAATGGTTGTTGACGTTCCCCCCAGGATTTCCTGCCACGGACTATGTCCCCCCCCCCCCCCCCCCCCCCCCCCCCCCCCAGCTGCCTCCCACTGCCTCCCATGAACACTGCCAAGCTCTGGTTTCCCCTTAAACAGCTGACCGTCAAAACCATTCCCCTGCCTCCCTTTACCTCTCCTGAGGAGAAAAACAAAAACAAAAACAAGATGTGTGTATGATTCATAAATGTATCACATCCACTGATGACCTTACAGAGAAAATGTGACTTTCCAAGCAAGCCCCCATAACAAGGACACAAACAAACTAGTAAAACAAACAAATGCAGGACAAAGAAAGGAAAAGCAATTTTGAAAACAAAGGCAAGCACGTTTTGATTTCTACGATTAAACTTTCTCACAGCTTGCATGTATTTTATGGAAATATCTATATTTCATACAGCTTTGGCTATGATTTCCATACAATGTACTTGCATGCATACTGTACCATATGTAGCTCATAGTTTGCGTAATATTTTACATTGTCTATAACATGATATAAGTGTCCATAGGTAGCTTCACAATTGTATGACCTTTCTTTTCTCTCTTCTTTTCTCCCGCCATATTTAATTCCAGGTTGTCCGGGAAGAAAACACCAAACTTTCCCAGCCCGAGGAAATCCCACTTTTGCTTGGAGAGAGAATCGAAGGCATAGGTGTGTCATCAATTCACCCATATGTACTAAATTTTACAGCGGACAAGAAATGAGAAAAAGTCTGTGATTGTTCACAAAGCATTTTGCATTCTACAAGGATAGGTTGTATCAAAGGTCCTGTTTACCTTTGGGAACAGTGAGATTAAAAAATATTTAAGATATCACATTTGATGTATATTGATGTGTAGGTCTGTTGCATCACAAAACATCCTACCATGCAAATTTTTTGCAATAAAGCCTGAAATATAAGGAGATATCAATGTTTTTCTTATTGAACCATAACTGTAGACAGTTTAGTCTGGCAACATTTTTATTATAACTATTGTTCATATTTTGTCTGATTTAACAATACTTAACATTGATTATAAGGATTCAAATTCTTACAGTGGTTGTTTCTATCCCAAACTCACATTTTAGAACTATTTTAAAGCACTAATGCTGGGTTTTTGTTTCATCTGCAAATGGTAAATTATGCCTTTAACCTATCAGGTAATGGGTATTATTGCTGCAGTGGTCTTGTCATCATCAAACTGACAAATAGGTGCCACATTGCTATATATATAGCAGAGCACTCTCTTAGTTGGACCAAATAACATTTGATATTCCAGATTTGGAAATCTCATGAGATGCATTAATTCAGAATGACTTTCACAGAAACCAGGATATCTATGATAGTTCACCAAATATTTTTGCAATTTTCTAGGTAGTCACCAGAGTAATAGAGCTTTCCTGTTTTGAAAATTTGAAGGGATGGGTTTAGAACAAAGTGGTGTCATTATGTCTGCTATCAGTATCAGTTTCCCCTTTGTAGCATTGATCAAAATCTTTCCATGATCATTCAGTCTGTCAGACCAGATTGTCAAAATTATTACCAATCAATCAGAAACCGCATTACTTGTAGCAAGATACTTTTTGAAGACATGGATGAGTAGGCATGCATTGCCCATTTATACTGATAAGAACAAATTTTCCCTCCATCTGCTAATATTAATCAGTTTGGTAGTTCCCAGACAAGGTGGCCATGATGTCAAAGTTTACTCAAACCCAGTAGCACGGTCGTGTATCAATTTGATTGCCTCAAGTGAAGGCCATCGTGATTAACACGAGGATTAAACTGATTAAGCAATCCTTATTCACTGATAGTAGATTTGCAAATGTTCATGCCCATTGTATAGAGCGAAGCTTTGTGGTGGATTTACCGATTGATGAACAAGGGCAAGCACACTTGGTGCCGTACAAAGCTTGGGGTTTGTGACTGCTGCCATGTTTCTATCAAAGCATGAAGATGTACATATTATCATGATAAAAAAACTAGCCATGAAATTGCGGTGTGGCCCCCCTCCCCACACACACACACACACACAGACGCACAAATTTAACCTCATGTGAATACCAGGTAATGAATTTCCACAAAGTGATCCTCCTAAGTTATATCCTTATCTCATTGCCCCGCCAAAGATTAGGACCAGGGAAAAAATATGATACTTGTACATATTTGAGACTCTGTATAATTAACTTCTCTCTCACAAATTTGTCACCGTTGTCCTTTTCTTTTACCTTCTTCAGCCAAAGATGTGACGTACCTGTGTCCCTTCACTGGCCCAATGAGGGGTACACTGACCATCACCAATTACAAGCTGTACTTCAAGGGGGTAGACAGGGTAAGTCTGTGAGTGGTGCAGTGACTGTGGTATTGAGTAAGTAAGGTGTGATTCTGCTTAGTATTACTGGTGAAGAAAATTGCTGACTTCTGTAATATTCGGACGGAGGTTTTTCCTGTGTTTCTCCTCATAAAATCAACAGCACTATACCACATACTCCAAGTATTTCTCAAGCACATTTCACAAAGTGGGACTAATGAGACAATTACACGAGTAGTTGCATTCCCAGACAAGATTCTCAGTGATTCTCAGTTTTTACCTCCGCCAGGGAAGGAGGAAGTTACTGTAAGTGTTCAGTCATCGGCACTGGTTTGTCTGTTTGCAAAATAACTCAAAAAGTTGGGTACTGATTAAAATGAAACTTGGATGAAATGTCAATATTGACACAAGGAACACCTCATTCAATTTTGGTAGTGATCCGGGCATCATTTATGGATTTTTGAAGGATTTTTCATATTTTGGCATATAAGGTCAACGAACTTCGAGATCAAGCTGCGCGTACTGAAGGTTTAGATACGTGTACTAAGGCGTGCGCTCTGCTCGGGCAAGACGCCGTGCAATGACGTATAAAACAAAAGGCTTATTGATTATTCTGGGAAATTACATGTGTGTAAGGGTGAAATGAGTTGCTGGCTTGGCGGAGGTCTGTGCTCTCCAAGTGCTTTTCTTGTTTAATATTCAAAGTGGATGATTCTCCATACAAATGTCCTGTGTGAGGAAGGACAGCTTTTAACATGCATGAAATTGGAAAGATTGTATAGGTAGGACACAGTCCATTAAATCCTGATGACATTGTAATGTAATTCTGGGTGGTATTGGTGACAGTCCCATCATGTTTTAATGTGTTAGTTCAATTGACACACTCCAAACTGAAACCATTTATTTATTAGTTCACAGCCATTAGTTGCCAGGTAATATATGATTAGACGGATTAAAGGGTGAGACGAGTATGGCTTTTCACTCTGTACGAGTGGGATATAGGCTTTTGGATGGTGCCTAACATATCTTCTAACCCTAGTCCATGTCTGGATTAGACCTGGTCTAGGCTCAGGCCTGCTAGATGCTGAATCCAGATGGGAGACCAAGCCAGTGTGAATGCATTCAGACATCTGGGGGGAGACATTACACAATATGGCTGGACATGAGGATCAAATTGTCTTTGGCAAAATGATCAACTCTTTTTGTGCCACGTTTGCGTGCCCGACTCAGTCAACGGTGTGCCAAGTTCACATATTTTGCTCAAACACACAAACCCGCCCAAACGGATCGATAAATCGCCAAATGCTGCAGTGCAATAAAAGCTTCACTCATGAATCCGTTTCTGTCACATGTAACTTGCATGATGTGGTGATTGAATGTCAGGCAGTGTTCCCTCATGGATTTTTAAGTAAATTCTAAGTTTCCATCACTGTCCATGCTTCGACAATATAATAGTCATTGGTCATTTGAATGATGGGAGATTTGTCATAAAATTTACAACATAGCTAATTTGGCACTATTTTCTCTACAAATACAAATTAGCTCATTGCATGTCCAGCATCACTAAAATCTATAAAAAAAAAGTTACATTGCTCTGGAAAACAGAATGTTTTCCCAAAGCATGACTATGTTGCAGCCTCAGAATAATGTGGTACACAGGGGAGTTTACACCGTGACACATAGAGTTAAATGAAGTCATATCTTCTTAGGAATAAATTTATTGGCCCGAATTCAAGAAGGTGGTACAATTGAAACCATGGTTCTAACCATGGACAAAGACCGTAGTTTTATATTGGGCACCAAATGTCGCATGGCCTATTTGGTTACAAAATCAGTCACTTCATTGACCAAAATGACCATTTCGTAACAAAATGTTCATTTCGTTGACAAAATGACCAATTTCGTAACGAAATAGGCCATGCGACAGTTAAGAAAACATTCAATTATTTTTTCATCACATGTTTGTTTATCCCCCCCCCCCCCCATCATTTTAGGAACCCCCATTCATCTTGGATGTACCTCTTGGAACGGTGTACAGGGTTGAGAAAGTGGGAGGGGCTACAAGTAGGGGAGAAAACTCGTACGGCTTGGAGATATTCTGCAAGGTAAGTTTACAGGGATCACACAGTGGCAGTGGTAGGATTATCCTCAAAATACTGATGTTTTTCATGAATGCTCTATGTGATAATTTAAACCATTATCATAGTCTAGTCTTGGTAACGACAGTATTCAGGGTTCTTGTGAATAGTGTGTTACAAACTTTTTGTTTTGTTCTGGCTATTTTTTTTTTTTTTAATATATATGTTGCATTTGTTACTGGCTGTCATCAATCAAAGAGAGCACAAAAACAACAAACAGTAATCAGAATAAAACAAACAAAACCCTTAATGATCCACACATTTCTTGCTCAGCAAATTTAGAGTAGATATGAAAATTATTTGCCAGTCCACATTTCTTTAATTTGTCTCTGCCACCCTTTTCTAAACTATCAGCAATGATTGCAAGGCAATAATAGAGACTTGTGAAAGGCAGTTTCTATTCATTTGTCTATTAAAAGTTTGAAATTCTTTGTTGAAACAGCTGGAACTGCTGGAGCCCTGACACAGTGTTGTTTATTGATTTATTACTTGTAGATTACCTTTCATCAGAAACTTTAGTAAGGAACTGGCATTTAAAATATCATTATTCTGTTTAAAAAAGGTCACAAACTTAGAGCTTACAGTGTATATGGTGGGTCATCCAATTCTTAGATTGCCTAAAGACATCACCCCATTTGGGCAGCACATCAACTTTGGATTAGATTTGCTTGTGCACATACCTTCAGGGGGGAGTGAAATTGTTAGCTATTTGTTTGTTTTAAATCATTTGCTTGTCTTGTCTTTTGTTGTTGCTTTTGTGGGAAAAGGGATTTTTTTTTAGGAGCTATGAGTGATTGACATTCTTAAGGCCTGTATCACCAAACGTAGAAGACACTTGACAAGCAGGATTGAGCACACTTTGAGACTGCTACTGCCTACAATTTTTTTTTTTTTCAAATGACATAGAAACAGCTGAAATATCATCTCTTTGTTGCCCAAATTGCCCCTTCCTCTCATTGCCAACATATTGAGTAATGATGAGTCATTGACCATTTTTCAGTGTTACATGAAACCTCAAAGCAAAACAGACCAAAAAAACAAAAACAAAAAAACAGTGGCAGTCCTTCCTTCTACAACTGTAATTGTTTGGTTTGTGTAAACACTGTAACGCTCAGTTGGCTTATTTCCCAGTGGTTAGAATGCGGTCAACTTTCTTGTGAACTACTTGCCAGATTCATGATGTCACTGTGTGAACCCACTCCCACTCCCCCTTGTCCTTTATGCCTCACTCTTCTTTCAGAGAAGTGAATTGTCAAATTTTAGGAACTGTTCCAAGCCATGAGTAGTTACCTTTTGATGAAAGGATGTGTTACCCATTGAAAATGAACTATCATATAGTTTTGTTCAGTTTTCATACACATGTGAACATAGTGTGATATGATTGTACATGACTTATTCCCCTCGGCACACAGAACTTCAGTATAGGAAATAGCTCCCAGCACTCACGTGGTGAATGTGTATTTGCAATGATTTTTCTCTCAATTTCTTTTCTTCCTTTTCCTTTAATGCTGTTTCACATAGGATATGAGAAACTTGAGATTTGCCCACAAACAGGAAAACCACTCCAGGAGGCTGGTTTATGAGAAAGTGCAACAATATGCCTTTCCTGCATCCAATAAATTGGTAAGTAGCAAGATATACATCAACATCAAAGGATATTCCTGAATTCTTAATAGTCCTACCTTGTAAGGGAGGCATTGTATGCAGGACTTCCACTTGGTCTTCCATGCATCCCATATCTTGTGAACATTAAGCCTTTATGTGCTCAAGCACAGAGCCCGAATTTCCAAGCTTGTATCTATCCAAACTTTATTAGCAAGCCCATGTTGGTGTAGCAGTTTTCTTTTGATATCTTTCATAGAAGTACGCAACCAGGTATTTATGTAATGAATTAGCTAAACTTGATGCTACAAATAATATTAGTATTATTGTGAAGTTGTTAGCATATTATCCTTTAGAATATGAGAAATTTAACAGTGTTAAAGATATTTGAATTCATGATATAGGGCAATTTGTTGCAGTTGCAGTGTTAAAGATGGGTGAGCAAAAGCTACCACAGCTGTTTGAATTGAACAGTGTTATGGATACATGTGCATTGTACTATCATTTCTGAGCAATTTATTGTTCCGCGGAAGAATATGTAAATAAAGAGTTCGACAAGATGACCGAGATCGACCAAACACCTTGTTTGAGAGTCTGGGTAGTTTTGGTGGTTATGATGGTTCATTAGGCCAAGTTAACCTCTTTAACAACAGTGACAATATGCTGTATGTTTTGTTTGTTTTCTTCCCATGCACTACAAACTACTCAATAAATCTTTGCTATCCTTTTTGCCTTTCCCTTTTGTGCAGCCCTTCTTTGCCTTTGAGTACAAGGAGTACTACCATGAAGATGGCTGGGCTGTGTATGACCCTGTGGCAGAATACAAGAGACAGGTATATATATGGATGCTGGTTCCAGAATTCCTCTGAAGTGATCCAACACCCCAACAATAGCATCATTTTTCTCTAAATTTGTTTGGACAATGTGAGACGTTTCTCAATACGACTTTACCACCTGTGAGAGGATTTGATAATACAAGAAAAAGAGATATTAATCACCCACACTAACAGAAGGAAATGGGCCAATTAGTTGCAGAAGTGTCATTTTCTTATGTGTTGCATGGGAAACCACACAAGAAAGAGGTGCATAAGTTCTCTAATTAAGGAATCCTCTCAGAACTCCTCTGGTTATTATTATTGTCAAAATTGTTAGTAGCAAAGTTACTATTATTAATTACTACTACTACTACTATTAACTACTACTACTACTACTATTAACTACTACTACTGCTACTACTACTACTACTACTACTACTACTACTACTACTACTACTACTACTACTACTACTACTACTACTACTACTACTACTACTACTACTACTACTACTACTACTACTACTGCTACTGCTACCACTACTACTACTACTACTTCATTTATTATCAGTGGTTAGTACAGTGTAGTAGTTGTAATAGTAGTATTGTTATTGATCTATTGAGTATTATCACATGCAAAGGAAAGAATATGTATGATAAGCAATGAGACATTGCAAAATGCTACCAATTTCTGATCTGCACCCCAGTAGTATTATCTCTTCGTTGAGGGGGAGGGGGGGGGGGGGGCACTCAAGATGGTCACCCGGCGATAAAATTATAACTTTCACCCTCATTGAGGGGCGTGCCCTCTTTCCACTTGGACTTTTCCACCTGCTATGAAGCTGAGACATTGCTCAGTCGTCTGATGTAGTTTAACCCTAAAAAGACTGGGCTATTTTGGTAGCTTGAAAGACTGGGGGGGGGGGGGCCTAAAGGGTCCCCCCTTAAGATCTCGGCCGTGGATAGCGCGATCGCCGCGGAAATTTGTACAATGGTAGTGTGCGATGTAATCTACAAGATCGTATATTTAAATTTTCCAAAATAGTCTTCTTTTATTTTATTTTGATTAATTATGCTAATTTATGCGAGAAATCAGACTTTTTTATCTAAATCAGTAAATAAAGCTCCAAAAGTGCTCATTTTTGGTCTAGATATTCTTTGTAGCATTCTTAGCAAATGTACTTGAAAAAAAATTCGGTATCAAAATTAATTTCTTATTTATTTTATTGTTTTATGAATTTCTTATGTATTTCTTTGTTTTTTCGACCTTTTGTTTTTGTTGTTTTTTTCAGCAAAATTTGTGGCAGACCCTTTTTGAAGCATAATACTACTAAAACAAATTAATTTTAGCCATTGAGAGTAAAAATAAGTATATTTATATGAACCATGTGATAAAACTCAATTTGTATTGACTTTGTACACAAAATCGCATTTTTGAGCCATTTTCGGTCTCACATGCATGTACAAAAAGTTATGTAACTTCAGAACCGTACCCCCGGGCGTCACAAATTTGGTGTCAAAATGTGCGGGAAACTCGAAAGAAAAAAGTCACAGAGCATCGCGGCGAGAGCATTGCGTGTTGCTGAGTAATCGCGCGAAATGTCGAGGGGGGGGCCTTTTAGGCCCCCCCCCCAGTCTTTTTAGGGTTAAACTGAGAAAATGAGATGGCCGTGATCTAGATTCTTGAGTGGTTATCATCACTCGCTGTTTATACATTGTTTGTTGCACGAAAGCAATTGACAGCAATTTTCTCTTTCATAAGCAGAAACTTGGTTCCACAGAGTCTGAGCAGTCTATGGTTACATGATGTAATTAACCTGTTACATGATGTAATTAACCCGTTGAGGACGGTTTGATTTTGCCACAACATGCATTTCCCATAGACGCTTTCCCGAGTATACTCGGGACTTGTCCTCAACGGGTTTAGGAGGTATGAGAGAGACACCTCCCTGATGTCATTGTGAAACTGAAAGGACCATGAGAAGATTGCTTGGTGTATATACCAGCAATGAAGAGGATCATGCTTTAGGCAGGTCTTGGAACTTTATATGTGATTGAAAGTCGCCAAAGAACAATATCTGTGATTCGTTAATTGGGCTTGATATACTCTGAAGGGACTTGCAGCTTCTTCTGCAACAGGTGGCTTGATCCAACAGACCTGAAGTGATGATAATTGTTACTGTAGATGTGACATACGTATGTTATGGTGTAGAAGTTCTTTCTCAAATTTATAGCTGAGCTGGTTCAGTGTTATTTTGGGGAGGTATTAGAATATTTGCAGAAATACTTTCTTCTTTGAAATTATGATAAAGTGAAATGCACTGAAATCAGCCAGCGTGAGAGATAACTTGGCCAAAGGTTTCCATGTGTCATTGATACAATAAGTTGACGTGTTGCATTAATGTCCTTCTGATATCATTAATGTCATGCTCCTGCAATTTCTATAAGCTTTCTCGGCTGTCTTTTTAATGATACATTGCTGATGCCAGTAATCAGGCAGCCATCTGTTGAAATGTAACTCTCGTTCATGTACCTCTCCTTCGGGGCACAAGTGCCAAGAATGGAATGAATCACCATGTAATATACTGTAAGGAGATGGAGCATAAACTGGTCGGGTATTGAACCTTCATGCTTGTGATTATGAGTTCAGTGTAGCACCACGTGACTCCTTGACTGTAACTGTCAGCTGACAGTCATGGGGAGAATCCTGAGTCATGGGGGGAGAATCCTGAGTCCCATGACGTGAGCATGACTAAAGAGCCACAGTAATAAAATTTGATCCTTGTACTTCAAGTTGAAATCCACACCATGTTAAAGTTGCAATCAGCACACAAAAAAATGAACCAGAAACAGAAACGTTAAAGCTTTGTTTATTCTAATGTTTGACATTAAATCTACTTTCTCTCCCCCCCCCCCCCCACCTTGCAGGGTCTGCCCACCGAGAGCTGGAGAATTTCCAGAATTAATGAGAATTTCTCATTTTGTGACACCTATCCTGCTGTGGTAAGTATTAAGTGAATGCTTACAAACTTGATATTAAATTACAAAGAGGTATGATGTTTTACTTTTGTGTGGAATAATGTGAGCCTCCGCCATGATGTGTCGCCTAATGCATTATGTCTTTTGGGTTGTCCATCTGTCCAATATGTCTGTAATCAATTTTCTGGACATAACATAGCCCGTTGAAGACAAGTCAGGAGAATACTCGGGCAGGTGTCTGTTTGTAAATGCTTGTTATAGCAAAATCAATCTGGCCTTTACGGGTTAAGAACTGTTTTAGGCATCCAAATGAAACTTGGCATTTTTATGTACAGTATGGGCTATTGAGTAGACAGAGCTTGGTATATGTGACCCTGCATCACAAAACAAACAAAAAGTCGCCAGACATGGATTTTTAGTTAAGTGCAGATTCTGAAAAAGCAGACTCTAAGCTTTAAAATGATATATAGCTCAATTGATATGGACTCTCCTAACCTATCTAAATATTGAAAAGAAAGCACACACTCTGGAAAAGTGTGAACTGAGAAAAGAGGCTCTGAAGTATGGGGTCTATCTGTCTGTTCAAGCGTTTAATCTTTACCAAACGGTGCTTCGCTATGTGATGAATGGGACAAAAAATAGGATGTGATCATGTAAACCACTGGAGTAACGACAATGAAGGGATTATCAGATTAATATGAAATTGAGCATGCTCTATTAACACATTCTGTCCATGATTAATGCCAACTTTCGAAGCAGTAGCGTTATCCTTTCTATAGTTATCAGACTTGAAAGTGAAGAGTGTGCAAAGGGTTTAATCAAGAAATGAAAAGGGGCCTCTAAGACACACCTGATCCCACTACGCTACAAAAAAAGGTTGTAGAAAAACTGCTGAAAATCCACTTTCCCATCCATTTTATGATCCCAAACTTAAGAATAATGTAGAAGAAGGGTAGCTCTTCCAGAAAATATGAAAAACTTAAGATTGACTTGGTTGATCCATTTCATCTTTTTTGAGTCCTCATGTAAAATCAAGGGGTGCGATTTTTTGTTACATTACTGCACAGTGATTATGTTTTGGGCCATGGGGTCAAAGGTCAAGTGAAAATAGTAAACTGTCATGTGTTTTCCGTATTTCCTAAATGACTCAAGTATTAAATGAGAAATGGTGTATCATTACCAGATAATTATTATTTGCTAGTCTTCTAAAACCATCATCTCACATGAGCAAGATGTACTGTAGACCTATGGGGAAAATGGTGAAATATTGCAGAGGCACAGGGCCTACCAGTTGTGATAACAACATTTCTCATTTATCATTTGCTGCCTGAGCATGAAAAATACACCCATCTTGTATGAGAAGATGTACACATGTCTATCTTGTCTTTGATAAGCATCTCCTTAGACAGAACTTTGCCAATCGAGAAAGACTTCACAATAAACATGGGTTTAATCTAGTAGACTAGTGTCCAAAACTCTGCACCTTGCACTTAATGACTTTTGTAATTGCAGACCGAGATGAAGCAAAACTGAAAGGTGATCGAATGCATGTGACTCACTCCGAGAGTATGATTTACAGAGAGCCAAGTAAAGAAATTTGAATGAAAGAATTAATGTGAAACTTGTATTTAGTGCTCACCATCACATTGTTGTTGGAGTTGCTCATAAAATATGAAATGAATGTGCAATGAAACCATAAAAAAAAAGATGGGATTTGAAGCCATGGATTGTGATATGTATACGTATATTTTCTTTTATAATAACAAAAAAAAAAAAACCTTTCATGTGATGTGTTTTACTTCTCCCGACGTCTGGCATAAGAAAGAGAGATAGTAGCAATTTATAATGAAAAGCAGATATACTTCAGCAGTAGGTTGATGTGAAAGGGCTATTTTGACACATATGGAAGATAAGCAGTTATAGTTTTTAATAGTATTTTTCTGCCAAAAGCAGCAAGGGATCCAGAACCTATTTGCGTTGACCATTTGATTTGAGCCCGAGTACAGCTGATTTTATGAATGCAAGGGCAATAAATGCCTCAGTGCAAAGCTTACAAATGCTGCAGAATTCATGCAAATTGATTTTACCTTTCTTGGTGGGTTGGGTCTTGGCTTTGTCTTTATAAGTCCGTGGAATGTTGCTGTGTTGCTTGTGTCTTTTCGTTGAGTTTCACTTCATTACAGTACATTGTTACGATTCTGCTGTTAGTAGATTTATATCTTTCTCATGTTCTTATTGTTACAAATTATGTATTGTCTGTCTGTCTGTCTGTCTGTCTCCTTTCATCAGTCTTCCTGTTGTCTGTGTGTGTGTCCATGCATTCTATGACTTCAATGTGTTTATTTATATTTGTCTTTCTGTCTGTCTGTGCAGTGTTCTTTTCTAATTAATGTTTTTTTAAATCTCTCTCTCACATCCAGCTTGCCATACCTGCTGCTTCTGATGATGAGTTACTGCGGCAAGTCGCTGCGTTCAGAAGTCGGAACCGATTACCGGTTAGTATTAGCGAAATGCAATGTATGCATTTGTTTTAACCTGTTCAATACTGAATTCTGAAATACCCATAGACTTAATATGCAGGCCACCAGGTTTCTGTACAGAATGAAGACTTTTTGGGAGATGAGAATGATTATAATCATAATAAGAATCATAATGATTATAATGATAATGATGAAGGAGTTCAGACTCACATGACATGATGGCTGTTGTGAGTTACACTTAGTAGTATGCCATATTGGAAGATTATTGCCTTATCCCCTATGTACTCATAAAATCCTTCTCATGTTTGCAACACACTGACCCTTTCACTGTACTGCTGCATACATGTATTACCTTAAATCACTACAGATTTCTTTCTTTGTGGTCATCCCACATTATGTTCTCGTGACTGAGTAGAGACTATATATGATTATTACACTTTTCTCTTCCTCCCCCCTCCCCACCCTCTTCAAAGAAGGCACTGTATATTCAAAGGGATCATATAGTTTTGGTTGAAACCTACCTTCAGGTTTCTAACATTTTCTTGGTGAGATAATTAAAAACCTCTTATGAAATGCAAAAGGGCATGTAATTTCAAGAGGAATTCAACATTTTTTTGATGAAAGTTTGTTTTGAAAGGGCTAGGATATCCAAATAAAGCAATCATAATAAAAGATGGGACCTACTTTTTCTTTCAATTGCTTTGTTTTACTTTGTTTGGATGTCTCAGCAATTCCAAAACTGATTTTCATCAAATAAACTTTGAATGCCTCATAGAATGGTCAGCTTTGTACTATTTCATAAGTGGTTTCTTGGTATCTCGCAAAAAATTAAAAGCCCAATCCTCATCTCCACCAATACTATACAATCCCTGTAAGCTATAACCTGTGTTACCTTTGGCGCTGTGACTAACATTTAGTCTTCTCTTCCCAGACCCTGTCATGGCTTCACCCCCAGAGCCAGGCCACCATCACACGGTGCAGTCAGCCCCTGGTGGGTGTGGGTGGAAAGAGGAGCAAGGAGGATGAGAAATACATCCAGATGATACTAGATGCCAATGCCCAGTCCCACAAACTGGTCATCATGGATGCCAGGCCGACAGTCAACGCCGTAGCAAACAAGGTTAGACCCAAAGAGATTTTTCTCCTCTCCACCACTAGAGGGCAAGCTATACAATGGTCTCTGAGATTTCATGGGGGCTGCCATTACCCACCTAGTATTATGGAAGACTTTTTGCGTGTTTTACTTTTACAGCATGTATTTGAACTCTTGAACTTTTACGTGAGTACGCACTCCAGATTTTGCTGCTCCTAGGTTGCTTGTTTGCTAGCATGTTAGCATGAGGGGTGAGCTTACCACCTCGTCGTCTTCCAGTGCTCCCCGTGCGCTTACAATACAAGAGTACAGGGCGTATGTATACTCCGCACTCTAGTACTTACTGGGGAAAAGCTCTTTGGTTAGGCCTTACCAGGGGGGTGTTTCATCAACGTTTGTCGGCGCTGACAACTTGAATCACCATAGTAACAGTCAGTGACCAGAGCATCTCAGGCAATCAAAACCAGGATTTTGCTGAAATTGGTCAGTGACAAGCGTTGATGAAACACCCCCCAGGTTGTCACTCTTCCATCAATATGAGCCCAGGAGGAATTTGTTCTACATACACCAAATATTTTTTGAGGTTTTTATTTTGCAAGTTGGATGCTATTCGTGAATTAAAAAGCACTTGAAAATATAAACTCAGTTCCCAACATGAAAGTGACACAAGCACCCATTCATTTTTTCCTTCAGCACTGTATTCCACAATCATGAATTTAACAGCTCATGATTTTTTTTTCCCCCTACACAGGCAAAGGGCGGTGGTTATGAGAACGAGGACACGTACCAGAATGCTGAGATCTGTTTCTTGGACATTCACAACATACATGTCATGAGGGAAAGGTGAGGGGATAGACAGCCCTTGGACAGTTGTATGTGTTTGTTTGTTTGCTTGTTTGTGTGTTTGTTTGTTTGTTTTTAAAAAAATGTTGTGGCAATTCAGAGCTTTAGATTAATTTTAGAGTGTGAAGCTGTCATGGCCATTCAGTGATAAACCAGGACATACTGATTACATGTAGAAGAGAAGATATTAGATTGGGAATGTGACTTGTTTTCTGTCTTTAATCATCAAATCACAAGCATTTGGAGGGGTTTCCAGTCACACAATGTGGTGTCAGTCCGATAGAAATGAAAACCAATTCCAACTCTTTAAATTTTTCTTGTTTGTACCGTCATAATGACAAACCTGATATAGCAAGGTAATTGTTGTGGTGTTTAGGTCCTTATTATAATGAGCTTCTACTGTACTACATAGTGTAGCTGGACAAACTCATCACCTATCATACCCCTCATGGAAAGTTTCATAGACTAAAGCATTTTACGAGCAGTCTGTATGCAAACCGCTCCCAGAGGTCAGTTGGAAACCAAATTATGTATTCCGCTGCAAGTGATATGTATTTCACAGTCATTTTTTATGATCATGTTGCTTCGTTGTTCATCATGGTATTATTTGTGTTTTGCCTTCCCAGTTTGCGGAAGCTGAAAGACATCTGTTTTCCTAGCATCGATGAGCATCATTGGCTTGCCAACCTTGAGGCCACTCACTGGCTGGAGCATGTTAAGGTAGAGACAGAAGAAGACTTTGTGTTACAGTATCTGCCGAAATAAAACTATGAAATGAAAAGAAAGAAGATGAATGAAATGATGAATTAAAAAAAAATGAAATCAATGTAAGTAACATTGTGTGGGATTGGTGAATGGAAATGTATGTGTCTTTTTAATGCTATTGATGACAAAACATAGATATTGTCCATGAATCAAATACACTTTTCCTGGCAACAGTAAAGGTTTGTATGGTTTATCTGCAGATACACCCTTTTGCCATAGAGAGGCTAATGTGGCATTTGTCAGGTTTTGCTAGCAGAAGGAAGTATCTAAGTTTAGATAAATCTGACTCTAATCCTGTTGATGTGTTGTTTGAAAAACTAAGAAATATTGAAAATTATCTTCATTTTATTCTTGAAGTATATTATTTATTGTAGTATAAAATAGATGTTAAGACAGATTCCACCATCAAACATCTTGCACTGTAGCCTCTAGTGCAAGATTAAATTTTAGATTGAGAATTCTCTTTCAAAATGTGAGTAAAACTCAGAAAGAGTGTCTGGCAACTCTTAATGCTGTTGTGGTGCAAGGTTTAAGTTTTTTAGTAAAAATTTGTGATGATGGGGAGAGCATGATAGAGACTGTTGCCAGGGTTACCTCCAGGATGAGAATTCAACATCAGAGAACATCATCTTGTGCACCATAAGAATGAAGCACTCATTTGCATGCCACTTAACAGTGATTATGTGTTCTATGCTCTTCTCTCACAACACACTATGTTCATCAATGCAATTTTTCTCCTTTGTGGTGGGTTAGATGGTACTGGCTGGTGCGGTGCGAATCGCCGAGCGGGTGGAGAGCCAGAAGACGTCTGTGGTTGTCCACTGCAGCGACGGATGGGACCGCACCTCTCAGCTGACCGCCCTGGCCATGCTCCTCCTTGACCCGTACTACCGCACCATCCAGGGATTCGAAGTCCTCATCGAGAAGGAGTGGCTGTCATTTGGACACAAGATGGCGCAGGTGTGTAGAATTTTCCTTTATGCAGAAGAACTTCTGTGCCATAGAACTTTTGTGCTTTATTTTGAAAAGATCTTTAGTTTGATTTCCACTTCATTGTTTATTTTCCATGCTGAGATGATTAGTATCAATGTTTTGAAAAACTTCTGATAGACGTGTGAATATGTTCGGGAAGCCTAAAATGCCCCTCAGGCTTGTTGGAAAAAAAAAGCAAAAGAATTTGCAGTGTACATAACATCAGTTAGAATACATAATGTGAATTACAGTATTACAAATATATGAAATGCAAACCATACATCAACAGTTCGTAGAGAGAAAGAGATAAGGGCACATGCTTGCAAAATGAGCATGACTCATTTACTGTTAGAACATCTCGGTTTTTTCCTAGATAATCAGGCTGATCTGAATAAGTTTGATACCGTAATAAGCTTTGTCCAAGCACAAAAAGAAAAACATCAATGAGACTGTAATTGAGCTGATCAGGACTGTTGGTCTTCACACTGATGTATATCGACTATCAGTGCACCTCAGTAGTCTGTGATTTCTTTTGTTGTTGTTGTTGTTGTTGCCAAAAACACCTACATGAATGATGGAATCATTCATGTGTAAGGAATAAGTGTTTTACGTCAAGGAGTTCTCAAATTAAAATTCTGTCATATTGAATTAAACGGTCCACTGGTGATAGTAGTGTAATATGTAAGTGCAATTGTGAATGTCTACATATGTTATGGAAGGATGGATTTAAAGACATGCTGCTAACAAGACTTGAATGTGTGTGAGCAAACTTTTGATCATCTGCTACTTGCTTGGGTTTTCTTCCAATCCACAGCGTCATGGCCATGGAGACAAGAACTACGCCGATGCTGACCGATCCCCAATCTTTCAGCAATTCATTGACAGCGTTTGGCAGGTCACAAGACAGGTGAGATATACAGGAAGTAGCAAAGTTCTCTCTGTGTATTCAAACAGAGTCATGAATGACAATGAGTACTGTATCAGAGAAGAGGGAAAAATTGTACTTGTGCCATTAACATAGCTGTCAAAGATACATATATTCGGCAATGAAGGTCTTTTGTGCTTGAAAAAAAAAAAAATAAAGTGTAGAAAATCTGTTGGTAATTAATGTGCATAGATGTGTTGTCTGAATGATGTTTTAGCAAGCCTTCAAACAGTAGAATCTGACAGGGAGCTTGGATGTAGATTGATTATCTATAGCATATTATCATGTTTAGTTCTTGTTATTGCTGGAAGCTGTATCCACAAAACTATTACTAATATGTGCAAATGTAACTGTAATCAAGTTCATTACTATATACAGTGTAAGATAAACCTTCCAGCTATAATTATTCATCTCAGGCTTGTCGGTGCAGGCAAAGAGCCAAATCACGTGAAGCAGTTCCCAAATTATAAAGAATCCCTCAAATTCTTACTTCATCTCTCGACAAGCAACTAGAAATAACTTTTGTACACAATGGCTTCTGACACTGTGAGCTGATAAGATTTTATTGTGCCGAAGTCTGTGTAGAAAGACACCATACTGCTTCTTATCCTTTGCACATACAAGAAATTTTGTAATTGTGTTCATTTTCTCTCCACTGTTCAGTTCCCGAATGCTTTTGAGTTCAACGAGAACTTCCTGATCACCATACTGGACCACCTGTACAGCTGTCTCTTTGGTACATTCCTCTTCAACTGTGAGAGGGAACGTGTGAAGGAGGTGAGAGGCTGTAGTATGCAAATTGTATGCAAATTAACTTCTTGCATGGCTCCAAAATATCCTACCTAGAGAAACACTCACCACAGACAGAGAAAGACATGGTTTAAGATGGCCTCCCAAAGTCATTCGCTGTAGCGGAGCTGCCAAGTTTCCCTGATTCTGCAGAGGGTTTTCTGAAAACTTCAAGATCTCTTCATGTCTGGATTTGAGAGCATCCAAATCTCCCTGATACAGGAATAATTTTGCCCATTAAGATGCATGTAACTCTATGTATCCCCCACATGCCTTTTTTGGAATCTTTCTGACTTTGATGGGGGAATGTTGGCAGCCCTGCTGTAGGGTGGAAGGTAGGGGTATGTTCTGCAGGTTAATTATATGATGGTAAATACATGATGGTAACTGTGGTAACTGTGATGCTATTAAATAGTTAGGCCTGCACTACTTTTAGATGATCTTGAATTGAGCTTTATGTATTTGTTGCTACATAGGAGATTCTTTGCACCAAACACAACACATTCTTTCGTGTCTGTACCAGACACTCATGAATATTCATAGATTATGACTTTTGCATATTCATCATAATACAAACTCTTTCCCATCTGCTCTGCAGGGGGTGAAGACCAAGACCGTCTCACTGTGGTCCTACATCAACAGTAACACGGAGGAGTTTATTAACCCAATGTATGCCAGCTACATGCACCAACACGTCCTCTTCCCAGTAGCCAGCATGCGTCGCATTGAGCTCTGGACGTCTTACTACATCCGCTGGAACCCAAGGATGAGACCACAGGTACAACCCATTCCTCCTATTTCTTCTTCTTCTTTTCCTTATTTCATTTTTTTTTTTTTTTTTGTTCATAGTGGCAAATGAAGATGGGGCTAGTACTTTCTTTGACAGCCCTTTCACCTTTCATGAGGTTAGGCACTTTCCCACAATTTGCAGAGCTGTATTAAGACAGCCACAGACTAGATCTCTGTGTATAAATTAAATGTGTTGTCTGTATTACAGCCTGTTCAGGTGTAATAATACAACAAGTTGCCCACAGAAGATATTGCAATACTGTAAGGGGAATAATGGAAATGGGAGAGTATGAATAGGAAATGAATAGCATTGTCTTGAAATATACATGTGTGTGCTTTTATAGTTTCATGCAAGTTGAGTAAAGCATAAAATTCACAAAATAAATAATCTGCAAAATATTCTTTGTTTACAGTAACTTAGAAATCTGTGTGATCTGCAAATTTGTATTTATTGGTGTTTAACCCATTGAGGATGAGCTGAATTTTCCACAACACACTTTACCCATAGACACCTGCCCGAGTGTACTCGGGACTAGTCTTCAGGGGGTTAATAATGGTAGACAGAAACACAGGTGAGTATACAAGACATTGTTAATCTGGCTCTGCATCATCTCATTACTACCTCTGGTTCACTTTGCCTCCCCCTCCAGGAGCCAGTCCATCAGAGGAACAAGGAGCTGCTGGAGCTAAGGGCCCAGCTCCAGAGACAGGTGGAGGAACTCCAGAAGGAGATAGAGGCCCGGGACCTGGGGCTGCAGGGGGGCACATCGTCACCCCCACGGGTGGCCAGCCCCATCAATGCCTGATGAGACACTCCTACACCCCATCCTCTGGGCCCCGTTTTATGAAGAGTTAAAATTGATTGTATAGTTGATTTCAACTGTAAGTCTTTGGCAGCCTGTGTGGTAAGGACATTTAGAATCGATTTTATCTTTTGATAGAACAGGGCCCTGGCTGGTAAAGGGTGTGGAGATGACTGAGGGGAGGGGTGCGCATGGACACATTCAGACTTGCACTCATGGTTGCTAACTGCACTCTCTTGGACTGAACCACTCCCCCAAAGTCCACCCAGGTTTGTCAGAAAGTACCATTGGACATGGGAGCTTTGTATAGCATATTTCAACATTTAGCACAAATTACCTGCAGGATTTTTGGGCCAGAAATGGAAGTACTCCCATCGTGTCCTTGCTTGTATCATTTCATGGAATATTTTCGAGTCCCCCTGAGTTTATAAGAGTAGAGAAATTTTATATTCTGGCCAACAAGCATAGAACAGAGATGAAATCTTTATACCACCAAGCTATCTAGAAGCATATCTTGCCTATAGCCCCCAGCCCCTTCCTTCCAGCAACTCTCCCCCACCCCACCCCCGTCCTTGCAGACACACACACATTTACTTACACCTGGTGGCTCTCTAGATATGTAAACCAGTCGCACACCACATGCCGATTTGTAAGCATGTTTTTTGTGACTGGTGTGGCAAGCCCCATCATAGCTTTAACCTGTTGAGGACGGGCTGATTTTGCTACAACACGCTTTTCCCATAGACACCTGCCCGAGTATACTCAGGACTTGTCCTCAACAGATTAAAGTGGCAAAGATCATCACTGGTAAAGGAAAAAGATACTTGAAAGTTTATATTTTGTAAAAAGGACAAAAGAAGAGAGTACTTTATGTGACATTGATTGATATCCCTGTGTTGGCTTCTCTTGACTCAAGTGCCAAGTTTTCACAGTGTGCACAAATTTGAATGTGACCTAGACAGTGTGCAAATCCTTGAAATGCATCTTGTATGAAAGATAGGGGAGTTATTCAGATGTAACAGTAATATGTACATTATCTCTTCCATCTGATCTTCTTGTGACAACCTAGGTGAAATGATATTTATACACAGCAATGGTTTCGAGAGAAGTTTCAGTTTATATTGAATAGTTCCTCTTCCTGAAGGCCCACATGAGGCTGTGATGGAATGAGAGATGATAGTAGTGAAGCAGGTGCATGGCTGCAGACTACAGTGGAACTTTGTGACAAAGAGGTCAAATACTACAAAACCCTCTTTAGCACGGTGATTTTGCAGTTTTCTAATGCTTTGTTTTTGTACCCATATACAGTCAAACCTGTCTTTATATAGCGGCCACCTGCCATATACGACCACTCAAAACAATTCTCTCCCACAGAAAAACATGGTAAAGAATCTGTCTATAATGTCCACCTGTCTATAATGACCACTTTTGCCGTCTCCCTTGGTTGGCCTCTATAGACACGTTTGACTGTATAGTTAGAAAGCTGATATAGCAAGATAATTGCTTTAGGTCCTCGTTGTATAATGAGATTCACCTGTATCTACTTTGACCAAGTCAGTAATGTACACTTGTATTAGAGCTTGACAGCAACATGCAACAGCAGTCTACAGGATTAGTTTTTAAAAGCACATATTCCTAATGCCCTAGAAGTGATATTTTGTCCACCTTATTGCCATGACAAATGACAGGAAATACAGCATAGATAGTTCTGTCTGAATGTGAATGGCCCAGGTGTTCTACTGTGTAAAGTAATTTGCAAGTTTGTCTCTCTCACACTAAGTTGAACAAAGAGGGCAGTAGACACATGCTGTCAACCTGTGATCAGGTACTCAGCTCTTAGTGCCAGGGTTCGGGGTTCATAACTCAGATGTAGCTTTATCCTATGCAATTTGCGTGTAGTGACCATTGCCACTTTCATTCTTTAGAGCCTGGGTTAGTTGGTATTGGAGTAATCGCCACAATATGTAGTATTGGTATGCTTTGCTTTTAATGGGAATAATGGTGCAGATTATGTTTAGACCTGAATATTATTTGGAGACCAGCATTGTTGATATCTTTTAAACTGACGGTATATTTCTTCAAAAGCCGAAAAGTATGGAAAGAAATTAAATAGCAAAGAGATTGATTTTTAAAAATGCTCTTTTCCAAATACCTGTGTCTTGGCTGATATCCTCTTTTACACAATGTATGTTGTCCATGGCGATTTCTTTTTAATTTTCTTTTCTGCCAGTCTGCACCTTTACAGTTTGCATGGATTCCTGGGTAAATGACCATACACCACATTTCCATTGTTCAGACGCAAGTTATTACCGCCTAGCAGTAGAGGCAGAAATGTTAAGCAGGTGTACGCACTATACCAGGTATTTGTTTGTTGGTAATAAACAAGCATTTCACTCTCTCAGGCCCACCAAACTCGGATCCTGGTAATGTTGTACATAAACATATTGCCCATTGGATTGAAAGTGTGAAGTGGATTTCTAAAGTTTGCCCCATCCCAGTTTTGCTCAGGGATATTATGTATCTCCTCAGAGCAGACATATCAAAGGCAAGGAGTTTGGTCAATGACATACACATATCTCTCCTTGTCATCCGCATAGACCACCATGACAGAGTAAATAGCCTGTGTGTCCGCCTAGCAGAATGATATATCGGAAGCATTTCATTTGTTATGTAATACGATTCTATTTATATCTCATTTGTATCAATCATTATGCTTAAGTTTCTTTTTATACTTTATATAATATGATATAATGCATTACCATGAATGGAAATTGTTATTTATACACTAGCTTCAGTAGATAATTTGTGTGGTGAATGACCAGTGTTTGACAGCAACAAGTAATTTTACATGAATGTTTTGGTGATTTAGAAGGAATGTGATTCCCTTTTATGTGATTCCCTTTTATTTCTTTTTTGTTTATGTGCAATATTCACACATTGATACTTATCTGTTACTGATTGTTACATAAGTATGTGTAGTTCATCTGTCCTTAATAAGTGGTACCTTTCTCAAATAGCAAGGAGAATTAATATTTCAATGACAGAGATGAGTATAATCTAATTTGCACTTAACGCAATTAGCCACACTGGTACGCAGAACACATGGCTTTACATTTTGATTTATATGAACATGATTTTAGCTTGTAAATGCAGACTCAAGTGTGTAGGTGTAACACCAATTGTCTACTGAGATAAATGAGAATGTAAGTGAGGATGTAAATACCTCCATACTTGACAAATAGAATTATTTTTTCGTACAATTAAGCAAACCATCATACTTTCTTTAAGCTAGTGCAAACTTAAACACATTTGATGTATTAGCTCCCTTCTAATGCAACATTAATCTTGTCAAGCAACGATCACACCCTCTTTTACTAAACTGAATGCTGATGAAAAGAAAAGGTTAAAAAAAGAAATTCTAGTATTCTACAAATGCAAGATAAAATTAGTATAGAAAGATCAATGTACCTGCACTGTCTCTGTGGAAACTAAATATGTTAGCTCTTTCAACTTAAAGGTAGGGAATCCCATTTGCATGCCTCAAATGAAGAGTTGTATAAATACAGTGGTATGTTGAAGAGAATATCATTTTAGAAACTCCCATAAAGTATTGAAAGTGGAAGGTAACATTTAGTACATTTTTATTGACCGTTAGATTTTGAATTGAATTTTTTTCGGGGCTCACCGTAAATTCCAGTACATTACTAGGCTACCTTTGCAGACCCATGCACTGCATGTGTGTCCATCATGTATATTTTGTGAAGAAAGTTCATCAAAACTTACAAACATTTCTATATACATTCTTGCCACACACTCTATATGTTATTACATCAGCTCTTATACTTTTAGATTGGTGTTTATAGATAAAAAATACAGAAGACTGCAACAAAAAGGCTTAAGTGTGGCTGACACACAGAACTACTGAGTAGTTGAGTTTTGTGCATTATTCAAATTGTAGATAACTGTTGACTTCCAAATTTCTAAGCAGTGGCCTAAACAAGTCCCCTGAGGTTCATATTTAATGTTTTGCTGCATTTTGGGAGTTCTGTAAAAGGTATTCCCTACCTTTAATCATGAAGCTACAAAAGAAATCTGGTTTCGGGATATAAATTCTAGAGAAGTTTAGAATGGCAACATTACAACCAGGAAATGTAATCAATGTATTTGCCTTTTCAACACATCGTGCGGCTTTGAAAACTGAAGGTATTGACTCTCTTTGGTGAATACATTGCGTATGTAGCTTATAATATGTGATATTGGTAGATTATAGACCCATCTATATTTATTTTCATGTTTTGGTAGCGGGTCACTGATGAACCTCAAAGTTATGGATTATCTGTACTTGTACATTGTTAATGTAGTGAAATGTTCTTCAAAATCAATGTTGTACATAACCAAAAAAAAAAAAAAAAAAGATGAAGAATTATTGATTTCTAAGCTTTTGTTTCCTGTACATTTGTAGAATAGAGTCAACACGCTTGTAATAATAAAGTTATAGCCTAAGGACATTCACAGAGCCTTTTGTTATTCTTATGCCTTGTGGTGATTCATACTGATATTAAGATTTATTTTTCTATTGTTTTGATAAAATTTGTTTTGCTGGTATGAAGGTGGATAGAAAGAAAGACGATCAGAAAGAGAGAGGGGGAAATAGGGAGAGAGGGGGAGATAGGGAGGGAGATGGCGGAGAAGGAGGGCTCGAGAGAGGGGGGGGGGGTGGAGAATTTAAACAAACATTATCACTAACACGCGCAGACAGATGCACTTCTTCCAGTGGAATACTAGTACATTGTACAAAATGTACATGTAATGATTTTGCAGGTGTACCATCATGGTTTCTGGACAACTCGACCTCGAATTGATCCGACCCTAAATAGCACGACCCGCACGCGAGACAACGTGTCTCTTATTTCGTTTTCTGTTTCGTGTTCAGCGTGGCACATTATAACTCGATATGCGTTATATTTCTGAAGGCTGAGCAGGACAAGGCTGTATAGGACTATACCCATCGCGCTGCGGGGGTAGTCATTTTGAATATTCCGTCTCTTAGTTTTCTATTTTGCCCCAGCCCACAATGCACTTTCACTATAAGGTAGTCAGTTAAGCATACAGAATATGCGTGAAATATGATGGGAAGAGACTGGACTCTCGATCAGCTCACTTACGAGATAATTATGATTGTTTATGACGTATGTGACTGAGCCATGGACAGCTGGTATGCAGATGTTGCAACACGATAAGAAGAGCCAAACACCAAAACACGTCGCATAAGATGTGAAAAGGGTCCCGCGTTTTACAGCGAGCGCCGCAGATCAGTCGATAATTATGACCACACGATAGAATTTTCAATACCTCAGGCTATATCGGGTTAAACGCATCATTTAAATTTAAAGGACCGTTCAAATGACAGTAGAGCGTCGGGTTTGGAGCTTTCCCCGCTTCAGTTAATCTGCAAAGAGGAAGTATAGAAATAAACTGCTCTGCAGTGAAAACGTTATCATATCTACAACATTAATTAACTTACCTGGGGGGGGGGGGGGGGGCATAATCCCCCCCCCCCCCTCGATGAATTCCGCGACCATTTCGGCGCGCAAAATTTTTTGACCGCGCCGTTCGCTGACTTTTTAATTTCAAGTCTCGCGCAACTTTTGAGACCAAATTTGTCGCGCCCGGGCATACCGTTCCGAAGCCACGCCCCTTCAAAAACTTTCGTCAACTCCAAAATTGCTCAAAAACGTGATTTTGTGTACAAAGTCAATACAAATTGATGTTTTTTCAATTAATTCTTATAAAGATTCATATTTTTAATTTCAATGGCTGAAATAAATTTATTTTAGTATAATTATGCTTCAAAAAACGTGTGTGACAAATTCTGCTGAAAAAACAAAAACAAAAGTTCGAAAAAACAAGGAAATACATAAAGAATTGATAATACAATAAAAAACGTACGAAATTAATTTTGATACTGAAAAATGTTTAGAATGTCACTAGGAATATTTACACCAAACATCAGCATTCCATAAGCTTTTATAAGCTAATTACAGACGAAAATGAGGGTTTTTGCATATATTTGCGTAATTAATTGATTTAAAATAGAAAATGCAATTTTTTTGGCAATTTAAGTGAACAGTCTTGTAGATTACATCCGGCTTTATGTACATGCAAAATTTTGCGGCGATCGCTAGATCAACGGTCGAGATCTGAAGAGGGGGGGGGGGGGGGTCATAATGCCCCCCCCCCCCCCCCCCCCAGGAATTCAAGCTCGCTAAATAGCCCGGGTAAGTTAGGGTTAACTTTGTCGCTTTCAGAAAATATCACTTCCTAAGTGTAAGAGGACCACGCTTGAAAATCAACATAATTATTTTTGTCAGTATTGTCATTTTTAGTTCAGAATGCAGTTCGGAAGTGATATTTCACAGATGAAAACAAATAGCTTGAAATAAGGCGAAAATCAAAACCGAGAATTTTTGCTGGCCGCAGAAGAGCTAGCTCTAAAAGTGAGCAGAATACTGAATATATTCGTCGTCAAGAAAATGTGTTAACAGCATTTTGTCTGTAATGCACAGACGTTATGGAGCACAATGACGTTAATCGTCTTTTTCTGTATTCTCATGAGAGAGTGAAAATTTCAATAAGCCAGTTCGGGGTTCCACTTTGAGCATGAGCAGAAAAAGGTCATCTGTACCAGCAGAGCATGGTGGTTTTTAAATTCACTGAGATAAGCATCTGTAATGTAATGATTATTCAACTGATCCCTATAAGTGGTGCTTGCCAGCACATCCACCTGACAGCAAAAGCGGTGTCTGACAATATCAATAGAAAGAGATTGTTAATACATTCAATGCAAAATAATAAAATGGATGCTTTCCGAAATGCCAATGGAAGGATCATTCTGGTCACCTGGTCTATGCAAGTTCATCCTTTGTTTGAACATGACTGATGAATTCCATAAATTGTTACGTTGGGCAAGCTCATGCCTTCTGTCGCTTGAAACTAGTGGAGTGCCTAATCAACTGAGAAAGAAGAAAGGTCATTTGTACCCATGTGCCCATGAGCTAACCCCGAACTGACTTATTCCAGACATAATCACGGAGTGGCATCTTGACTCGAAAACAGAAACAAAATTAAAGAAAAAGAGTCCAAACTTCCAATCAAGATACAGGCATACTGGTAAATAGTCTTGTTACTGGTTGGGTGAACCCTCCCTGGTTGCCATTATTCATATTGTTTCGCTGGTCAGTAGGGCCTACAGGATAGCCGCATAATCTTGGTGATGCGGGAATTTGAAAAAGTAAGAAAGAGGGATAAATATAAGACTCGTCCATAAGCCTTCTGCTGAAGGTCATTATCAGACTGATTTCTATTGACATGGCCACTTTCATCAAATTACGTAATCGGACTACAGTTAAACGGTATTATAATAATTCCCAAACAATTGCTCATTCTAACGCCACAAGTCATCTATAGTCTATGAAGTCTAGTCTCCTTTTTTTTTTCTTTTTCTTTTTTTTTACTACAATCGACATAAGCCTGTACATCAGATCAATGACGCCATAACAATCATGGGCCTAAAAAAAAAAAAAAAATTAATGTAATACCATGGCTGGCATAAAGACTACACTTGTGTGCAATCAGTCATGCAGAACGCTTTCTCCAAGTCAATAAAAGAGAAGCCACCCCCGGATGGTTGGGCGGACTCTTCCCTGGTCACCATGCTAAACGGACGTGCCACAACCCGCTCCCGGAATGCATTACGCGCATACCCATCATCATACACCTGTGGCATCACAAGTCCATTCAATAATACACTCGCACATTTATTAAAGGACAAGCTCACCTTCATTAACAGAAGGATTGAGAGAATGTAGCAATATTATCAGAACACATCATTGAAAGTTTGAGGAAAATCGGACAATCCATTCAAAAGTTATGAATTTTTTATTAAGTTTTTGTGCAGTCACCGCTGGATGAGAAGACTACTGCAGCGAATAATGTCACATGCGTACAACAATAGGAAACCCGAATTTAACAAAATTTCATCTTTTGAAAAAAAGTACACATTCCCTTGACTCGTCACTGACATAATATCATAATTATGTTATGGGTAATATTATTCCCACTGCCTTCAGAAAGAGGCAAGTCAAGTGCTCTTAGATTATTATGCGAAAAAAAAAGTGAAAATATGTTGAATTTTCTTTACATTTTCTTTATACTGTTGTACTCATATGACATCACGAGCCTTAGTAGTCTCCTCATCCAGCGGTTCCAACACAAAAATTGAAAAAATTCATAACTTTTGCATCGATTGTCCAATTTTCCTTAAACTTTCACTGATGTGTTCTACTAATATTGCTGCATTCTCTCAATCCTTATGTTTATGAAGGTGAACTTGTCCTTTAATCAATTCATTTCATAAAAACCTTTCGACGGAAGAGTTTCATGAATTTGAATAATTAATTACGCAGCTACACCCGCTACCTGCCTACATGCATTAAGGATTACGAACCAACACTTGCTGTCGTCCGGGAGCTCGGTGGTCTGGCATTGATAATGTCGATTTAAAACTGATTTTCAACGAACACATGCATCCTTTGTCACAAAGTCACATAATCGTTAATGGAAAACTTAAATATAGCTATATAGTGTATATAGTGTTATAGCCAAGTGTGATATGCCAGACGAAACTAAGCATCAAATCGAGTAGAACACGCCTATCGGATCAGTGAATTGACAAATGCATGTTGATTTATGTTGATTCATGATACCCTCAACGTCACTTTTGTGGTGAAACGAATATCTAGGAACATATTCCATATATTTTTAGATAATTTTCTTTTTGAGGTTCTTCAGATTACTTGGATACGCCCACAAAACACCTTCCAAACCAAGATTCTGGTTGTAACCTCATCTGTCAATAATTGCTAAAGGTTGATATGTTTAACAAAAGACATAGGAATGCACCTTCCCCTCGACTCAGCATAACTTGCATGTTTCTGTGATATTAATGTGACTAACAAAAGACATGGCGAGGGAACGTGCAAGTTTATTTTATTGCGCTCGGACTTGAGTTGTCCGATCGCAAACTGAGCTGTCTAGGGTCGGGTTGTCATGAGGTGGAGTTGTCTCGCCCCGGCCCCGCGTATATACGATAACACGTACACTTGTTGGATGACCTTCCTAGTATGTGTTGTTGCACGCAACTAGATTAGTCGTTGGTGAGTTTACTGCTTTGAAATAATCTTTTTGTCTGTATCTAAACAGTACACCTTTGCTCATAATTCCTCCTCTTTCAATGTATAATTGGGCCATCAGTTAGTCTTGTCCTGTCGTGTAGTATCTGTTAAAAAGTAGGCCTAAGTGAATCATTGACATTTCTACACATAGAGTAGAAGGGTCTACCGAACCCCGTCGCGGGGCACAGCTTTACGGTACGTATTTGTCCGTATGGGGTCGCTGCTGCGGTTAGGGTCTACCGTGATCGTCGCGTGCAGTGATTGGATTTGTGAGACCCTGGGACCTGGCGTGATGGATGCCTCGTAGTCGTAGCAGCTTGCTAGCCGAGCCGAGAGCCAGGGGCCCGGGCCCAGTAGACCGGGGGCCCAGGAGGTTTATTCAACCGAAAAGCGGACAAGCAGCTGACCTTATAGGAAGTTTACATGGACCCTGGACATCACAAAAATGCATATTGCTGCTGGGTCTCATCGTTGGCCTTCCCGCCAAAATCACGCAATGTATGACGTCACTTCCGGTTGGCCCTTTTCCCAAATCTTTGAGACAGTTTGCGTTGAAGCATCAAGGTGTCAGTTTTGACATCTAAGAGTGTCCTAGATACATGTATATTTTATTTGGCATCCAACTAGTTTGGAGTAGAACCATGTATTTACCATCTATTTGCCCATTTTCTATGTGGTGATGCTGCTATGAGGGTGAATATATCATGGCAATTATTGTCGACGGCGCTCTCTTAAAAGGACACCTAACGTTAGATATTGATCACTTTCTAGAAGATCCTCTCTACAAATATCTTAATCTTGTCTAATGGTAACTATACACAGCCCAGTCGCCGCTGTACATACGTAGCGGACAGTTTCGCGTAGCGTATTAACAGCGTCTGGTCGGGCTAGTCTAATGGTTGTAAAAATCTATATCCAGCCTTTCTTGTGATTTGAGATAAGTCTAGTCTGTTTAAACATTAAAAAGTATAACCCTTCCACCATTTAGGGTACTTCGATAGCGCCCTCTGTGATCCGAACCTCTGCAACACAAAAACTAAACTTTGAAACAAAGCATTATTGGACACATGTTGGAGATTAATGTTCGTAATGCGCACAAAAAATTGTATAGGCCTACAAATTGTATCTTGTCAGAGTATTATAATGTTCTTCACTTGAAAGCTTCTAGATAATTTATATGGAAGAGAGTGCAGGAAGTCTAGGCAATATCTAAATCTTCTATATGGGCAAACAGTATTTGCATCATTATGACCAAGAGTCAAACTAAATTCGCAATATTTCGTGACACAGCCTTCAGAATGTCTTCGTCATCACTGACGCTTCCATCACTCTCATCGCTTTGCTCACTCCATGTCCCTTCGGATTCCTCATCATCTCAGTTTGCATTATCTGAAGGACTGAATGATGAGCCTTCGAGAGATGCGGGGACTGCACTTCCTTGGTACCAGTCTGGCTCAAAGTGGTTCTGAGTAGATTTCCACCCATAGTCTACAAGACTGCTGTGCTGGCTCTCTCCCACATTCTGGCGACATACTGTGCTCTTCGGATGTGATTTTTAAGTGTTGTGGCACAGAGAGGAAGAAAATTAGTAAATAGCAGATGATTTTATTCAGTCTTGCAAGGGGACATTTGTCACGTCCACTGCTCATTCGCTTGAAGACATTGTAATGATATCTGGCATCATTTATGTCTGAGGTTGCAAAGCCATACAGTGGGCAGATGATGTATGTGGTAGCTCGACTTCCTTTTTTGAGAGAGACTGGAAAGATTTGATATATGTTGCACTATTTTCCATCTTTTGATAATGTTTTACTTTGCCTTTCCTGGAGAAACGTGAAGTGAAATCGCAACCTGTCAGGGACACCAACATGTGCATCGGTAATGCCAGGTTGCATCTCTTTGAGGATTACTGCAATTTTTGAGACATCAACTTACCTTCTGTTATTGCCCGAACCAAAGTCTATAATTATTTTTCCTTCATCTGACCTGGCACTTAGTATCTTTTTCTCAGACTGGAGAAACCCCTCTCTAGATGTTTCATATTTATAACTTAGCTTTCTTCTTGACATTTATGCATGCCAAACATATTATAGTAATCCTGTGACTGTGTTTCTATTCGTTAAAAAAAAAAAAAAAAAAACTTACTTTTTAGACAACTCTGCGACTTTTGCAGTTCTTGTGACTGGAGAAATTCAAGCAAAGAAGTTAATTCTATATCATTCCCGAATGATGCCACCCATATGTTGGGCTTGTTACTTTTACAGGGCTGCCAACATTGGAAACTAGTTGAGAGAGAGACTCCCATAGACCAATGCTATAATTTAGGAGTGAAAATGAGTGAGATCAATAGAAGTGCATGCAAATGAAATAAAGTTTTAGAGTGAGAAAAACACTAAGGACCAAAATGAGTGAGTCTCACTCACAATGAGTGAGAGTTGGCAGCCCTGCTTTAAATAAACTTTTTAACTTTTAATTATTACAAGATATGTGTTTGAAAAATGTAACTCTTTAATGTACCCAGTTTTTTCTTTTCTTTTTTTTTTTTTGAAATCAGCAGTCAGTAATAAACTTGTTTGTACCTGTAAATTGGAAAGTAATGTCAGATGTGGCACTGTGCCTCAGTCTTGCAGGAATGCCATAGTAACACAATCAAGGGATTATGGGGATTATGTAAACTTACTCACTATTAATTTCAAGACATTTGAGCTGTACAAATTCAGACCTTTCCTTAGAAACCTGAAACTGGAAACTTCTTTGTTATGGAAGAGGGAACAGCATATTAAAAGATTTCCAGCAAATTTGTTCAGACCCTGAAAAAAATCAAACTTTTATTTTCAGTGCAGAAATGTAACATATTCCGGTTTGACCTGGGGTTAGTTTTTCATTCTTTTTTAATGTTTTTACTAATTATGTGATCCGAGTATCCTCTCGGATCACCTTCTGTATCTGTACTGATTCTTTGTTCTTCTTCTTCTTCTTTATTTCTGGACAAAATTTGTGCATCTATTAACTCAGAAAGTTCTCAGAGTATCAATTTCAAACTTATAGCATATATGTATCATGTCCCAAAGACGACAAATCTAATGTATCATTGTGATTGGTCAACCGTGACGTCACTCTGACGTCATTATATGAAAACACATTTTCATTCATATCTCATTAATGGAAAGGAATTTTTCAATGAAATTTACGTCACATATATTTCAAGTCAAGCGCATTCTACTCATATTATCAAAATTCATATTTATTATTAAAAAGCGCGCGTACGCGCGCGTTGAAATATTTGTATGCTCCAATTGAGCTCAAATTTTTTTTTGCACACGTTTCAGACCATTTGGAGCATTTTTTGAAAAATTGAAAAAAATGGACGGACGCGTATGCGCGCGTGCATATTCGCACGCACAGCTCATATGCAATAGAAATTTCCCGTTTTTTCACTTTGATCGGATGTTTGAAATGTCAAGGAATATTTCTACCAAGTTTCAAGTCAATCCGACTCAATATGACGTCATACGGGCCCGTCAAAGTTGAAATTCCGCGTGCGGGGCAATAGCGATATACAGTGCAAGTATGCCAAAAAACCGCCAATTTTAAATCCGATTTTACTCATCAGGATGGACGGTGACCCCCCATTTTCTTTACATATTTTGAAAGCTGATGAGTTGTACATGTCATTTCATGGGTTGGCGATACTAAAAAAAATGATTAAAAGATATCAAATTTCTTAATAAAGTAAAAAAAGTAAATTTTCAAAATGACGTCATCAAATTTCAAGTTCACTCGAGCGTATCTCACTTATCCTTTGCCGATTTTCACCCAAATTTCAGTATGTTGTAGCTTATTTAATGCTCTTTCATAAATGTCATAATGTAATTTTGATTGGATGATGGTATCACCTCGTAAAAATGGATTGAAGGTAACCTTGTCAAATTTGACCAGTTTACGTGTTATCTCTATGGGAGTGCAGTTTTTCTGGAAATGAAAATTGACATGACTATCTTTATCGAGCACTAGCTCACTTATGCTTCGGTGAATTTCTCCCAGATTTTAATATGTTGTAGCTGAGACTTTGGGCTATTGTAAGTGTGCCCTTCGTTTTTTCATGCGATGTCGGGATCGCGTCAAAAAACTTGGTTGAAATTAAAGCTTATCTTCGATGTATTGAGATATTTCTTTCTTTCTGCAATTGTCTTTGCAATAACTCAAGAAAAACATACCCTATCACCACCATATTTTGCACATGTTTAGTTCATGTCACGTATATTATTTCTTGAAATAACAACTACTTGATCAGACGCCATCTTTGGTAAGTAAATTAGGGTCAAAGGTCATATTATTTCATCCTGTATCTTGGTGAACACATGTTCTATCTTTCCCATATTTTGCACACGTAAAGACCATATTACAAGGATCATTTCACAAGATAACCACTTTTTGCTCAGATGCCATCTTGTCTGTGCAAAGTGGGGTCAAAGGTCATATGTACTTCTTTCTGTATCTTCGTTATGACGTGTTATCTCTATGGGAGGGAATTTTTCTAGATGTGAAAATTGACATGATTGTCTTTATCGAGCACTAGCTCACTTACCCTTCGTTGAATTTTTCCCAGATTTTAATATGTTGTAGTTGAGACTTTGCGCTATGTTGTTGTGCCTTTTGTTTTTTCATACAATGTCGGGATCATGCTAAAAAACTTGGTTGAAATTCAAGCTTGAAATATCTTTTCTTTCTTTTTGCAACTTTCTTTGCAATAACTCAAGAAAAACAGCCCCTATCACCCCCATATTTTGCACATGTTTAGTTCATGTCACGTACATTATTTCATAAAATAACAACTACTTGATCGGACACCATCTTGGGTATGTAAATTAGGGTCAAAGGTCATAAATGTTTCATCCTGTATCTTGGTGAATACTTGTCCTATCTTTCCCATATTTTGCACACGCAAAGACCATGTTACAAGAAATCATTTCACAAAATGACCACTTTTTGCTCAGATGCCATCTTTGGTGTGCAAAATGGGGTCAAAGGTCAGATATACTTCATTATGTATCTTCGTTACGGAATTCGGTACCAAATATAGCAGGTCTGACTCCCTTTTCTAAATGTTCTCCAAACATCACATGGCCAATGTCCCCTCAACACAGATGAAACCTGTATGGTCATGCCTATAGGGATCAGGACTTAAATCATTGATTTCCCAATAGATCGGATCACCTAATTTGTCAGTGTTGACAAATTCCGAGTCTAGTTTGTAGATAGGGTTGTTAGGAGACATTCTTCAACAATGCAAACTTTTGTAATGTTTGCAATAAGAATATGACCCCTTTTAGTCATAACTTTTGTTTCCCATCTGACCAGAATCACATGTTGTACGCCATGGCAGACAAGCCATTTATAGGAGAGATTTATCCTAATTATTCTTTCTCTTGCGTGTCTTGAAAAAGGAGAAAGCATATATAACTATAGACAATGCCCCTCATCTTAAAATTTCTTGCAATGTGTGTAGTAAATAAAGCGATTCTTCTTCTCCCACCAGTCTTTGTGTATACACACCATCTTGGGTTCTGTGAACTCAGCATCCACAGTATCATCAGAAATGTCTCAGGTGCGCTTACAGGATCTCCTCTTCCCAACTGCGGCCTCCCTCCTGCATGCATGGCAGCTGGGTGAGTAAAGAGTAGTGATAGAATCGAATCCAGACTTTCTATCAGTGCATCTAGCTTACAAATAAGACAAGTAGCGGTACAGTGTACATGAAATATGATGCGTCATCGTGAAAGCCACATAATATTGGTGAAATATTTTTTTTTTTAAAGATTTTGACAGGTCATATGAATTTGACAGGTGGTATGGTTTAAAATGATTTGGCCAATTAATGTCAAGAAAAATGTTTTAATTAAGAATAATGAATTAAAAAACTGTAAAGGTAATATTGCCAAAGTTGGCATTATGTGCATAAATTCTTCCTTTTATGATCGCTGACTTTATATGAGGGATGCACCACATATTACCACGTGACAGCAAGAGGACATTAGAAAGAAGCAACTTCAGCCTCTGCCAACCCTCTCTTGGAGACATGTTTGTAGGTTTCAGTCTTTGTTTTTTATGTTTTTCTGCTTTGCTGATACGTGCTGAGGGTCATATGAGGTCATGCTACAATTATTTTGTATTTGACGTCTCTCGTCTGACACAAATATCAAAGGTGCAAAAACAAGTTTCAAAAATATGCAGTTTAATAGTCAAGCAAGGCCAAAACAGTGATGGGAATTCACACAGATCTATAGATCGTGAAGGGCTAATTACAATGAAATAGATCTTTTAGGTCATTTAGTAGTGCTATAGTTGAGTAATTAGTAGAAACCATAGTCATGATTTAGTGGGAGCGTCTTTGTTGTCAATTTTAATTGCTTCTCTATATAATGGTGCTGATAAATATTGTTGTTGATATCATTTATAATTATTGCAACTACTCCATGCCTTCTACAAGTGTATGTGTGTCTCTCTCTCTCTTTCCGTGCAGCGTCATTTGCTAGGCAGGTGGGCAAGGCCAGGATGAAATACAAGGTGCCCTACCCAAAGATAGAGGGTGACGAGAACTTCATGCGCTATTACCGAGCACAGTGAGTTCTTCAATCAATCTGTCGTGTGCTGAAATTGTGTTTGTCTGTGGAGAGCTCCCTCAAATGTACTCTTGACAGGCAGGATGCATGGAGGCACATTTTTATGTCTGCCGAACCTGCAAGTAATCGTGATGTATGTGTCTGCCTTTTAGATTTTGATCAGATTGTATGCAACATTCCATGCAATGTACTGTGTGCACTATGGTATATGTTGCCTCCCTCTTGTCCCATGTCTGAGACAGCCTGTGCAATAATTTACTTGAGTCGAACATAGTGTTGTTTAACCCATTAGTAACTGAACGGCCCAAAACCGCCTGTCCGCTTTTTCATAGTTTTATGCTTTACCATTTCTATTGTTTTCATATAGAATGCATGATTACGTACTAATTTCAAAGAGGCCAAAGGTCAACAAAATTATGTCAGAAGTACTTCAGTGACACACCAGTCTCTTGGTAAAGTCTGAATGTGCTTTCAGATATTAACATAACTTATAAACAAAACTAAACATGGAGTGAGCTGTTTAACATGATTTAGAAAGTTGTCGAAATAAGAGTTATATTGCTGTACCTTCTAGGGAACAATATGCCATTAGGTACAGAATCTTCAGATGCTAAAGGGATAACTCTTGCCTGTTTGATATATCCATGGAGAGGTCTTTTAAAGCAGTCTTTTTGCCAATCCACACAAATGTCTCAGATCTAACTATCCATGATTGTAAATTAGATACTTGTGTTAAAATCTTCTGATCTCATTGCTTTAATATGAGATCTGGGTGTGCTGTGCAATAATCTAGAGAAAATTGCCATTCCTTTTTCAGAGGTAAAATGTTGTAAGGTAAAATGTTGTAATGTTAAATCAAAAATTTGCAGCATGCAACTTTAGCAAATTGCCACTGGAATTCAATGCATTGTGTAGACAAAATCTTTTTCATTATTATTTATTATTATTAATATTTTTTTTTTGCATTTTACATTTGTGAATCCTGCTTCTTGCAAAATTTGCACAAGTTTCATGTACATGTAAAAATTTCTGGTTTGCAGTATTATTTTTGTGAAAGTGTCTTATTGCTTCATCGAACATTACACTGGAGGCAAGTATTTATTTTGTTGTATGTTGTTTGTTTTATTTCTTTATCTTGGGGTGGGGGAACAGCAATTTATCTGGGCCCTGTTTCATCAAAAGATGATTTTTTTTTTTTTTCATTTCCTTACCACACAGGCTGCCATAGACTTACAGTTGAAATCAACTATGGCACCAATTTTAACTCATCATAGAACAGGGCCCAGTGATAGCAGATTAGTAGGTGATTGGCATATTAGGAGTTAAAGGGTTTAAATCTTAGTGCAGTTCCACATCATGTGTATGTTGTCTTCATTGAGTGGAATGAATTTATACACACATCATGGTGAAAGTTCTGGAATTTTACATTTTCACTGTTTTCACAAATACGAGTGATAGTACAAAGTAGTTACATGTATGGCCTATAGCAATCACATGATCAAATGTGCAGAGGTGATGATGTCATCACTTTACAAGTCTCCTATTAAAATGTCCAAGAACATGCCAAGAATCTTTATTAAATATTCCCCTTTTGACAAGAAATCCATAAAAATGAGATACTTCATTTTCTTTGAATTACTTTGGTCTTGCAATGACTAACTGTGTAGTGACTTCTGGAGGGTAGGAGGTTGCATTTTGATAAATTCATTGCCCGTAACCATCATGATTTTGATAATTCAAACCAGTGAGGTAGTTGTGAGGTGATGACGTCATTGCTGCTGCAGGTTTGCGTTACATTTGTATTTGGTGGAAACATCAGATATTGGTGTGCGCATGACATTACTTTTGTATTGGTATCTGATTTTGATGAAACTTGTAACATTCTAATCATCTAGTTTTATCTGTCATTTATGAAAACTTGAAGTGAACAAGTCTCCAACAGCACTGTGCTGGCTAAGGCTTTCGAAATAAGAGCAGTATCTATGTTAGATCAGGTTGAAGTCTTGAGGCATTTCTAGACCTTTGGTATTTGAGATAATTATTAACTGTGATAAGAAATATTGACTTCTAGATTATTTTTGATCATTTTTCTCTTTGCTGTGCGAGATGAGATAAACACATGAAGGAGACCATAGGTTAGAGGTTATTTGGTTTCGTGTGTGGAAGAGCTTTCAAGATAACCACTTGTTTTCTTGAAAAAATATATCATTTGGTAATGCTACCATTGCAATAAGTTGGCTGTTCAAATAATTTTAGAAGAACACAGGAGTTACAGACTACTGAGTAATTGAAATCAACAGTTTGATTTTTTTAAATTTTTAATTCAGACTAGAGATCAATAAACTATTAAAGCCTTTAAGCAAATAATGTGATTTCTTCCTCTCTTTTTTTGTCATATTGCTACATCTCGCTTTTTTGTTTTTATTTTGGTGTCTAATATATTCTACCTGGGTGAATCACCACATCTTGCTTTTTTGCGTGTTTGATTGTGGTGTCTAATTTATGTGATCAGGGTGAATCGTGCGATGAAAGATCACATCACATTTTCAAGGGTTGAGCAAAACCTGGTATGGGTCATGTCATGAGCGAGATACTGTAGCCTTTTATAAGCCGACTGCTTTTGGGCTGCAATTACTGTAATTTGAGGGGAACAAGGCATGTGTTTGTTTTTGATTATCAACATTTTGAGGCGTATTCGCTAAAGCATGATGGTAGGTTGAGAGCATCAATCAGAATACTCTATCTGCTGGAGCAGAAGGACACAGTCTGGTGCCCTCTGCCATCAAATTATGTGCTGCCACAAATTTCTCCTGTCAAAAGTTTTGCAAGGTTTGACACTTGGGGCCTTGAGGGCAATGTGAAATTAAATTGTCTGTGGATATTGGGGATAAATTTCAGCCGTAGAAGCCATGAATGCAGAGTGTATAGAGTTTGATTATGGTTCACTATGCAGGAAACCTGTGAAGTCTATGTAGGTACCCTACATTGGTAGACTCTGGTATGGCTATGCATTGTCACACTTGCTTTTCACAGTTGGAGCTGTTTCAGGATGCAATTTGATTTAGCATGAAGTCCTTTGTGTTTCCCCAAGATAGGGATTTTAAAGATCAAAGAAGCCCTAAAATGATCTATGAAAAGATATTGTTGCATTAGCATTTCTTGTATTTTCTTTGCAGGCAGAACTGTGTTGAGTTTTCGCCCATTTTTTTCCCCGTCCTCTGGGCTGCAGGACTGTTTTTCCACCCTGGTATGTTTTTGTTTTTGTTTTTATTTTCATATTTCTGTCTTTATGTCTGTTTATTCTTTTCATATAAAGGGAGATACACATGATGTAGAAGGATAAATTTGAGTGCTTGGGAGATTTCCATAAATTTTCAAATGAAATACAGTCCTGAGCTTTCAGGAATACACTTCAGTCTTTCTTTCTCTCTCTTTCATGTACTGTAGGCCTATACACCAAATTTTTTTGCAAGGTCTTATTTTCACTAATTTCGGGAGTCAGGTGCAATTCACAAATTAAAAAACGCACGAAAATATTAAATCTTATCCCAACATGAATGTGACATACATCCATACATTTCTCCGTTCAGTACTGTACTTCACAATCGTGAATTGAACCACTCGCTAAATTGTCAGGAAGTGATCCTTTTTGCAAAAAATTAGACTCGCAAAATATATGGCGTGTACAGTATATCATTCAGTTTTTACCTGCACGTGATGCTGCATTTACTATCATGTTTTGTATAGCAATGCTTCCACCCTGTAGGGTGCTGGCCGTCAGTGTATACATTGTCTGTCTGTGTTTCTGCCCATCTTTCCATCCATTTGTCTGATCCATCCAGGTCATGTAAGCATGACTGAAGAAAACAATGTGTAACGGGTCAATCCATGTCAAATCAACCAATTTTTAGACAATTTGTGATCCGACCCCTTTGATTTTCTTTAAATTGGCACACCCCCCAAGTGTCACCATTTTCGGTGACCTCGTGCGCAATAACTGATAGTCATATCCGCGCCATAATATATTGTGCATACGTGTTAGGATCATAAAGTTCTTCCAGTTTACAGAAAATGAGCAATGTAACTCATCTAACTTGGCTGCAGCAGTCAATCAAAAATAGCAAATTTTATTCAAACTTGATTGTTTGACCACTCGTTGGTTGCTAAGGGAGGCCGTAGCTTAGCAACCGTTTGACCTTGGGGCCAAAATAATTCAGAATCTTCCGTCAGACACTTGGGGGAACATTTGGTGCGAGTTAAAGAAAATCGAAGGGGGTCGGGTTCACAGCATTGGTTGATTTGACGTGGATTGACCTGTACATTAAATATTCTCAGTAATTGATCAAGGTATGCTAGATGATTCACTACATAGATTCCTGGTAAGATTCCTGGCTGTAACAATGTACCATAAGGTGTTAGATGGGGTGGAAATAACTTGAGGGCAATTATTGTGAACGAACTTCATACTCTGCAGAAAGCTCAAGGTCAAAGGTCACTGGAGATGATAAACAACGTGGTGTCAAGCCTGAAAGATAAGCTTGACTTCGTCTTCTCCGTAAAAGTACATGGCAGATTTTAACCAGACCTGGTTATTTTGTTGTTGTTGTTGTTCTTTTTTTTTCAAACATGATTTTTTTTTTTTCTTTTTCAGTCAAGCAGTTTCTTACCCAAGAGTTAAGAACTGTAAATAAGTAAGTTCAGGTATTAACATTGATAGAGGGTAGCATGAGTAAATCTTTGAAGGGTCATCCTTTCAGTTTTATTGATCAGTATTGTACATAATGCCAAAGCAATGCCCCATAGATCCCAAGCCATTATGATAGATATCAAGTGGGACACTCTTTTGTTAGTAATGTGCATTATGAATATTTCATGCAACTGGTTGGAGGAAAATGATTTTTCGTGGCAGTTCTTTGGGTGGCCCCTGTGATGAGAACTGAGATTGTAATAAGACAGAGTTCAAGCAACAGTTTGATGAATATTCAGGACGTCTTTGTAAAATATTAATCATTTGTATACATTCATGCATTTATGCTATTGTGTGTCTTTACAGTGGCAGCAGGCTTAGCAGGACTGGTGTATGTTTATGGCCGTTACCAGTACTTTAACGGCTATATCAAGGAAGTCAAAGGCCGGTGAGTACCCACTGCAGAAATGATGTTAGTGCACAGCAATCAAGTCTGAGGAACAGTCAGTTCACTGTAGATTCACAGTAAGGGAATATGATACACTGTATAGAGGAAATCTAACGAGAATTCAATATGTGATAATTTTTTTATGCCTCCGCCACGAAGTGGTGCCGGAGGCATTATGTTTTCGGGTTGTCCGTCCGTCCGTCCGTCCTTCCGTCCTTCCGTCCGTCCGTCCGTCCTTCCGTCCGTCCGTCCGTCCTTCCGTCCGTCCGTAATGAATTTTGTGGACAAGGTAACTATCAAAACCTGTTGAGGTATCCTAATGAAACTTGGCATGTATGTGTATTAGGGGGTGAAGTTGTGCCTATCAACTTTTGGTTGCACATGCTCAAGGTCAAAGGTCAAAAGGTCAAGGTCAAATACATAAAATTTCACTATTTCCACCATATCTATTGAATGCCTGAAGATATTTTCTTGAAACGTAGTGTATACATGTATTACCCAATTAAGATTCTCTGGTGAAAGTTTGGGTCATGAGGTCAAAGGTCAAAGGTCAAAAGGTCAGGGTCAAATACATAAAATTTCACTATTTCCACCATATCTATTGAATGCCTGAAGATATTTTCTTGAAACTTAGTGTATACATGTATTACCCAATTAAGATTCTCTGGTGAAGGTTTGGGTCATGAGGTCAAAGGTCAAAGGTCAAAAGGTCAGGGTCAAATACATAAAATATCACTATTTCCACCATATCTATTGAATGCCTGAAGATATTTTCTTGAAACTTAGTGTATACATGTATTACCCAATGAAGATTCTCTGGTGAAAGTTTAGGTCATGAGGTCAAAGGTCAAAGGTCAAAAGGTCAAGTAAAAATATTAAAACTTCTTTTTTTTCTCCGTACCTTGGAAACTTGTTCAAGGTATCTTCATGGAACATAGTATATACATGTACTGACTGGAATTGATTGTATCTAGAGAATGTAGGGTTCATGGGGTCAAAGGTCAGGGGTCAAAGGTCAAGTGCAACACTTCAAAATTTTACTATTTCCCTCATATTTATGCAATGCCAGCAGGGTTATATTTTTTTTTTTGCACTTGATGTATGCATGTGTAACCTAATAGAAATTCTCTGGAACGTTTTTTTTTCTTCTTTTTTTTTGCCTCAAAGGTCAAAAGGTCAAAGATCAAGTGAAAGTGCTGAACTAACTTTTTCCTCCATATCTCGGAAGTGGCTCAAGTTATCTTGAAACTTAGTACATATTATGCATGTTCTACCTGAAAGTGATTATCTTATGAATTTTAGGGTCAAGGGCCAAATGAAAATGGTAACAATTTACTATTCAATTCAGAAATTCACACCAATTCTCCACACCTGTACCTTGAAAATTACTCAATGCCTAAATGTATGAATGGGTCAAAGTCAAGTTAAAGTCCTTAAATCCCTAGATACATGCTCTCCTATTCATCCAATTAAACCTAGGTCAAGGAAGGTGAACATTCAACACATTTGTGAGAAATTTGTTATTTCAATATTTTGCCAATTTTGTGAAAATGTAGTCACACATTGTCCACATGTACTATCTAGACCTATTGGGAAAATCATGTATTATGGCGGAGGCATACCAGTCGCCAAAGCGACATTTCTAGTTTTTTCTAGCATAATGAAAGAGCACTTGACTTACCTTTAAAGCAGGGGCAATGAGTTTACCCTTAACACGTGTCAGTAACAAATGGAAGAAATATGTACTTTCATGAAAAAAAAAAAAAAAAATCTTGTGTTTTTTTTTTTTTTTTTTTGTGGTATCATTGCTCTACTCTTACATCACATTTTTTTTTTTTTTTTTTTTTTTTGGGGGGGGGGGATCTTCTGTAGCCAAGACGTTTACACATGAATTCAATTAATAAAAACTTTACAAACTCATAACTTTTAATCAGGATGTCTGATTTTCCTCAGACTTTATAGATATGAACTACTAATACTTCAGCATCCACTCAATCCACACATTTGATGTAAATTCCCCTTTCATGCCAACACAAGTGGCATTTCTGGCTTTTTCGATCCAAACCCCAGCATGAGACAGATGCCCTATTTAGTATTGATGAATTCCCTCAATGCTGGGAGATAAGGAAATCCTCTTGTAACTAGAGACAGCATGACATACACCTCATGTTTTCTTTGATTTTTTGTCCTCAAATAGTAGCACTATCTCCCCGTCATCATCTGCCAGTAAGGACAGTTTCTAATCATGTAAAGTCTGTTTGATTATTATCTCAGGTTTACTTTTGTCATGGAGTAATGGTCAGTTTAATAGCATTCTCATCTGTGTTATAGCTATTGGACGCAGGCGGAGTAGACTACATGTATTTTGATATCAAATGACCTCACTTGCTGGGACATAATTATAGTCCCAGTCTTTTTACCCCTTTATCTAGTTTTGCTTGTCAGGGAATTTCAATTAAAGGAAATGAAAACCCAGATATTTCAATTATTTTAAAAATTAATAACTTTTGAGCCGGTTGTTCTGATTTTCCTCCAGCTTTAACCGATGTGTTCTACTGATATCGCTGGTTTTGCTCAATCCACATTTATATTTGGGCTTTGTTTGCCATGAAGATTAAAAAGGCTCGTGATTGTACATGTACAGTATCTTCCAGGATATCTGTAGAAGCCCCTTTACTATGTACATTTGAGATGTTTATCACTATCTGGCTCCATTTAAATCAGTTCTTTTACGTGGCTTCATTATGGAAGATCACTTCACATTTCGTGACAAAAATACGTCTGAATTGAATCTATTTTAAGTGTTTCTTTTCATGGCTCACCCTGAAGCTTACAGGGTCATTATGGTTTCATTTTTGTAGGTTTTCTGTTCAGCATCCCAGTTAATTTTTAAGCCGTGGCACCAAGGTTGGAAGTGTTAGTTGTATTGCCTTTTTTGAATGCCAGTCTGTTTAGATTTCTGTAGCATGCAACGATGCAAAAACATAATCATTTACATTAATTTTGTGTGAAATGAGACAGGCTTGATTAGTTTTTGGGACAGTCGTAGTTAAGACAACATTCCAAAATTTCACTGTTTTATGCATTGACAAAAAAAGTAAAAAAAAAAATGAAAAAAAAAAAGAAGTGAAGTCTCTTTATTTTGTGTGATGTTACATGTAAGTTTCTACAAACAACTGCTGTAGCAGTAAAACCTTTGCATGGGTTAGATGACAGTGATCAAAATCAATTTGGAATTATCACAGATTGTAGTCACTGCGGATTGGATACTACTGTATATGTCTCATTTAGTATCGTCATATCTTTGCTTGTAAAATAGTTGTATACAAAATATTCAGCATGTTGTTACAAAGTACACTGGAACACAGTTGTATATACAAAAGTTAAATACAGAATGGTGTGCTTTAGATGAGATATCAGATTTTCACTTTCAAGTGAACTGTAAAACCAGCTCGACATTTGCTGCATGAAACATTGGCAAATTGGAGCCTGCAGCCTGCAGCCTTTTTCTTTTTTCTTTTTTCTTTTTTGTGGCATGAAACTTTAGTGAATTGCCACTGGCATTCAATGCATTTGTGTAGACAATCTTTTGCGGGCATTTAATTTTCACTGAACGTGGCTCCTCATGAATTTCGCAAAAGTTTCATGCATGCCAAAATTTCTGGTATTACAGTAGTTCGTTCTCCAGCCCACAAGCGTTGACTTTGACTCAGTTCTGTGGCTGTTGTTGTTGTTGTGCTAGCCTCTATGGATTTGGAGTCAGTGTGAATGCCATCAAAGCACTCCTCCTCATGTCGGTCACTGGTATGACTCACCTTGCGCTGGTCACGTACGCCAACATCGACTGCAAGCAGATGATCATGGATAAACTCAACTTGTAACAAACGTCACTGGCTTCCTCACATCCTCACCATGCTGTAGTGCTTGTGGCCAAACTTTATCATTAAACACTGAGTACCTCTTTGCTGAGTCATAATTGACGGAAGTAATTTTTGTTTTCAAGTTCTGACAGTAATGTCAGCAAAGAGCTACTTGTGACATCATTTCCAACCAAATGAGAGCAGTTAGAGAAAGAGGGAGTGAGAGAGGGAGAGAAAAAGAGATGAAATTAGTTGGTTTGCTGAAATACAATGTAATAAATTGCATACATCATTATGATCATATATCCTTGTCCTGAAGGTGGTGGTTTGTTTGTGTCTAATAACTTTTTTTTTTTTATTCTCTGTTGAATGAGCAAAAATATACATGTATTATGTTTTTCCGCCACATTTCTGTCCCTTGTGGCTGGTTGCTCACGGATACTCTTCTCAATACTGTACCAACTCTCTGGACTTAATCAACCTATTGCTCACAAAGTTCAAATTTTGGTGCAATTACAACTGAAATATGACGAGAGTACTTTCGGTCATATTTTATGGACAGAAATAAAACTCACAAAGGTATACATAATTTCACACAAAGTTGACTTCCTTGGTCCTCCCCTGTTATTGAATAGGATGAGTATGCAGTGTGTTCAGGTGTAGCCAAGTCAGGAGTTGATCTATACTATGCTCCTTGACAGAGAACAGCACACACACTTACATTGTAGTTTTGTTCAACAAAGTTCATCATATCAGATGAGTGAGTTATTTCTGTAACAGTTAATGCCATACATGTTCCTTGATCACATAATTCTATACATTGTACTTCCCAGATGGAACTACAGTACGTGTACAGGTATCTCCATCCCAAAGAAACATATACAGTATTCAGAGTGGTGACTCACCACTTATATTTGTGAAAGCACAAACTGGATAAAGAAAGAAATTTAATACTAAACATGCATATTTCTGAAATTCACATTAGTAGAAAGCAGAGATCATTCTCTGTGACTTAATTTTGGAGAGCATTTCTGTGCAGCATCAGAGAGAAAACCAAACAGAAGAATGCAGCCTTTGCAACTTGTCTGTGGTACTACATGTACTGCACACTCAAATCTACAGTGTAGTTCATGGCACAATGTTGTTCATCCTGGATCAATCTTGCAGTCTTTGGTATTATTGGTGGTGCGCGGTGATCAATGGGTTATAGTTGTCGCAAGATAGGCATCTGCTATCACAATGCACACGTGTGTAGCACCCTGAATATATCAATGGATTCCCGGCATAAAATCTTCAAGGCTGTTCTCTTAAGTCGCAGGGGGATTTAGCTTCCTTGATGGAATCATTTGGCTGTAACTTCCCCAGGGATTTTTTTTTTTGTTTTGTTTTTTTTTGTAACCCTTTCCCGTGCGATGACTATTCACTTTTCAGAATGATTCATTCATAATGCATAACATGTACTAAATGGGCTGTTGATCAGGGGGAGATAGAATTCCCATCCATCTACGGTGACAACTCTTTGACCTCTAATTTATGATCATAGCTGTTTAAATCGCGAGGAAAGCTGCGAATACTGTGTCAATGAATACGCTGCTCTGATTGTTTTCACTCGTTAAACTGCTGCGAACGTCATCATCATTATGTTATTCAAAAAACATCACCGTTTTGAAATGGATGGCATGATCGATGTGGCTGTAAATCATGAATGCCTTCAAAAAATGAAATATATGTATGCATATCTTGGAGTAGATTGTCATAATTTGTTATGAACCAACTATCTAATTTTATTGACAGCACATGTACAAAATATTATGGATGCATTATGTATAACAGTTCATGCATCGGTGTGTGTACATAATTACATTGTATTATACAATGCACATGTATATCTGTTGAGCATATACTACATCCTTTATTGAAGAAAATGATGAAATTGCATTTTTATACACAAAAAAAAAAAAGTATGTTTGGTCTTTTTTTTTTAATATTTCTGATTTTGAAATACAATGTAGTGTTCTGAAGTTGAAATACAGTGTATGGTATATGGTACATGTGTGGGTGAAAAGTGATTGTTTCCAGGTTATGCTAGAATGTTTATATTTGAAAATTGTCATGAACAATCAAGTATAGTTACTATTACAGCTTGTGCAAAGAAAGGTGAAAAATGTAGATCTTATCATGTTGACATGATCATGTAGACATGGTTATTTTTTGACAACTAACAATGATGCAGAAGATGCCATGTCCGAGAATATTACACTATATTTGTAAAATGTATGCTGTATTCACGAGATGGTTGCATACGTATAGGTACATGTACAATGTGTGTCACACTTAACATGTATGGTCATTTGGACTTCAGGTGTACAATGTACTTTATTGTCTTATTCAAATTAAAATGAAAGATGAAAATATGAGAAAATGATTGTTCGGTGGAGTTCTTTGAGTGTCGTGTACTGAATGCACTGCAGGGACAATGTATAATGTATAATGGAGGAGCTGTTTGTGGTGCAGTGGATTAGACCCCAGACTATCAATAATGAGGTCGATGGTTCAAGTCCCCTGGCTGCAGTGGTCGTGCCCCAAGGCAAGGCACTTTGTAATATCCTCATTGCCTATACAAGTATATTCTCTGGGAAGGGACTCGAAGACAGTGGCCCGGGATCTATGCTTACAAGCATGCACTGCTCCCCACAGTGGTCATGTAATACAAAATCAATGCTTATCAGATATTGATTTTGTTTATTAAGTTTTTAATGTTACCTACATGTATATCCACAGTTAGAATAGTGCTAAGTGTTTAAGATTCTTTTCATTATTTCCTACATTTTACAATGTAATTTATAGGAAGACAATGATTACTAATTACTTTCCCCGCAATACATACATGTATACAGTGTATGTACCTCCTTTGAATTTCACACAAAGCCAGATTGTGCTGCATTAACACTCCCTATCAGCGCCAAAGACAGGCATCTGCACATTCACCTTGCATTCATGAGCTAAAGTGTGACTGGAGAACATGCCCTTATTAACATGGATAAGATGATCAACCAGGTTTAAAAATGGGAGAAGCAATTACACTTGTATTTATAAGGATAAGAGAAAATTGTCGTGCAGTGGATTGGAACTGGGACGAATTCTGAGTGTTTATTTGCAAAGAGAGAGAGAGTGTGTGGCTAGAAATCAGACAGTGGTATTCATAGAGGCTCTGGAGGTAATCGTGGATTTAAGTTAAATTAGATGATAGGAGTTCATGCATTTATAATATACCTGTACAATATACATACTACAATAATATTGTATACCAAGAGGGAGAATAAACTAAGTAGGCCTACATTGACACGCCCTCACACGCACGCGCATGCATAGTACATGTATATCCATTTTCAAATTGGGTATAGCCAAGATGACGGGAGTATATCATAGCAATATGAAGTTTGATGTCTAGCTGCTTAATTAATTTGAACAACCACTTCATTGGCTTCAGTGTCAAGCAAACAAGTGATGCATAAAAAGAGATAGACGTAGAATTGTGATCATGAAGACCACTAACTTGATTAAGGACCTCAAATAACTTTGAATACGCAGAACTCTGTGAGTCTTTTATCTCTCTACTCACAAACTTCGATCAAGCAGCTAAAATAATCATGTTCTGTCATATGTCATATAAAGAATGCACGTTGTGGCACATAATCTTGAATTCACTATACTGGATTATATGCATGACAAATTCATAAACGGTTCAAATGCGGTATTAGTAGGTCGAGGACTACAGTTGTATATCATATTGGCTAGAATAGTGCGTAAAAGAGCATACCCAGTGCTATCTTTGTTATAATAATGACTTTATGATATACTACGTCTCTCTCCAATCATAAAGTTCATGACCGTGAATTATGAAATCAATGAGTTATAATAATGAAAGTATAGCATCGATTCATGATTCTGCACAAGTTGCTAAACCCGCGATTCCGATGCGAGAATAGAGTGAAAAAATACATTATAGTTCATGACCGTGAATTACATTGTACATGAAATCAATGAGTTCCACTTTGATACATGAACCAATTTGACCAATCACAAATCTAGTCAGGTCCTATATGAATACACTGCAATTATATTTACTGTTATCATATCGTGTTAAGATACATGAATGTCATAGCATGTACATGTATTGTTTATCATAAGCACACGTATTCATGTAGTTCCAAGCACTCACACACCGTTTAATTGGCCTACAGAAACAGGCCAGAAAGTATTAGGCTTACCACCCCCCCCCCTTTCTCCTCCCTCAAAATAGGGCCTAGATAAATAGATAGATAGATAGGTAGAGAAATAAACATATAAATAAATAAATAAATAAATATATAAACAAGCAAATAAATAAATAAATGAATAAATAAATAGATGATATATAAATAAATAAAAGATGAAAAGATAAATGAATAAGATGTAGGGCCTACAGCTGTGAAACTGCGTGAAAGCTAGCTGAATGCATGATACACAGCGAAGATTGTCGTTGGAGAGAGAAGTTTTATATACACTAGCTGGGAAAGAATGATGAGACGAGGAAGTAAAAAGGAGGGTAATGTGGCAGGGAGAATGATCGTTGGAGGAAACCCTCTCCGGGAAATTACGAAAGGAGATGGCGGGGGGGGGGGGGGGGGGGGTGTTGTATGAATCTTGCGTAAACCTTCCGAACATTTCTCTCTTCTTTTTTTTTTTCCCCGGAGCGAGAGTTTTGAAAGACTCTAAATCCTCCTACAGGGAATTGATGCGGAGGTTAATGCGATGCGCTTGATCTTGATTTAAAGCACTCTTGAAAAGGAGAATGTTTGATGGAATACCTAGAATCAAGATTCTTTTCGTGGAGAAACAATTTTTTTGCCGGAAGATCATCGTGTACTTTCTCAAGTTAAGGATGGGGGGGGGGGGGATGCCTTGGCCAGAATGACGTAAAACTACGCAGGAAAAGATAGAGAGACCTCCGAGGAAAGAAACGTGAATGAATAGATTGTCGTTTATAGGAAGGCATGAGTGTGAATGGAAACACAGCGAGTAATGTCACGTTAAACATGCATAATGAACCATGAAAGCATGCAACTATCTCCCGCTTATACACGTAATTCAATCACGCACTATGATTTATTTCTTCATAGCTGCCACGGAACATCAGCTATTCTCACCAAATGAGAGAAAAAAAAATGTTTATCATTACGAGAGATTGGCTGTGCTGTGGTATCTTGAACGCTGCGTCACTGAAAGTTCGAGTAAAATCAATTAATAACGACAAAGTAATCAATGTAGACGTTCTTGTCTCATTCTCATTGGTCAGCTATCATCACCTATAGCTCCCTGGTCAAAATAAGCTTCTTTATTCTGACACTACCCTGTGTACCTTCTCATTCCCCTCTTCTCATTATTTTTTTCTTACCTTCCTTCATTCCTACATTCTCTTTTTTCCTCTCTCCTATAACGAATTCGCCACCTAATTTATATCCTCTATCAATATCCACACTGATATTAAATCTGAACGAAACGAGTGCGCACTACAATCAATCACCGTAAACATGGAAGACTATCTCCCTCGGAAAGAAATAACGCTGCTGCATCACAAACCATATACTACACTGACCTCAGCCAGATTTCCTTAATCATTACCTTATATACCAGGTGGTAGAGAGCTTGATGGGAGTTTTAAAGTACTTTTTTACAGGTATAAAGGGGCTGTTTCAGTCCAGTGTAATTATGGTAATTTCAGATGGCCACTATTTCTTTGTGGGTTGTTTGAGTAATTGCTTGATTGTTAAATGTACTATAACCACGATAACGTTTGGGAAAATTTATTTTTTATATTGTTTTGTTTTAGTTTTTGTTTCTGAATGAATTTATTGCATTTGAAAAAAAATGTGAAAGTTGTGAAAAGATAAAAACACAAAACTTAATAAAAATCAAAAACTGTCTTGCTCTACCTCTAATCATCACGTATAGCTTCCATCGTTTTGTCTTTAATTCTACGTGATTTGATTTGATTAAATTTTATTCACAAAATGCATGCACTATGCTTACATTGTACACATGTACAACATATATAAATGCTTCATAAAATGGGATAGTCATAATATTATATTTAATTATGTCATATATTAAGCTCTTTGATTGCACTCTTCCCATTATATAGTTAACTTTAACGTAATCTTGGTTAGAACTTCTGACTTAACCATTCGCCGCCCTGCTAAGTAACGCATAGGTCTAAACACGTTTTACCCACTGAATGTTTACCCAATGAAAGTTTATGGTATTATATATGAATTCTTTATGATTACAATTGATAAAAAGATATGCATATATTTCATTTGAGTCACTGGATGATGTTCCTTCAGGATATTCAAAAGGTTTGTTAATCTAAAAACGAAAAATAGGTACGTCCTATATAATATTATAACGAACTTTCGAAATTATCAACCGTATTTCATCTTTGATTGACGAACTTTCGGAACAATAAACTTATTTTACAAAGTTTTATTTCGGATTAAGAACCTTCGGATTACCTAACCTGTGGAATAACGAACTGTAGCCCATTATTGTTTATTTTCGCTGCTGAGTACACTTTCCATCACTGGCTCTTTGTTGGTACATATTATGATTGGTTGTAAGAGTAGCAAAACAGGGAGCGGCCCTATTTCTCTGCTGGATTTACATTTTTTTTTTAATTGAATGTAAGTCTTTCACCAAAACAGGATAGACAGTGAGATTCAAAAATGTCAATATTTAATGAGAACAAGAAAATTATTTCCCAGCAAATTTTGACTTGATAAGTGTATCTAGACCATCAAGTCGCCATCATGGCTGCGTTTTCGACGAACGGCATCACATTATTCTAATGATGTGATTACGGCTGTTGATGGAACCTACTTTTCAGTAACAATTAGGTTGTATGGTCGTACGCTCTATGCTGGATCAGGTGTCCTACTATCAACAGTTTCCATTATATTTAGTTTTACCGTGATTATGCGTGTTTATTTCTTATCATTAATAATCCTCATACAAAGAGCTAAAGGCTCTTCTTTTATCGCGGCTCCGTCTTAGCTCCTCCAATTCCCCTGTATAACTCCTTTTTCAAAACCGTGACGTCGTGTATTCTACGTTTGGAGTGGATTTGTTGTTGTTGTTTTTTTTTTTTAATGCGTCCACTTCATTTAATTTTTGTTTCTTGGACAGAACTCATTTATAGTAACTCGTCAGCTGCAGGGCCAAAGGAAAGAAGATAATAATTTGTTCATGAAAAAAGTTCCCTCTATCTATGTAAATGGAGAACTAACAATTATGTCGGAATAAGTAGGTTAATAAATCTGTTGACAAGTTTGACAAGACGAACGCCTGTCCGCATTTCGGCGACTCGATACGCACAAAAGACCTGTTTTGACTTTACTTCTCCGTAATTATGTGATCTTGCAATACAAAAATAATAAACACTCGCCGTGGCTGATTTTCATTTTGTACTAAGAGTTAGTTTAATAAAGAAGACATTTTCAGTTCTAGAATAATATTATTGTCGTTTTGTTTGTTTGTTTGTTTGTTTGTTTGTTTGTTTGTTTGTTAATTTCCATCTGAGAAGATGGCTGGATAGCCCATATTCAGCTACGTTAAGCTGGTCTTCCATGGGGTCCAGTTGGATGTGAGATGGGACCACTTCACCGGGATAAACACCCTGCTCTTTGCGATGAATGAATGAAGCGGGATCTTTTACGTGCATGAGTTGTTACTCTCTCATACACGGGACCTCCATTTTATGTCCTATCCGAGGGACAGAGTGTTTTGCCTCTTGCTAGAGGGGACGGTATGCTTACACACAACATTGCTCGGTCCAGACTCGGGTTCGAACCCGGGCCGCGTGATCGTGAGGCAGACGCGCTACCGACTGAGCCAACTCATCGGATTCGATGTTTCTAACTCACCCAGATAATTTTAATGACGGAAAATCAAACGTCTACGAATGCTAGTTTTCAGAAAAGGGATTAAAAGTTTAGGATTTATCCATGTGTTGTTTATTGTGTGTGGAACAAAAACATTTAGTTACACCAGCGTATTTGTGTTGATATCTGACTGATATTGTGGGCTTTTGAAGGTTTCTATAGCATTTCTATGTAAACGGAGAAAGCAAATTGAGATCGAAAATAGATGGGCCGACAAAATCTTTTAGAGGTTCTTTTAATATTCAGTTCTCTGTTTCTAAAAATAATAAGTACCCCAAAAAAGTTCTTCAAATCAAGATGGAAAGATGGATGATTATTTTTTTTTTTACCATAACAAAGTGTGCATTGTTTCTTTTATTTTTGTTATAACGTCATCCGTGCATGTACTTTATATTGTGTTCGATGACCCGTCATTATGAATGAAAGTCATACTGACAACTTGTACCTATTTTGTTTCTTTGATGGAAAAAAAATAAACCATTGAATTGAATTGGGTTGAATTGAAAGTCGGTAACTCTTTCAGAACAAAATTGTTCCAAAACCTAAGTCAGCAAAGTTGACATTAAGTGTATATTTTAAGGTCTATTGCCGAATCAACCTGAGCGGATTTATTGTACAGTATAAAGCGAAATGGCACTCATGAGGGTAACTGCAAGGAATAGCTATAGGCCTATATATTGATATCTATAAAACAATCGCAACGGCGAATTTTTATCAGGATCTGGTGAACTTCAACAGTTTAAAGGGGTGAGTTAAAAGCTGGCATATTATTGAGCAAAGTTATCTCCAATTTTTGTTTTTCTTTAGTGAACAAATCGATACCGAAAATACAGGTGATATCATTTTCGACTCTTCAAATTCGCATTAAGGTTGCGATTGATATTGCTACTTTGTGCAAACACATGAAACTTAAAATGTCGCAATTTTTCTTATTTTGCCATGACATTTCCAAGGGAGTTTGATAAAGAGAAGGGTTTCAAGTTCAACAGGAGAGATTTAGGGATCATTCCGGTCAGCGTTATTACCAAGCTCAGAGATACACACAGTTCTTGATCCAAGTCGTTTCGTTTCTTGTTTTGGGGTATTTTTTTTTTTTCTTCTTCTTCTTTTTATTCAGCTGTTACCTAATACTGTCCAGGATGGAAACCAGTGGACAACGAGTATCATATGACCTCTCGTTGATTGGATGAAATGACGCGTGATGCATGCAATCAAACAGTGTCTTCGTCACTTGTCATTGTATACACAGGAAGTGGCAGCGTCTCGCCGAGGACAGCAGACTTTATTGGCATATGAAATTCTTGAGAGAGAGTGGTTGAGACAGATACCAATTTCGCGTAAATGGCCTTACACTGCGCGAGAATTCATGGACGTGTTCGCTCAGTTATCAGAACTTGGCAACCTGGTATTTTCTGAGAAAGGCCTTTTTGGAGAAGAGTGCTTAAACGCATGTTAAAGTAGCAATGGTTTCTCACCAAATTAGACCATTTTAAATTGTTTCAAGGCACATGGATACACAGGGTACAATGTTTGCACAGATGAGTGAACTCTTTATTTCACCGTGTGTGTAATAATTAGGTAAGTGTGCCCTTCTATGTTTTTTTTTGTATATATATATATATATATATATATAGTTTGCCGGTGTGCATGTATGTGTGTAAATGTAGATGTATGTGCGTTTGTATGTATGATGACTAAGACGGTGCTGAAATGCTGTCGGAGAACGATATCATCTTTTATTCGGTAGAAATTTTTCATCAGCACAACATCATCCGAGCAGATAGTCCCACCCGGTGCCAGGATTATTGGGATCAGTTGAGACCATTATAGGCCGCAAGTCGTCACGTTGACGTTCTCCCCTGTGCTGCGGATAGGCTGTATGATTTCATCGTTTTTTTCATTTCTTCTCCTTGGAATATGCTGCAAGCAATCGGATAAGAGTTGTAACCTTTTGCCCTTTCAATGGCGATTTGGACATCAACTTCTGCTTGAAGTATGCATTTCGTGTAGCATACCTTTCCTCCAGAGGGTCGCTGTAACGGATAATATAGATGCAGCACCAAAACTGGTCTTCTGTTAAGTGCATCATTTCCATTTCATCCACAAGTGCGTGCTTGGGGGGAAAAAGAGAACATTAGCGCCTCGAAAAGTAAAGGAGAATAAGGTTCGCCGTAGTTAGATATGTGAAAATCGCAACTCTAGGAATGCTTAATAAAATCTCTTCCTGTTCCATCGCTCACACTTTGCGTCCCCTCTAGAATAAGCAGGTTAAAGATGTTAACGAGATTCTTTAGCTTGAGGCGAGCTACCCCATCCCATCCTCAAACCAGTATCCTATTCTGACTCACTTGAAATTTTTGAAAAAAAATCTAATTTTAGTATATATTCAATCCTTTTTATTTCGGTTTCAGCTACTTCACGATGGTACACATTTCCCTTGGTTATCCGTTGAGAGCAGTGCTAGAATTAGAACAGTCGTTGAAATCATAGTCGTGATACGTATTTCCAGTCACTGCCGCTGTCCTGAGCGATAAGTCCCAATGGAGAAACACTGTCATTAATCAAGTTTTGCCATTCGTTCGGCGGCGTACATACTGACACCTAAATGGAATCATATGTTTCTATGGTTGTATATGGTGGTGCGAGCTAATCTACATCCTTTTAGAAAATGAAAAGAAAGATGCGTACTGACTGCTAATTTTCCACTTAAAATTGATTAAATCTGAGTGTTTGCATCATTGCCACATTGTGCATTCTGGTTGCTAAAACTTTCTAAAGTAAGTATTTCAAGCGTCATCACTTTCATGAAAGTTGGAGGAAGTGACTTCTTGTGTGTATGCGTGTATTGGTGTGATGTGAGTGTGCGTGCGCACGTGTGTACATGTGTTGCAACTACGTAGAGTGACCCATTCCAGTTTTGTTACTAAACGACCACTGCCAGCTCATGTGTAATTTCACTCTGAAATTACCTCAACGAATGTACTGGGCCCAACTTGAGCAAGATGTTCTTTGTGCGCGTTGTGACGGAAAACTCGTTACTGTCGGATAGTGGAATTTTTCGTTGAGTAAAGTATAGGGTTACTCGAAGATCATTAACAACAACTTTAAAACATCGGTGATTATTTAATCGTTTCTTTATTGATATTAAAATGTTCTTCTTTTTCGTGTAAATACTTCAAAAACACATTCCGCCTCTTGACAGCCAAAACGAGTGGGATCTGTCATGATACCTTCATTCCTTATATCATACCTTGTACCTTACCAGCTTACGGTGATGTGGGTTGATTGTGATGACAAACACGTACATTAAAGTCATTCTCTGATGAGATCACAGAAAAATAGAAACAAAATAATCATACATCAGGGGCTTACTCTGTTATCCATTGTGCACCCAGACCGTTCTGCACAACGAAAATATCGCAACAAATATCACACAAACTTATTGCACTGACCGTTATTATCATCATCCTCGTTTTCCATCCCAAAATGTTTACATACATTTGACATTATACATTCTATAGCGAGAGTAACGTCCATGATGGAATACCATTTCTCCAAGAGCCAAATGAAGTACGTATGCATGTAGAGAATGAAGATTTGTACCAAACGTGTTCTGCAGCTTAAATGGACCACGACAGGTTTACTTAAAGTGGCCGAATTCACGGATACAGCTTACTCAAATGCCCGGCGACGATTAGCTTATAGTGTCCGCTGCTGTTGATTTCAGCTTCGCAGTTCCCAAACTAGAATAGGATGTTGAAAGTTTGGTAAGGTATCCTTTATACAGATCAGTCACATGCTTTGGGGATATGGGGATATGAAACATCAGCATTAGGTTGAGATGCGCTGAATTAGACGTCAGCATTCCAGCACAGTAAAGGAGTTCTGCGTCATCACAGAATGTGCAGGTCTTTAATAGTATTCTTTTCAGTCAATGTGCAAACCGTTAAATGCAAATGTACGCCTGTAAGACCAGGTGTTTCCCGACAGCGACGGTCGTCTGTTAGAGGTAGTGTACGTGGAAGCAATATTCAAATCGTGTGTGCATGGGTGAAGCGAAATAGGATACCACCTCAGCTGAATCGGGCTCAATCTAAAAATACTGTCGCAAATTGATGGCAGATGCTTGAAACTTCTTCGGAGAGGCGCCACTCCGTACGTAGGAGACTTTTCTTCCATGTTTCTTTTCTTGAAACTACAAAAGCGGTCTTTTGGGGCTTCTCTTGTTTGTTTTCGGCATGATGTTGAAACGTGATAATCGATATTACTTACATAAGAGCAGTCATTAATAAAGTAATAAAGTGATAGCTTTGCTGCTACGATAGTTATTACTTTTTATGGGGTAGCCTAATCCTTAAACACCTGATCATCCACTTTGTCCCAGTCCTTACTTGCGCAATGATGAGTTAAGGCGGGTCAATTTCAAGTTTTTACTAATAAAGAATGTTTAGGTCATAATAGAGTAAGTAGTCAAGAGAAATAAATGCGTTGATGTGTGTGGATATTCTTTTTTATGTGTGCACTCATTAAATCATTCTGTATCATTACTGATTTAGAAATGATTGAAAAATTGTGTGCACTTATGCATGTCATGTGCATGCATAACAGAAATGCACAGTAATCCTGATAGAGCGTTTGCCTTACATGCTCACTTTTAAAAACTCTGAATTTCACGTAATTCGCTGTCAAGCAGCCGTTAGAAGGAAAATAGGAAGAGATTTATTTTGCATGATTGTTGCAGAGGTGTGGATGAGAACCTGAAAATAGTCGCCATGGTAACATTGGCTAGAATACAGTTTATTCAGCAACCAGATGCGGCATCATTTGGAGGTTCACAGCTCATTGTTATCAACAAAATGACTTGCCTTTTGAATGCCGAGGTCACTTATTTTGTCATCATGCTAATTGGGTGCATATCGCATCACACAACAAGGCTTGACTCTGATGGTTGGATGGAGACTAATATGCATGTAGTTTAAAAAGCATGAATGCGAAACAATCTCAATGTGCTTTTTAGGAATAAAAAAGAATTGGAAAGGAGAGGGGGTGGTGGTGGGGGAGAGGTGGAGAGAGAAGGAGTACGTGACGGAGGTGTAAGTAATTGTCCCCACACCAGAGACTAGAGCTGATTATGTACAGGGATTGTTTATAAAAGACAAACTCGTTTATCAATCCGTCTGCTCTAGGGATGTTCTGCCGCTGACTGATTAGTAGGTCGTGAAAGTCAGTGACGGGGAAAGTGATGAGAAAATGAAACCTCTTTGCGCATGCTCACTTCCAGGGCAGGTGTCAAAGAAATATGCAAGGAGCGCAGACGACCGAGAGACACAGAGCAGAGAAAATTTCCGTGTGGGAAAGAAACAGACACACAGAGAGAAGAAAAAGAGAGAAGGGGGAGGAACGAGAAAGGAAGAGGGGTTAAAAGATAGGCATTATATTATGTGTAAAGTGTAAAGAGAATAACAGAGAGGGAAGGCGGAAGGTGAGGTGACATTGTTGTTGTTGTTGTTGTTTTCTTATAGCGTCGAGTGACTGTCAAGATTTTGACGAGGAAGTGTAGAGTAAGGGACTGATGGGAACTCATTGAGCCTTTAAAAGAATCACACGGCCCAAGGAGGTCTGGACATGCACACACTCATTGAGTAGACAGGCGGCGGGGGAGGATGCTTGAATAGCGCGGAGTTGTGACTACATCCCTCCTCCTCCTCCAATACTCTTCTGCTTCCTGCCAAACGTTGAAACGTGCAGTGCGTGAGGAGTCACTCCATGCTGATAGGAGGTTTCGTCGACAATTAGTGGAGCATCCTCGGTAGTGGCCCGCGCCAATTAGACGTGAGCGATTTCTGAAGCATTTTTCCTTTTACTTCTTATTGAGGATACAAGGATGATAAAACGCCAAGCTTATTATCCGTCCACCGCCAGGAGACCTCCCCTAGGCCATATAGCATTTTTTGTCTCCGTTGTGATTTGTTAGGATTGTTCGAGTGACATTAGGAGCCGAGGGAGAGCTAAATTACCAGAAGTGCTCGAGGGCAGGTGTTTTCATACTTCTTCTCTTTGACGAATACAAGCACGTCTTGCATCGACAAACAATATCTGTCTTCCAATATTGAACACCGTGTTAGTACTTATCGCAAACGTCTATTGGAAAGCACAGCGTGGCAACCTGGATAGATACGTTTTATCGACATATTCTAATATTCACCGTCGCAGATTAATGTTAGTGTGTCGAGTTTGTATGTAAGCGGAACTAAGCAAATACATCACTTACCTGAACATTTCACGACTCACTTGATTGGTAATAGACGTCCAGCAGGTAACTGCGCACACACACGATTTCATGAATATTTGGAATCCGGCCTAAGCTGACTCTTCAAAGGTGTGACAACCGCAGCGGTAGAAAATGAAATTGACACTGTATATATCGTATGTATAAGGTGTGATTATGGGGTGTGATTATGGATATGCACCTATCTGCGTAATTGGACTTGTTATGCCGTAATTAACACCCAAGCTGCCATCTCCATTCACTATGCCATGGACAATTTCCCTTATGATATCTGTTTAAACTGAAACATTGGGTGAAAGAGCTTTAAAAGTGGATAGCTCGAGCAGGCATGGAATAATCGGATGATACATTGATGACTTTAACAAATCTTAATCTATGTCAGGTGGAAGACTAAGTCTACCTCTGTGATATCAATTGCTGTTTGCACGCATATATCGAGAGGCTAGTGTTGTGGTATCATTGTGTTTCTCACAGCAGCACATATCACTATCATCGCTGTTTCATTCTGCAACGTCATCAAAATTCAATTTGTCCAGCAGTGAAAATGACCCATGATCGCAGAGAAGGGAGCAATTTCGACACCTTTGCTATCTACGTGAGATAGCTTCCGATGCGACACCCTGCTGGTTACCAACAGGAGCAGATTCAGACATCGAACGAGCAGTTACCGTGATTGGCGATAAGAGACGATGAGTTTCCATCCTCGGGAGACTCATTGGAGAGGCGTCGGAATCTAACCAAGGGCGCCGTCCGCATATTTTCTTTTAAATTGCTACTTCATGACATGCATTACTACCAACATAAATCATGGATCTAGCCAGGATTCTTTGAATTTAGTCCCAACTCTCGGGAGGAGTTGAAGTCGTGAACGCTGGGGGATATTGATCTTGTGAGGCATTGATCTCATCAAGTGGATGATACGACAGGACTTTTTGTATGTTCTTTCACATGCAGAGTGTACTCAAAATGATGGAATTTTGTTGTTGTTGTTGTTGTTGTTTTTAATTCGTATGTACATGCGCGCCGAGGAATGTAATTGATTGATCCTCAGTGTTCGACAGAATGGGCAAAGTTTCCTGCATGAACGTGTGTTCCCTTATTTCCGTGTTTAGACGACGGGAAATTTAGACTGACTGCACACATCGCTCCGACTCTCTCTTTGTGCTAGTTTAATTCAAGAAATTGCTAGTTTGACCGAATGATTGTCCCCGTGGTTCTGCGGAGTAACGTTCAGTGGATTGTAGATTGCGAACTGATTGGAGTGGCTGCTAACATTTACTCAGCGGGCGTGCTCGGTGGACTGTTGTCGATGCGTTTCAATCTGAACTACAACGTGGACGGGTGAATGTTGTTACTAAAGGATTCAAGCTACGTGTGTTTAGCGACAGTCTGGGAAGCCACCTGCCGGCATTGGACCACACCATCCTGTCTCATGTATTGGAAATGGATCAATGTATAAAAAGCAACGGAAAGTCAAATTTTCGCGCTCTTTTATCGTTTTGTGGAAGTTGCATTTGTATGTTTGCGTGTGTGCTTTGTTAATTCCCAATAGCGTGGCTGTAAACACTTGGAAAGGATATTAGTAACGGTAAGCTCGTCTTACATCAGCTGGAAAGGAAAATATGATTTTGCGTAATAGCAGATATCTGTAAGAGGATTGTACAACGGCCGAATACAAACAATCACGGAGCAAGGGCATTTGCATTCGACAAACCATCGTCATTGTGTTCGATAATTGCATTGATCGTGATGAAAGACGAAAGTCGTGCCTGCTTGAGGAATGCTTTGATTTAAGAAGAAGAAGAATGTATTAAAGAAAAGCTGGGGGTTTTCTTCTGCTTTCTCTGTTTGAACAGTTTCCCGCTTTCTTTTGTTGTGGACAGGATCAATTAAAGGGACCAGTCAAAATTCGCATTCTATCCTCATCAAGGAAGGATTTACCACGAGGAATATCGAATATCACGGATGTAATGTCACACTGAAAGAAGCTGCCTTCTTAGGTAAATTGTACTGCATGCTTCTGCGTTTTTTAATCAAACAGGGCTTAAGCATCGTGGAGGGTTTTTTTTTTCTGTTGTGTGTAAATCATAATATCTCTGACTATTCTTTTTATATTCGTCTTCAAACATTTCCTCCTTCGATACGTTAAATAACCCGTTGCATAAAAATCATCATACTTCTCTTTTGAACGATCAAGATACGAAATATAAATCCATTCTGGATTTCTTCCAATCTTTTCACACTCTATGATGATGGGTTGTTTGTTGTTGTTTTGTTGTTTGTTTGTTTGTTTCCTTCCTTCCAGTTTTTAACTCGGGATCACTTTCCTACTATGTCATAATTGTTGCTAGCTTTTGAATATTTCATGCGTTATTAGATTGTGTATGTTTCCTTACTTCTTTCATTTGTGATGACTGCAGTGTAACAGGTCTACGTTTTGCCTTGGCTCTTACGCAAGGTAGTATGGGGTCATAACCTAAAATTTGTACTATTGGTTCCTATAAAAACTGACAACACGCAACAGTTTGTACTGTTTAATACAAATTGCATTGAATATGACTGTGTCATCGTTACCTTTTAGGAGGACTCTGAAAATAGGCAATTTATGAAATTTCGAAGATATTAGCAAAGACATTGTTATTAATATTCTTGCGAATTAATTATCGAAGAAAATGACAACCTTTGCCTACATGATAATGCACCTTTCCAGATGATAAACCAAATGTATATAAATGTATATGTGTGTGTATTATATATATATATATATATATATATATATATCTAAGAAGTTTGATTATCTTGACTGTGTTCAAGCAAATTGAAAGTTTCCTCTGTTGTGTTTTATTTGTTTTTTCTCTCTGTTAGTTCATGACATCCTGTGCCTTGATTTGCTTGCACTGATACGACACACCGAGGATCTTGTCGCGTCTACTGCTGGCGATACGCAAAGTGAATGAGATCTGAGATCCTCGCGAGGTGGCTAACTATTAAGCACTAAACTCAGGTAACCCCAAATCCTGGCCTGTAATCCAATACCCCCTTCATTTCGAGTATCGCAGGTACAACTGTCGCATCACTCTCTTTTCACTATCTCTCCATCCTTTTTTCGGAACGCATGATCCATCTTGGCACTTAGCTTGACAAACCGCATCACGAAGATGGTCTCGCACGCTGCATGCTTTTGGCAGCACGAACGATTTTCTCATTAAGAACTCCCGGCGTGAAAATGCACGAGCACCTACTTGCCTTTAACAGTCCAGGGTATCAAAAGGTGCAATCTGTAAACTTGCACTTTACGAGAGCATATTTTGCATTTCTGTTTGAGAGTAGCATAGTTCTGTCAAAGTGATGATACTTTGGCTATCCCAAATCACTCACAAGCTGTACTTTATATTTTCAACAGGACGACGTGTAACGCCCTTCCGTTCGATAATGGAGCCCAATTTTTCAGCGTGTAGCTTCACCGAGAATGTGACAACTGAGCAGGACGCGGCAGGATACAAATATAGCACCTGGGGGGTCATTTACACCCTCGGATTTCTCCCATTTATTATATCTATCGGTGTTGTCGATAACTTGGCCTTCATCTTCGTTGTCTCTCGTGTTCCGAGAATGCACACTTCTACAAATTGCTATCTAATCAACCTGGCCTTGGCAGATATATTATTTCTGACGACAGGAACTGTAGAGAAACTTTATCGATACTCACAATCGCCCATACACGGTGACGATACCCCGATCAAAAACGGCGGCTGCGTTTGGATCTACCTTGTGAGCGATACCTCTTATTACGCGGCATTGTTCTTTGTGAGCTTGGTGTCGATTGAAAGATATTGCGCCGTATGCACGCCACAGAATCGATACATTTTCAATAAGAAAAAGACGTATGTTCTTGTCTCTGTTTCATGGATCGTTTCTCTCTGCCTAGCCTTAACTCAGATCCCTTCAACTAGTGTATTCTTGAAGATATGTTTGCATTGGCCAAATGGAAGGTTTAAGGTGCACTTACCAGACTCATGGGGTATCTGCACCGCTGTACACCCCTGGATTAGGATGTACGCCAACGGCATGCAGACGATTCCTTTCTTCATAGCCATGGTACTAAATTCTGCAATGTATATCAAGATTGTCGGTGGATTGAACGACTCTCTTAACCGCCTGAAAAGTCATTCCGGCGGGACAACTGAGACGGACGCACGCATGCGCGATCAGATCGCGCGCATGCTTGTCATCAATGGAATCGCGTTCTTCTCTTGCCTAGCTCCATTTGAGATCCTGTCATTGCTTAACATCACTGAAGACAACTTCATTGATACCGACGTGTTCACCAGTCTGGTTTACGCCGCACGGGCACTTGCTTACATAAACTGCGCCATCAATCCCATCATATACACGATAATGAGTCAGCGGTACCGGTATGCATTTCATCAGACGTTTTTGCAAAAGAAGAAAAAGAGACATATCACAGCGCAGTCGTGTACCATGAAGTTTTTAGGTAGCACAACTCAAGATCAGCTACGGACCACTGTGTGCGAAAGTCGCATCTAACAACTTTCTGACTTCTTTATAACACCAAACACCATTGCATGTCTCATAACATGAAACTACGTGTATGGAAAGCCAAGTGTCCGATTAAAAAAAAATAGTTTGTTGCCGAAAAAGGTTTATCTGAAGGAACTCTGTTTAACGAACGAAACTAATTATATCAAGTGAAAAACTAAATTTGTCCTATAAACTCCTGAATAGTTTATCGCCTTTATGGGAGAGTTGGCTTGCCATATACAGAGAACCTTTACGAGTGAATTATTTTTTCTTAGAGGGTTGTTTCCCTTAAACAGATATGTTGATTTTGTAAGTGCAAAACGATTAGTGAAACACACAGTAAAAGTTTGAGATGAGAATGATATGAGACGACCTTTTCCCCTTAATGCATCAAGGTGTTACATGCACTCTCAAGATGAAGACTCCATAACGATTCGTGACGTCACAAAGTAAAATGATACAAGAAAACATGAGAGGGATTAAAAAGTTTATGAATTGTTCGCGGTATCATATTTTCTTCAAATTATTATATTCCGTGACGTCACAGATAAGGGTTGTAAATGAAATAAACCAACAATTCATAACCTCGAATGGTTTGTCATACTTTTCTCAAACTTGTACTGCATTTTTCTTTCAGATATTTTCTGAATCACCGAATATTTGTTAGGAAACTTTCCCTTTATAAAAGCAGTTAATCGAAAGTATATAAAAAATGGTTGCAAATGCTAAATGAGAAATACGAGGAAGAATTCAAACAGAATGGTGTCATCATGATTAAAAGTACCTTCGTTTATGAAAGCAATTAATTTTACCTGGCGTCCAATTACACATTCTGATTTGATTGATAAGCAACAATCTTGTCTAACATCATGTCTTTTACGAAGGTCCAATGTGCCAAGAAAGTAGATCTGCAAACAAAAATGATACTATGCAGATCTATATATGAATGTGGCAATGTTATTATATACCTTTCCATGAGTATCTTATTTTCAGTAAATTATCGATATTCAGACAGTCCTCTAGTTCCGTCCTATTTAACTTCTAAGTGTCACTTTCCTGTATGATTCCTTTCTCCTACTTTGCCTGTCCTTCGTTTTAGGAGATATACAAAGAGCGAAAAAATCAAGTCAAAATATAACTTCCGTTTTGATAAGAAGTACAGTAATTGGAAGTACTTGGTAATTTCACATCGCACCTGTTTAGAATTGCGTGGTGTGGCTAACCGAAGGAAGCAAGCGATCGCAAGTATGAGAAATGTGTATACTTAAATCGTTGGATCCAGCTTTAAAGGATTTTTGTTGGACTGGTACAAGGAGCTTTCACACGGGGATTGCGTAGAGTTGCGTAGCGTTGCGTACCGACTACGCCGAGCTTACGCTATCCTATGCCAGCCTACATAGCCATATGTCAGGCAACGCAGAGGGGTACGATTTTCCGTACTTTTGGAGTAGAGCATAGGGCGCAATATACGCAGTTTATACGCAAGTCTACGAAACGCAATGCTACTGTATACGCCATGCCTACGCAATAGTACGCAACACTACGCTACTATACGGCTGGTACGCTACTCTACGCCAGTACAACGAAAAATACTGTGAGGCTCGATCCAAGGATTTACCCGAACACTTCTTTTTTTTTTTTTTTTTCCTTTTTGCGGTAATTTGCGGTTAAATGACTGTCATGAGTATAAGCGGCCAATTACGGCGTAGTAGGTACGCAACTCTACGCTGGTCCGGTGTGGAAGCCCGGCGTACAGTAGCGTGTTGTTGCGTCACAGAATATGATGCCTTTTTGTATTAAACTAGGTTCGACGTTTTCTGTTTTCGCCTTAATTCGTCTGACATACCCATAACCAATATTGCATTATTTTTTTCGTTTCATTAAGAAAAAAAAAAAACACCTAACAATAACCGAAACCCACCCCACCTTTTCCCCTATACCAATATAACGTCCATCCACTTTTACCTCGTGGCTGTGGTCTGTATTCCAATTGTAACCTTTCCGTACAAGCAAAGTTCTTTTGACGTGTTTGATTGACGAGATGAATACTCTTGATGATCTGGGTAAACTGAGTAATGCATGCACTTCTGCGTTGATTTGTAATATCTGAGATAATGTGTGCCAAGATACGATGAGATACATTATCACTACACTGTTGGAGAGGTGGTCATACATACTGCCTTCTTTCTTTACGTAATCTATGAAAATTGTTTGCAGCAACTGTCTTGATATGTTTTTATGTATTGAAGTGAAACTAATCTGTACAATTCCTCGAGATCGTTGAGTGTCCTACTGTAAACTTTTGCAAATAGGATTTGTATTCGAACGCACAAAATCTATGCACTCTATCCCATGTGTTCTGCAGTTGAAACAGGTATGTGTATGATATGACATATTACATTGTACAAACCGATCCAATCATTTTGTCATAATGAATACACTTGGTCAGTGCAGTCACTTTTCTTGTTGAGAAGGGAACTAGAATAGAAAGAAATCATGTTTCCGCTTTGGCTTTGCTGTTGTTACTGTGTCATTGTTTTCGTTTGTTTCTTTCTTTCTTTCTTTTAAGATAATCGGGTTAGTTTTTACACTCTTGCTCCATTTGTATCTTCACTTGTGAAACAAGATAAACTCACTGATTTTACTTTGTGATGACTGATTTTTTTTCTTCCTCTGGAAGGAAGTACTATATATATGAATTATACACGTATTTTTCATTTTCACCAATTAATGCATTGTTTGATTTATAAGATTCCTGTTGGATTACACAACACGTATAATAAAGAGACATTGAAAACGTTATCGAGTGTGCACATAATCTCGATTATATTCTTTCCGTACTGTGTGGACCAAGCTGAGCAGCCTGCTGTAATCAACCGCGGCCTCTCCCTTTATTTTGATAACTTCATGCACCATTCATGTCTTCAAATGATGCATGCCACGCGGTACCCCGGGGTACCGCGTTGTATGGCGCCATTTCATAGAAATGGCTCATTACACGATACATTAAATTTGCACCCCTAAATGGTATCACACCAATTAAAACATTTCCTTAATGGCGTCACCATGGACGTCACTCACCCTAAAATTACCCTAAATGTCATATTTCATTATGGGACCAAGTATAATACCCTAACTGGCGTATTAAGTTATTGTGCCAAGCCCTATACACTATACGGCATTTTGAATAGATGCTTCTTGCATTCGTTGAAAATAACAAAATAACACTTTCCAGAAATACAATAGGGGTTTCAGTTTGACAGGTCATACAGGTAGTAAATTCAACCGTATCTAATCCACAACACTTCATAGTATGAAATAGTAAATGCTGAAAATACCCGTTGTGAAATAGAACCTCTAAATGGCGGTAGAAAGAAGGAGCAAGTCAGGTGTTCTGGTTGTCGTTTATGATATTTTCCTCTCGTTTTCAAACTTTCAAAGAGTATATGGAAATATTAAAAAGTAAAGTGGCTATACGTCTGCTAAATGAGCGGAATAGTTACGGTTCCTGTTGTATTGTGTACTACGGATTCTGTACATTGGTTGTCATGGAAACTGTCTGGAAGATGACGGGCACTGTCATGACACGCGATGGATGTTCGCGGCATTCAATGTCGTTGTGAAATAGGTAGAACATGCAATAAAAGACGTTGTTTGTGTCAGACTCGAAACGTTGTAATATAATCGTGATTTCACGTACGATTCTATACGCCATGTTAGAGTTAACTTTAATAACATGGGGCAGAATCAGACGAAAGATTGGTAGACCGGTGATCATGTGACCTGTGTCGCAATAATCTAATGATGACTTTGCAAGCGAAGAGCATTCTTGCTGTAATGGTGAAATATCGACCCAAATCATGATTTTTGTGATGCATTTTTCTGTTGTTGTTGTTTTTGTTGTTGTTGTTGTTGTTGTTGTGAGTCCAAACCAATTGTGGGTTTTGTGTTGATGGCATCATCATACCATGGACCCTACAGGGTCCATGATCATACGATCATTGTGTCAGCTAGTTTGGGTGTTGGTTGCCACTGGCTGAGACCAATGCCATAAAAATGGTAAGGATGTAAGATTCTTGTCTGATCGCACTTAAGTGGCTGAGTGAGGACAACTTATCAGGAATCAGCCGCACCAAAGAGAAAAAGTCTCGAAATAATGCGTTATGCGTGTAATCGGAAGTCACAAAATTCTCCGCTCATATACGAATAATCATATCTTCCCAGGTATGATGTGTGTAGGCGCATGGTGCGCATATTGAAGTCATACTCTTGCGGGCGGGGGAGGGGGGGGGGGGGTTGAGGCTGTAATTTAAACAGATCAATATCAGCGAAATCTTAATTAATTTTCGTTATACGTGGGAATTCTTGTTTAGTTTAGGTCCATGAGAATGCACGAAAATGCATGTTTTGAAATACACGCTTTACGCCTTTATGTTTTAACCTTAAAAACATCTGTCAGGAGA